>JAJEJO010001841.1:368024-387762 GCA_020662805.1 Glaucomys volans | reverse complement strand
TCATCCATCTATCCAGCCACCAACCCATCCACCCACCAACCCATCCAGCTACCAACCCAACTATCATTCTACTATTCCATCCATCCATCCATCCATCCATCCATCCATCCATCCACCCACCCCACATTCATCCATCTATTCACCCACCAACTCATCCACCCACCAACCCACCTATCATTCTACTAATCCATCAACCATCCATCCATCCATCCATCCATCCATCCATCCCTCCCTCCCACCCTCCCTCCCTCCATCCATCTATCTCTCCATCCCTCCCTCCCTCCCTCCATTCATTCCTCCATCCATCCCTCCATCTGTCCTGATAATTCTGTGCTGCTATGTGTGGGCACTATTCCAGATGAACAAAACCGCTGCCTTTCAGGAGATCACACTCTAGTTGGGGAGATGAACTACAAACAGGCCGCTAAGGGGCCCGTTACATGGTGATCAGTGCCCTGGAGAAAGATCAAGCAGAGAAGGGAGACCAGGAGCTGGAGGGGTTGCAATATTTTTCATAAATAAATTTAATATATTCATTTTACATTAAAATACCCTCATTCCAAGAAATCTTTTAAATTGGGCGGTTTGTTGTGGGTGGACTTTATGCTGCCAAGGACCTCATTCTGCTCACTCCAGGTCAGAGCCTCCAGCCCAGAGCCTGGCCTAAGCAGCTGCTCAGTAAATATTTGTTGAATGAAGGCCTGAAACCTGCCTGCCACCCCTCCCCTGCCCAACCCACGCTGCTTTCTGTCCCCCTCTGATCTTGCCCTCCATTCCTGGAACTGTGTGGTCTCTGGGAGTCTGCAGGTGGTGGGGTTGGTCTGCCCTGCTCCCTTCCAGCCTGTGTGGTTCAAAGCCATGGCTGACTCCAAGTGGGGGTTCAGAGGGTGGTGGAGGCCTGTGCAGCTGAAGCTGAGAGCACAGCGCAGGGACACTGCTGGTCACAAGGCCCACCTCTGTGGTCAGGGTGCCCCTGAGGCAGGAGCCCCCTCAGGAGCAGGAAGGGTCCCTCCTGGGGCTGCTCAGATCTTCTGGTGCATGGCAGCTCCCCTTCATTTCCTTCCCTCCTTGGTTCCTCCCTCCCTTTAACAAATTAGTTAGAGAATACACCCAGTGTCTCACCCTTGCTGGGCGCTTCCGTAGGCAGTGGGATGCTGAGAACAGGTGTGGGGAGAAGTGAGATGACTCCCCACACCTGGCTGCACCTCACCCACCTGGAGGAGGCCAGGGACCCTAGAATACCTTGAGGACATGAGCAGGAAGGCAGAGGAGGGCGTTCCAGGAATGGGCTGGTGGGCAGAGGGCAGGACTGGTTCTCAGATGCCCTTGGCTGGAGGCAGGGGTGGGCTGGAGAGCGGGCCACCTCCAGTGCGGGCAGTGGAATCAACTTCTTGTCTATTTGACTCCATTGCTTCTAGTTAGTTTTGGATTTAGAAATAGTTCAGTTTTCATTTATTATTAGGGCTTTGTCTACTCACCCTCTTCCATCCATCCATTCATCCATCCACCCATCTACCTACCCATCCATCCATCCATCCTTTCAATACCCCTCCATTACCCATCTACCACCCCTACCCATTCATTCACCCATCCACCCATCTGTCCATCTTTGTCCATCCACCCGCTTACCCACCCATTCATTCATCCACTTATCCACCCACCTAGCCGTCCATCCACCCATCCCTCCATCCACGTTGGTCCATCCATCCACCCACCCACCCACACACACCCCTACCCGCCCATCCAGCCACCCAACTGGCCACCTGCCACCCCTCCCTCTGAAGCCCTCGGAGCCTCCATAGTTAGGACATCACACTACACACTCTGGAGTGAGAGCAAGACAGGCCTCAGACGCTGCCAGTGCCCAATCCAGCTGTGCTGGGCTGCAGACTTGGGGCACTTGGCAGGTGAAACCTCGTGTCCTTGGCAGTGGCTGCCTGCCCTCGCCAGGGTTTGGGGTGCTGCTGGGGCAGCGTGCTCCTGAGAATGCGGCTGCCCAGTGCCCGCCCCTCGGCCTGCTGCCTTATCAGCTGTGGGCGTTCTGGTTATCTCCTCCTCCGTGGGAGGCCTCCGCCGCCTGCCAGCTCCCACTCCCTCCCGCTGGCCTCCACAGCCTCCCGCTGCCTCCACAGCCCCGACAGCTACCGCCAAGGCCACTGATGACCTCCTAATTGCCAGGCCGACAGACTCTTGGGGCCCTTATCACGGCTGCCCTGTCCTTGGCATTTGAAGGACTGACCCCACCTGCCACCTTCTTGGCTGGCTCTGGCTCCCGACCTGCTGTGCTCCCCAGGCCCCTGTGGACCCAGGGCGGGGACTTGCCTCCAGATGTGTGTTCTCCTGGGCTCCTGGTCCCCAAGCCCCCTAGGACAGGGTCTGTGCCCTCTGCCTATGTACACAGCGGGCTGGGCACACGGGCAGACTCTGATCAGACATGTGGCCTGGCTTCCCGGTGAGACAGGTACAATGACTCCATCGTCCAGGTGAATAGTCGAGGTTCCTGGAACCAAAATACTTGTCCAAACCCCCTAAAGGGAAGTGGTCCAGCGGGGGTGCAAGACTCTGGCCTGGGGACTCCCCCACTTGTGTTCTCATCCATTTCCTGAGACTGCCTCCCCTAGGGAGAAGGCACAGGAGCCCCCGTGGAAGCAAGCAAAAGGCAATTTCCCAGAGCTCAGGTCTCTGATTTGCCATTGGGATTTTATATCTCCAGTCCACAAAGGACAGAGGCTTGGTGTGACAAATGACTTGCCCAGAATTACATGACAGTCAGGATTAGGAGGAGATGGTTAGGGGTATGGACTCAGGGACCTTGCACTTGACTGGGAATCCAAGTTCTGTTGCTTACCAGCTGTGTGACCTTGGGCAGGTTACTTACCCTCTCTGTGCCTTAATCTTCTCATGGGGCTAAACCCAATTATTATTCTCCATTGGAGATAGCATTTGTAAGTCCTCTTAGGTTGCTGTGAGGATTAAATGAGTTCATTCATTCAGCGGAAGCAACGTATGGTAACAATCAACATCAGCTGTTACTATTCTGCATTTCCCACTACCCTGAAGGATCTTGCAGCCTTGCTCTACCTGGAATGTTCTTTTTTGCTTATGTTTTTGGGAAATTCAGACTTATCTCTTAAAATTCCAAGCAGGGGGCTGGGGTTGTGGCTCAGTGGTGGAGCGCTTGCCTGGCATGTGTGAGGCCCTGGGTTTGATCCTCAGCACCACATAAATAAATAAATACAATATAAGACCCATTGGCAACCGACACCAGCATGTCCTTCCTCCAGGCAGGAGAGCCGTCTTCTGTGAAAGCCGCTCTCCGCCACCTGGGGTGACTCAGGGGCAAGACTCAGAAGCCCCGCCTGGCGGGCTGAGGGTGGGTGCTCTAGGACTGCAGTGGGGCTGCAGCCCTCTGGGCGGGAGTGCCGCCCTGTGAGCGTGAGGGGCCAGGGGAGGGAGAGGTCTCTGGTTCTGGAAGGGCACCACGCTGGGGAGACACGGTGCCCGGTGCAGGGCCTTTCCGGTGTCTGATGGACTTCTTCCTCTCCTACCGGACTCTTCCAGGGATGATAGGTGGTGCCTCTCTGTCCGCTTGGTCACCTGCACTGGTGCTGCCTGCAGAGGCTCTGCTCCCTTGGGGACCAGTGGTCTAACCTGTGCGATAGATCCCCGTGCTCTCCCAGGACGTGACTGCACACCTGTCACCCAGTCACTCTTGCCAGGAGCCCTTTCTTTCTTTTTTCTTTTTCTTAGGTATGTGGGGGGGGGGGGGATTGGGGATTGAACCCTGGGTGTTTGGTGACTAAGCTACACTTCCACCTTCTTTTATTTTTCTTTTTGAGACAGGGTCTCATGAAGTAGCTGAGGCTGGCCTCCAACTGGTGGTCCTCCTGCCTCAGCCTCCTGAGTTCTGGGATCACGTGTGTGCCACTGCACCCAGCTCGGGGGCTCTTCCCTCATCAGGGCAGTTTGTGGGAGTTGAACATGAGGAACACCCTGGAGGGGAGCAGCTGGCGGGGGTGCTTGGGTTGCTCCTGCTCTTCTGTCTCTGGGCACCCTGGGGTCCCCACGCAGAGCATTCCTGCACGGGCAGGGTTGTGTCACGAGTCCTTGGTGGTTCTCACTGGTTGGGATCCCCTCGTTCTGAGGTCAGCTAAGAGCACAGAGCTGGAGGCCCTGTGAGGTGGCCAGAGGAGGTGGGTGCCAGGCCAGTGCCCACTGCTTGGATGCTGGAGCAGCTTTACTGTCCCTGGGGCCACGTGCTGTGTCGGCCGCCTGCCTGAGTGCTCCCTCTGACGCTGCAGCCTGTGCCCTGTCGGTGGCCTGTGTGCCTGGCCCCAGCTGAGCAGCCTGTCAGTGCTTTGCTTTGTTTCAGTGTCTCCTCAGTCTCCAGCCCTTCTTCCTGTCCCTTGTCCTCTTCAGGGCCTTGGAAGGCCTGCAGGGAGGGGCAGCTCACAGGGTAGATGGCTGGCTGCTGAGGCTGGACCGGGTCTGGGGGCCGTGGTGAAGCCCCCAGCGCCATTGCCCAGGGCAGCCCGCGGTGCCATCCAGCTGTGAGCAGGGAGGATGTGCCAGGGACCCTGCTGGGCAGGGCTGTCCCCTGCAGGGGGATGCAAGGACAGTGCTGAGTCTGCAGACACTGTGGATGGGCCAGTGACCATCTCCCTCACCCTTGGGTGCGTGGGTGTTTCTTTTCTTTCATAAATAAACTCAGACACTTAGCACACACTTTCCTATGTGTCGAATGATTCCAGGGACAGAACAATTGAAACAGCGTTCTCCGCTGTGCCCTGGACTTAGGCTTTCGGTTAAAATACCAAGAAGGGGAGACCAACGTCCTAAACTCCTATTGATAGCTCCACTCTCTTCCCTCCCACCACTCACTCACTATTGCCTGTGTCTTCTTTTTCTAATAGAAACCTGATTTTTTTTCTTCCCAGGAGTTCCCAACTCAGGGACCTGACTTCCTTGACAGCTGGTGTCTATGACAGCTTCCATCATGGACATAAGTTGTTGGGTGGGATGACTCAGCTGGAAGGTATATCTTTAACTGCATTATCCCCCTTTGCTTTCCCGATTCCTTCTGCTTTTTACCTGGAATGAGGAGTTGTTGACTGGAGCTCCAACAGCCGTCATAGAACACGGGATAACCTTCAGGGTAGAAGCACCATTGAGGTATCTAGAACAGAAAGAGGAAGTCTGAGTTCCTAGGGATTTTGAGTAGCTCCAGTTCCACTTCTAGATAGCCACCTCAGGGCTTCTTCACGTCAGAGAGTACTAAACCTTTATCTTGTTCAACATGTGAATTGATTACAAAAACAACTGTGGTCATTCAACCCTTCCTGTATCCACACCCGTGAAAAGTGACTTCGCAGCTACCACATCAGACGACTTGGTTTTCTTACCTTTTGTATCTGTTTCACAGCCTAGGTCTCAAGATCACACTTGTGATCATGTCTTGGATGCTCACCCAGCTGTCCTGTTGGATGACAGATACATGCTCAATCCCCATTGCTGCCCCAGTTGGTGACCAGCAAGCCCCCAGGCATGAGAGAGGCCATCTTGGAGCAGCCAACCCCAGCTGGTCCATCGCTGATGGAAACACAGGAGTGAGCCCAACTAGGTCCGGTGCACGGCCGGCCGCCGAAACCACAAGAGCCTCCAGCTGAGCCCAGCCTGCGTGATCTTGAGCTAAAGAAAATGGGCATTGTTTTCAGTCTCAAACTTTTGGGGTGATTTGTCATGATCACTAGCTACGTGATACCTTCTTGTGTCCTTCCAACTTGGCCACCACAGACCCCGGTGAGAGGTCACGAAGGAGCCGTGTTTGCACCAAGCGCCAGGGCACCCCTTCCTTCCATCTCTGCTTCTCCCCTTCCTTCCTTTTTTCTATGATTATTTTGAGACAGGGTCTGTCTACGTTGCCTGGGTTGAACTTGAACTTGTGATTCCCCTGCCTCAGCGCCTGAGCCGCTGGCATTACAGGTGTGCGCTGCGGTGCCTGGCTTTACTTAATTAGCTAACTAATTGGTTGATATTCTTGAGACAGAGTTTCGGACTTCCTCTTTTCTGACCTCCACCTGTTCATAGACTCTCAGGCTCTGAGTGCTGGGGTTGCAGTCCTCATTCACTTTGCTTTCCTCAGGTTGCCGTGGGAGGGGAGGTCAGGGCCGTGTGGTCACCCCACTTTCCATGTCCTCCTCAAAGGTCAGACGCATTATGTAAGTGCTGGAAGTAGGTCCACTTGCTGGAGAGCCTGGCATCTGAGGCTGGAAGGGACATCACCCCATCCAACTCTGGCAAAAGCAAAGACCCACAGGAGTTGGCTAAAGGAAACACAGGTGCAGACTCAGGTGGGCAATAGGGAGGAGCGGGGGCTGTGGCGAGCAATTCAGGCCTCTCTGGAGCAGACGGCTGTTCTCACCTGCAATGGATGGTGTCCTGCGGGGTGCTGCATCTTCACCAAGATGGTTTTAAAAGGTAGGCAACTAATTTGATTTTTAAAATATGGTTTGTGGACCAGCATTGTGCTGGCCAAAGAAAACATACTGGGAAGTCAAATTCAGGCTTCAGGTTTCCATGTGTGACCCCTTCCTCTGCAGGAGTCCCAGCCTCAATGGTCCTAGCCATTGGCATCAGCCCTCCCCAGATGACAGGTCCTCAGTTGATAGGACACCAGCCAGTTAGCGGGCACAACCAGGAACACCTTCTTGGACCTGCACTTGTTAGAAAATTCTCCCTGAGGAGCTGCCCTGGCAGTCTGCCGCATCCCATACCCCTGTCCCTGCTTCTTTTGGGGGTACACCTGGACCCCAGTTTCTTCCCTCCTCCCTCCAGCACCCACACAAAACCTCTTCAGTTCCCTGAGCCCTTGGGGACCCAGCTCCCAGGTGATGAGCTGATGTTCACGGTACACAGCGCAGCATCTGGCTGGCGTGGTGTGGGGCTGGGAGCAGGGGACGCTGAGGAGCTCGCGGAATGGGTGGAGGCTTTGTGGGGGGAGGCTGGGGAAGGGGGCGTGGGGACAGCTTGGTGGTCAACCTCAGTCCACAGGTGCCTTCCAGGCTGTGCCCTGGAGCCCACATGTACCCACAGCCTGCGAGCATCTCCTCCCTGGAGTTATTCTTGTCACACGCACTTGTGTTCAGGGGTGTGTACGCCTGAGCCTGTGTGCTGCTCTGGCCACCGCAGGTCTTCGAACAACCCAGGAGTTGGGTGTTGGTGACACATTCCTATAACCTCAGCGACTCTGGAGGCTGAGGCAGGAGGATTCTAAGTTCAAGGCCAGGCTGGGCAACTTAGCCAGACCCTGTTTTAAGAAAAAAAAAAAAAAGAGATAAACATCTGCAGGATGACCTGGTTGAATTGCAAACTCTAGAAGCTTCCTCAGTGCTGCCTGCTCCTAGGTACCCCTGAAAGCTCCTCTCCTGTCACCTCCTGGGGCTCTTCCCTGCATCTCTGACCTTTCCAGGACTGCTCTCCATTGACCAGGCTCCAGAGGGGCCTGGACCCTGGACTCTCCTCTTTTATTTATTTTTGTGCCAAAGGTGCTTAGCCACTGAGCCACATGCCCAGCCCTTTTTAAAATTTTTTATTTAGGGAAAGGGTCTCACTGAGTTGGTTAGGGCCTCGCTAAGTTGCTGAGGCTGGCTTTGAACTCGAGATCCTCCTGCCTCAGCCCCCTGAGCCTCTGGGATTATAGGCGTGAGCCACCACGCCTGGCTTTGGACTCTCCTCTCATGATGGGATGGCCAGCAGGGAAGGTCCAGGACACCTGTTTGGAACATGGGCTCTGCCATTCTCGGTCGGACCTGAGTGTCTGACCTCCAGAACCTGGAGTGTTGCCTGCCTGCATCAGGAGAGGCTATGAGTTGTGGCAGGTGGGGTGAGGGGCGCTGTGGGCATTGGGTGGATATATTGGAGGGTACATACGGGTCGCTTAGCTCTGAGCTGGGACCCCACAGGGTCACTGTCGGGATCCTCCCCCTCCCACCTCTCAGCCTGGTCTGGGGAAGGCCTGGCAGGCAGGGGTGGGGGATGCTCCTGAGGGTAGGCTGCTTCTGGTAGCCCTTCAAATCATTCCCCAGAGGCAGCTGCCTGTGCATAAGGCCGGGGCTGACACCCAGCCAAGAGGGGGGCTCCGCGGGAGCTGCAGAGACTGTTGCTGGGAAGCTGCTCCCCGGCTCCCACCCACCCCCCACCCACACAGGGCACCAGGGAGCGCGGGAGGAGGGTGGGTCGTGAGCACTTGCGACAAGTGAGTGATGGCACTCTCGTCCAAGTTCATCCTGCTGGTCAGCATCCATGCGGACACTCACCGAATTCCCTGGGTCTCACTGGAGGCAGGGCAGCCCCTGCCCCTTCCTGGGCTCCATTTTAATGTCCCCTGGGGGCGGTTCTGCCCATCATGGAGGCACAGAGGGTAACAGGACCTGTGTCCTCATCCTGGTTTGCACAGAGGTGGGGGAGGTGGGCTGGGGGACGGCTGTCACAGGAGAACAGGGGTCCTTAGTGCTGTTCTGAACTTTGACATGGGCCTCAGTTTCCCCAGCCGTCAAGTGGGGACAATGGTCCAGGCTGCTGACTGCACAGGCTGTCGTGAGGGCTGGTGGGTATTGTATAGGATGCTCCCGGGAAGGTGCAGGTGGCGAGAGATCACGCCCTCCGCCCTGCCCTGGCTGGGCTAGAGGAGGCATAGGTCATTCCAAGCAGGGCTTCCTCCCCTGGCCTGGAGGGCTGCATGCCGATCTGTAGCTGCCAGTGATGTCCCTGTGCACACGCAAGGCAGGGGATGAGCCAGCAGCAGACAGAACCCGACTAGCAGCTGGCCAGGTGCTGGGGAAGTGCCCACTGAAGAACAGGCGACCTCTGGAGGGGACCGAGGGATGTGAGCAGGTGTGGTATCTTCTCGTCACCATGACCCACAAACCTGACACACACAACTTGGAGGAGAAAAGATTTATTCTGGCTCACAGTTTGAGTTGATGGTTGGCTGCTCAGAACATGGTGGAAGGGCGCTGTGGGGGAAGGCCACTCAGTTCAGGGTGGCCAGAAAGCACAGGGGGCAGGGGGAGGGGACGAGAACTGGCCTTCCTGGACACACTTCCGGTGACCTGCTTCCTTCAGCTTGGTCTCACCTCCCACAGTGTCCACCACCTCCTAGCATTCAGACTATGAATCCATCAGATGGATTGATCCACTGCTGAGGTCACAGTCCTCACGGTCCAACGCTGCCCCACAGCCCGCCACTCCGCAAGGCTGTGCTGGGGACCAAGCCTTCCACAGGCGGGTCTTTGGGGGGCATTCCAGCTCCAAGGTACATAGTGGGGCCACACAGTGGGGCAAAGGCCACCTCTGGGGTCCCCGCGTCGAGGGGCTGAGTCCCAGGGAGTTGGGGGCTTCCCAGGCTCTCAGAAGGAAGGGCTCCCATGAGGAGTGTGTGAGAGAGAAGGAAGAAGCCATAGACCCTCCCGGGCCTGGGCTGCCGCACCCGGGCATGACACCCAGGAGCACGTTCACTGAATCTTTCTGCTTGCTTTGGCCCCGAGAAGGACCTAAGGGAAGTGATGTGAGAACAATCTCATCAAATACCAGGCAGTTCAATCCATGGTGCCCAGCCTGTGAGTAAGGGACACACAGTATTGACCAACTTCCTTGATGTCTGAGTCACTGCTCATTCATCTGTTTCCCAAAGGTGGCTCTGACCCCACTCCCTGGAGCCCTGGGGTCCTCCCTCCTGCATGCACCAGAGTCCCTGAATGCCCCTGGGAGTTCCTGTGGCCACAGTGGTGGCTTGTCCCCGGCACTGCACTAGCTCCCAGCACAGAGCCTGGCCTGGGTTTACGCTCACTGCCAGGCAGGGACACCACATCATGTGAATGGCAGACGTGAGGACAGATACCCACTTTTGCTGAGAGCAGTTCATAACTAATTCAAACTCGAGTGTGAAGGATTATCATCCTCCTCATCCCAGTGGGGTGGAGCAGACAGATAAGCGACACCTAATTAAACTATAGGAGCCTGGGAGGGCAAGGGCCGGACGTCCTCCGCCTCAAGCACCCAAGCATCATGGATGGTGAGATATTCTCAGAATCTCTCAAAGTCGCACAGAAACTCACCCAGAGCCTTTCTGAGAGCAGAGGTTGATGGGAGCACTCCAAAGGTGGGACGCACGCCTTGCTCTGACCCTCTGCTGAGTGAAGGTGGGAGCTCCACACTCTGTCTCCATTTCTCAGTTATGAGAAGGGAGTGTCCCAGTGCTCCTGCCTCAGGTCGCTGCCGTGATTAAGTGAGACCATGCCGGCGATTAGAAGGGCGAGCGAGGGCTAGCATACTGTCTGACACTCGCTCTTTCCACCGTTCAGGATCCATTCATTCATCCCTACGAGTGTCTATCACACACACCCTGAGCTAGGCCCAGGGATGTTCTCAGCAACCAGGTTCCCAGTCCCACAGGGCGCACAGATTCCAGCCCAACACACCCAGGGGGAGCTGCCGTGCTGGTGGAGACGAGGCACGTTGCGGCATGAACCTGAAACTGCAAAGTAGCAACGAGGATGAGAATCAGAAAGGCCAGCACCTAAGGGGGAGGGCAGCCTGCTCCCCAAATGCCGCCCTGCAGCTGGCTGAGGGGCCACAGGTCCTCTGAATGCAGAGTAAATCAACATGGTCAGGATTGGGGTGGGTGCATGCTGGCAGGGCCATCTTGGTTGTGAAGTTGGAGATGCAGCCATTTGCTGGGGGAAAAGGGGAGAGTGTATGCCGACAGGAGGGGCCCCCAGAACCAAGGCCCTGCAGCCAAACCCTCCCTGGGCACTCTCCTCCCAGGGCTCCTCCGTGGCCCTCTCTACCTTCAGCCCAGAGACAACCCCCTCAACCCGGATCAGACAGGGCAGCCCTCCTTCCATGGTCTCTCCAGAATCTGCTGTCTGAGGGTTACCTGCGGCCCCACTTGACAGTGTCAGGGCCATCTCCTGCAGGGCACCCCACCCCCGTGTGGTCCTTCACTTCCACCCCCGCTTACCCTTCAGGGCAGTGACAGGGCCAGCTCAGGGGGTGCCTGCCAGTGTCCATGCTCCACCCTGAGCCAACCCTTCCCTCCTCGAGGGCCAGACAACGGTGACATCTTCCTTGCCTGTCTCAGTCAGGGGAGGCCAAGAGACTCCAGATGATGGCAAGCTGGACCCTGGGAAGCCAGGTGGCCTGCGGCCCTGGCGGGTTGTGCACTGGGCTTCTGTCCTCATGAGCCGTGCCTGGTGTGTGTGGGGGGCAGAGCTGCTCAGCATGGAGAGCATGCTGTCCTCTCTGCTGGTCAGAAGGCCCATGGAGGAGGGTCTGGGAGGCACTGTTGGGCCTGGTGTCTTCAAAAAGGTCACACTGCTGCCTTCGTGGTCACTACACTGCCCTGGGGTGCCCACGGCTCCTGGCTTTCATGTCCATGTGGAGCACGCTTTTGGCACTCTGCCCTCAGAGGAGGTCCATCTCCTCCGGCCTCCCCATGGCCACAACCTGGTTCCCAGGTTCTTCTGGGCACTTAGAAGCTGGATGGGGCCTGAGAATGCCAGGCTTCCCACCGGGGAGAGTGACTGCCTCTCGCTGAGGGTCCCCATTTATAGGATGGATGTGGGATTTACCTCCTACCCCAAAGAATGGCTTCCCAGGAACTCACCAGAGGGCATGGCCCTGCAGAGTGATGATGTCGTCTTGGGGTGTCATGGTTTGGGTCACTACGATGCTTGCTGTGAATGCTATTAATCTCACTTGGCAGTTGGAATGTTGCTCCAAGCTTCTGGAAAGGACAGTAAAGACTGATGTTCCTCCTTCATTCAAAAATACTCCTTGACCATCTACCACGTCAGGCACTGTGCTGGACCCTGGAGGCCTCAGACCCAAGGCCAGGGACAGAGCCCCCTTTCTGGTTCAGCAATATGGGCTGGCAGTAGTGTCCAGGGGAAGATCTGTGGGGCTCCCTCGGAGGCTGCCCAGCCCAGAGGAGACCAGGAGAGCCAGAGGACAGAGGGCCTGCCTGTCCAGTGGGAGGGAAGGGGTGTCACCTTCTGGAGCGGGTCAGGTGTCTGCAGTTCAGGGAAGGGGATGGGGATCAGCTGTGGCGGGGCTAACCCCTGTCCCTCTTGCCTCCCCACCTGCCGTCCCAGCTGCCTCTTACATGCAGGGCGCACACCTGATCTTTCCAGGCCCCTCTGGAGAGCTGAGAGCCTTCAAGGATAAAAAAGTCAATCTCATCTGCTTGCTTTGACCCTTCTAGTGGGCATTGGTCACCTGCTGGGTGTCCATTGCAGGTGAGAGACACGCCCTAGGACCCCCACCCAGTGGTTTCTTGCCCCTTGCAAATGGATCTGCCTTTCTGTCTCCTGAAGACAAACAGAGCGTTCACTGAAGATTCGTGTTTCCACTCACTGTATTTCTACCGAAACCTGCACAGGGCCAGCGGCAAGGCCGCAGATCCCTGGGCCCTGGAATTCAGGTTCTGTTGTGCGGGTGGGTGGGGCTAGGAGGGATGCAGCCCAGGCCGCAGCCACTCCACCTTCCCCACCTCACAAAGCACCTCATGTCCTGTGCTGTTCCCTACAGGATTCTTTCCACATAACTGACTTAGCCTCTCTGAGCCTCAGTGTCCTCACCTGGGAAAGAGGCACAGCGGCAAGCTGTCGTGAAAATTCCTTGAGTACTCCACATAAAAGAGATGCCATTTACAGCTCACAGAAAGGGCTCCAGGGATGATAGGTCCCAACCCCTTCTTCTCTGTGAGTGCTGGGGAGCCATGGGGGACAGAAGAGCGAGGTCGTGATTGGAGCTCTGGAGAAGGTTTTCAAGGCAGATGGTTCAGGGAGGCAGCGAGCAGGACCATGGCTGTGACAGCAGAGGGGAGGTTGAGCGGCAGGGCCTGGTGAGCTTGACTGGGCAGGAGGATGTTGGAGGGTGAGATGGACAGTGCCATGGGGCTGTCCATCTGGAGAACTGAGAGGGACTGGGGGAGGGAGGCTGGTGGCAGGTCTGGGAACAAGGAGGCAGGTTTGAGAGGAGCAGGGGTGGGGGACATCCCAGAGGAGGGACTGGCAGGGCACAGGAACCGTGGATCAGGCCTCAGGACAGAGGTCAGGCTTTGCGGAGAGATCAGGAGTTCCAGTGACCTGGCCAAGGTCCCAGGCTATAGCTGCACAAAAATCCCTGGGCTTGGGGTTGGTCCTTCCCACGGGCTGTGTCCAGAGATGGCAGAACACTCCCGTCTTTGCAGCTGGAGGAGTGATGGGTGCGTGGCCCGCCTGGGCAGAGCAGAGTACCGACGGTTAGAAGCACTGCCCACAGGACCCAGCACTGTCCAGGCAGGGCCTCGGCATGGGACACAGACAGGTACCGGGGACTCAGGGCTGGGTCAGGGACTCAGGCTGTGCTGGGGCGGGGGGTGCCCTTCTGTCAACACACGGTCACCATGACAACACAGGAGCATCAGAGGCCTCTTGGAGGAAGTGACACTTAGTGATATCGTGCCACCTGTGCATTTTCTGGAACTTTCTGTACAATTATTTACATGGTATTTTTCTTTAAATTTAAAAAATTTAAAAACTAAAATTTAAAAAAACTTTAAAAATCCTTTCCATTTATCTTACAAGGAAACCTTATTGTGTGCGTGAGTAGAGGTCAGTGCAAACAAAAGGGCGACTCCATCCTAACCAGACGCTGGGGGCTGAGGCAGCTCTGAGCCCGAGGCTGCCGGTTCTGATCAGAAGAGAGAGAAATGAGTGTGAGGAAGAAGTCAGAGCTGGTGAGCACCGAACGCCTTGACAGAATTGGCAGCTGTTGAAAGAGACCTTATTTAAAGGCAGTCATTCCTTCCGGGGGAGTTTGTGTCATTGAGCAGAGGTGCCACACACAGGGGCAGAAGTGTCCTTCTGGGGTGAGCTGAAACCTATTAGCACACACGTGTGTACGGGGCGAGTGTGAGTGCGCCTGAGTCTACCTCTGTGTGTACAGGTGTGCAAACGGGTGTGATGGCGTGTGTGTGTGTGTCCGTGTGGGTGCACGTGTGAGCATGTGAATATGTCAGTATGCATGTGTGTGTAAGTGTGCAGCGGGAGGGCCTTGGGGAGGGCATTTTGGAATAGAGAAATGGCCAGGGGGTGGTAAGGGGACATTGTTAGTTCGGGTTTGGCTGCAGTGGTGGCTGCTGTGGGGTCGCCCCTGGAGGAGGCACGGTGCACGCCTGGGCCCTGACACCCACTCACCCAGGGAAACGTAGGGCTTTGCTGGGGGCCTGGGAGAGCCGGCTCCACACAGCTGATATGCAGACCCCAGGAGGTCTCGTGAGCTGGAACTGAGGGGGTGCTGGAATTTCAGGAATTTGGAGGGGTTGTCTGCTGCTTGGAACAGAAGAAGCAAAGGGGATAGGAGATGAGCTTGAAGCAGGATTCTGTCTGAGCCATAAGTTCCCAGGAAGCAGGGTACGGGGATGGAAGATGATGGGGCAGGCACGGAACCTGCAGAGGCTGGCTCCTCCCCCTACGTGGCTCCACAAAAAAAAAACCAGGGAGTCAGGTTATTAAAGCCTTGGAGGCAGAACTCAGTCACGGATGCAGATAGATTCCATGATCCTAAACTCCTAAGAGACACAAACTTGGTCCTCTCAGAATGTCAGTTTCTTCATCTGTAATGTGGGCCTAGTGACAGTGCCTGCTCTTGGAGTTTGTGAAGGTTGCATAAAATTAGGCACAAGGTGACTTTGTCCAGGGACAGTGACATAGTGAATCGTGGAAGAAGAAACAGAGGGGTTCAGAAGCCTGTCTATGGTCATATAGCCCTAGGTGAGAACTGGATTTCAAGGTCTGCCTGTCCCAAACTCAGCCCCTGCCCAGCCTCCCAAAGCATCGCTTTGCTTGGGGTGAAGATTCCTTCCCAGAAGCACCCTGGGGGTGGGTGTTTTGGACTTCCTGTGGCAACTTAGGGAGATCTTGCCTTAAAATAAAAATAAAAAGGACTGGGGGTATAGCTCAGTAGTAAAGCACCTCTGGGCTCAATCCCTACTACAAACAAACAAAACAAAAACAAAGGTAGCTCTGCAGAGATCCCTGCTCTGAAATTCTTTTCTGAACCCCCTCCTGGCTCTCAGGCCCCCTTGGCACCCAGACACTTTGGGACCAATGCTTAGCAGTGTGTCCCAGGCATCTGTTTCCTTGTGACCAGGGCAGTCCCCACCCATGCCAGGCAGGTGCCTGGCACGCTGACTGAATGCGCAGCTTGCAGGCTGGCCCAGGGCGCGGCGCACCTGGCTTGGGGAGGGCCCACCTGCCTCAGGCTCTGATCCTGCACCGGGAGCCTGGTTTGCACCTATTTTCACCTCTGTGGCCCTGGGCCAGGCCCATGGGAGCCCCTCTTCTGTCCACTCCTGCACCAAGCCTTCCCATAATTCCTAGTCCACCACCCAGGAAACAGCTCCATTCAACACAAAGGACAAAACCCCAGCCATAGCCACTGCCCTGGAGCTGCGCCAGCCGGGAGTGGGCTGCGGAGGCTTCCTTCTTTGACTGTCTTGTCCACCTGTCTCTGGCCAGGTGGCCTTGCACTCCACACCCCCAGATGCACTTAGAAAAAGGACACAGCTCCCCCTGTGGGAATGCGCGGGGTCAGTGGTAGGGCTGCCCCACCCATTGCTACCAGGCCAGGCCATCTCTCGAGCTGGCCCTGGACCCGATTCTGGCTTCTCAGGCACCAGCCTGGGCCTGATGGCAGGGAGTGTGCCACTTCCTCTCTTTTATCTGTTGGGCATTCATTTTTGTGGGGCGGGACCAGCCCAAGGGCCGTCCTCTGCGCAGCCTGGGGTGGAGGAGCCGGCTCCCATTGAGGCTGGCCAGGCCTTCCTCGCACCTGGACGGGCAGGGTGGGGCACAGACTGCAACAACTGGGGCCATTATTTAAACATTGTCCTTCCTTCTGGAACATTCTCCCTGACTCTTCTCTACCACTTCCTCCTGCTCATTGTTTGGCACTCCATGCAAGTGGCTTCGCCCCTGGGAGCTGTCCTGTGACCAGGGCAACCACTCCTCGTGTGCTCCCAACAAGATGCATAAGTGCTGGCTGCCCCTGGCCCACAGGCCGGCTCCGAAGGCCGAGCGCTGTGTTTCAGAAGCGTCTGGGCCAGTGTTGTCAAACACAATGGCTTCTCTCGAAAAATCAGGCCATCAGGTAAGCTGGGACCACACTCCTGAACCCTACTCAGTGGTGGAACTGAGTCACACCTATGGTCTTTAGAGGAGGGACAGGCAGACCTCACTGTCCCCAGGCAGCTGCTGCCCAGTTGACAGTTCCTGCCTGGGCCTCGTCTGCATTTGAATTTGCCGCCCCAGGTTCCAGAATGCACTTCCTCCAGGGGAGAGCCGAGGTCACCCAGGGTTGGGCACATGAGCTTGCAGGATGTGCAGGAAGGAGGTGTCCCGCCCAGAGGGGAGGGCAAGGTTGGCAAGAGAAGGGCCGACCTGAGTCCTGCAGCCTCGGAGGGAGAGGACGTCCTTCTGAGAAGTGCCCTGGGTCGGGGGGCACAGCGCCGGGACAGCTCAGGTGGGAGGGGTGCGGCCCAGCAGGGATCTGGAGATGGGGCCTGGCTGGAGTCCAGGTGTCTGTGGGGACGCTGCGGTGGACGAGGTTGGAAAAACCTGAGCTGGATCTTGAAGGACAGGTGGGTATTTATGAGGAGCTAGGTAAGCCTCGGGAGAAAATTCCAGAGGCAGGAGTCACGGTGCCCAGAGAGCGAGAGGGTGCGTGTCCCTCGTGGTGTGTTGGCCGGGCGTTCCCTGGGACTGCAGGTGTGTCAGGAGGAACACCGAGTCGGGTGAGGGAGGCCCGCAGCCTCGCTGAGACGCCCCAGCCCGAGAGCAGCGGCAGGATGTGCTGATGCGTTAGCGGCCAGCTCGGGCTGCGTGAGCACGCGCTCCCAGGACCGACAGATGGAGCAGAGCAAGGAGGACACAGGAAAATGGAGACCCAGGAATGGAGTCCAGGTTCCGTGAGCACATGGAAGCGTCGCACTGGGGAGCACAGAGCTTCATGTTAAGGTAACAATGACCTGTGTGATAATCAACTTAGAAGGAGAAAAGGTTTATTCTGGCTCATCGTTTTAGAGGTTTCAGTCCAAGATTGGTCGGCCTGTTGCTTTGGGCTTGTGGAGACACGTGGTGTGTAGAGCAGGTGGCAGGGCAGAACCGCTCATCCCATGGCCAGGAAGTGAAGGAGAGAAAGAGGGAGAGTCCCACAGTCTCCTCAGAGGGCACAGCCCTGGTGCCTGAAGACCTCCCACTAGGCTCCGCCACCCCAAGTCCCGCCATCTCCCTGCAGAACCAAACTGGGGACCCAGCCTTTAACACAGTGGCCTTTGAAGGACAGTCCAGGTCCAAACTATAGCATGCAGAACACAATTTTTTTTCCAAGTGTGAACATAACATTCATAAAAATCGTCCTGTGCTGGGCCTCAAGGAATGCCCCAGAGCATCGAAAGAACCAGCATCCCATAATCTGCGTGGTCTGATTACCATGCATTAAAATCATAAATCAGTGGTGAAAGGATAACTGCAAACATTCTGTATGTCTGAAAAATATATCACAAACTAGTAAATTACACCAGGATTAAAGAGGAAATCACCAGGGAAAATTATGAAATACTTCGACCTGAACAACCATAAAAATGCTATATGTCCAAAATTGGAGACCCAGATAAAAAAGGTCCTCACAAGAAAATATATAGCTTTGTGTACATTCATCAAAAGTCAAGAAATAACGAAGCAGCTGGGCTAAGCAGTCAACTCAAGAAGTTGTAAAAGAGAAAATAAGCAAAATAAAAGAGAGAAGAATCCGATGTAGTGGCGCCCCCTGGAAATCCCAGCAGCTCAGGAGACTGAGGGAGGAGGATCCCAAGTTAGAGGCCAATCTCAGCAATTTAGCAAGATCCTGAGGAGTTACTGAGACTGTCTCAAAATAAATCAAAGAAGAAGGGTCTGGGGATGTGGCTCAGTGGGTGAGAGGGAGAGAAGAATGAAACAAGAAAATAAGAAATTCCAGGAAATAGAAAATAAGAGACTACTGGAAAAGAAAAGCTGTTTCTCTGAATAAATTAAAATGCCTTTTTAAGGAAAAAATAATAAATATACAATCACAATATATAATGAACATGAAATACCTACAAAGAAATGATATTCTAAGACTACAATAATAGTACAGATAATCACATGAAAGTAGACTGATAAGCAAAATGGATAAATTTCAATAAACTCAAGAAGAAATAGAAAACTTTAGTAGGTCAATAGTTATTTAAACATTGAAATGATAATCACTTGTTTTTTTACTGAAATGATAATCACTTGTTTTTTTTTACTGAAAAAGTCTAGGCCCAGACAGTTTTATGGTAAATTTCATCAGACTTTCAGGGGATACACATCCAGGTTGCAAGACAAAAGGCCAACTCAAAAATAACAATATACAGCCAACCTGCCTCCCACCCAGGACTGCCTATACACATCAGAGATTGACATAAAAAAGAAATCAGCCAAGCCTGGTGGCCCACGCCTGTAAGCCCAACAGCTCGGGAGGCTGAGGCAGGAGGATCACAAGTTCAAAACCAGACTCACCAACTTAGCGAGGCCCTAAGCAACTCAGTGAGACCCTGTCTCTAAATAAAATATAAAAAAGGGCTGGGATGTGGCTCAGTGGTTAGGTTCCTCTGGTACTTGCCCCCAATCCTGACTAAAAAAAGAAAGGAAATCAACTTTTCATTTTGCTAAAGCAACTTTCACTTCATCTCTGTTAAAACAGCCACACCAGCACCCTGACTCCCACCGTGGGTACCTGCTCTGCCAGATTGTAAGCATCCTCTAGGCCAGAGTAATCAAAGGGGGTGCTGCGATGGGAACAGCAGACAAAGGCTGTGCCACAGCAGAGCAAGCTCAAAAATAGTCCCATGAGTCAGGGGGACCAGGCCAAGTGGAGGAGATGGCAACACAGGTCAACAGGGGAGAAAGGGACTTCGTAGCTCCTACGAAGGGACACGTGACTCACCGTATGGAGAAAGGAACCATTGCACTCTTGCTGTGAACCCTGCATGAAGGTGGACTCCGATGGACTGAAGGTCTAAATGTGAACCTTGAGTATCTTAATAATTGTAATTAATATTCATTTACTCCACTCTTCTATTGAGCTGAATGCCCTGGTTATTAAGATACTTCCAGCCAGGTGTGGTGGTGCGCACCTGTAATCCCTTGGGAGGTTGAGGCAGGAGGATAGAAAGTTTGAGGCCAGCTTCCACAACTTAGCAAGACCCTGTCTCCAAACAAAAAATCAAAAAGGACTGTGGGTGTGGCTCAGTGGTAAAGCACCAGTACTGCAAAAACAGAACGAAGTAAAATACAATACAACAAACAGCAGCTAAAAAGAAAGAACCAAAGAAAAGGGAAAGCATACTTCCACCCAGGCAGGCTGCTATCCTAAGATTTCTGAAACGACCTGTTATATCTATCTTTTCACTTTTCTTGTGCTTTAGTATTTTTAACAAGTCCAAACAGCATATTATTTCACCTGTAAAAACTCAAGTGTTCTTAACAGACAGTAACTTTAAAAGATCATGCTCACAATGCTTTATCATACCCATCAAACTCAATAATTATTGCCCAATATTTTCTCATTTCCAGTCTGTGTTCAAATGACAATGTCTTTTTTTAAAAAGAAAACTTTTTTTTTTTTTTTT
>JAJEJO010001841.1:333170-367924 GCA_020662805.1 Glaucomys volans | reverse complement strand
TTTCACTAAATTGTCCAGGCTGGGTGGGAGCTTGCAATCCTCCTGCTTCAGTATTCCTGGCAGTGCCACCATGCCTGGCCATAACAAAGTCTTTTTAAAAACAAGATGTAAAATCACAAACCATAAAAAGAAAAATTTTCTGTGCAGCAAAGGACATCAAAGGCATAATTAAAGAGAAATAACAGATGAGGACAATTAATAAGGAATAGGTATCTAGACCCACACTACTCAAAGTGCTGGTCTGCAAAGAGACAGAGAGTTGCACCTGAAATCAGCCTGCTTCAGTCATAAGGTACTCTGTTTAGTTCTCAAAATTTTAGTTTTGGGGAGCAAGAATTTGTTGATGAAGAAGCGGTACTTTGATTTAACAAACAGCTCTCAGGTAAGCTATCAGTCCCCGCTTCAAGCAGCACGGACCAATAACTACAAGGCAACGGGATTAAGACAGAAAATCCAAAGAAAAAGGGCCGACGAATGGGAATAGACAACTCTCAGAAGGCAAACTGCAAATGACTAAGACGTGTGTAGGGATGTTCCCGTCACCAGCAATCAGGGAATGCAAATCGAAACAAGGAGTTCCCACTTTGCACCGATCAGAATGGCAAATGAGAAGGGTGGGTAATGGATACCAGGTGTGGACAGGTGTGTGGGGGGATGAGCCCTTTGTGCACCACCAAGTGTAGGAGTGTGAACAGGTGCAGCTCGTCTGGAAAACATTCTTTATTTTGATAAAGTTTGCATAGATTCTTTGGCTGGGAATGTAATTCCTGGGTACATTTCCCAGCAAAATTCTTCAAATGGGAACATGAATGAGGACATTTGTCATGGCTGGAAGTCATGGGCAACCCCGGCAGGATGCTCAGGTGGGCACATGAACTGTGGAGAGCCACCCTGAAAGTGGAATCAGCCTTGCTCAATTAATGGGATATGCATAAGGAAGCTTCCAGAATCATGTGGGGGAGGGGACTGATCACCTATACCAGCAATTCTCAAACTGTATCTTGGAAACCCTTTCTACTCCTAAAAAGTATTGAAGCCTAACAAGCACAAGGCCCAGGGTTGGATCTCCAGTAATGCCAAAAAACGAAAGAAAAAAAAAATTGAAGGCACCAAAGAGCTCTGGCTGGTGTGGGTTATATTTACCTTTATTTATCCCATCAGAAATTAAAAAGGAAACATTAAAACCATTTAGTAGCTAATTTTAAAAATCCATCATGTGTTAATACATATTGTGAAAAACAGCCATAGTTTCCAATATAAAAATATAGAAGTGGTATCCTTTCACAATGGCAAATCTTTTAACACACTGGCTTCTTAGAAGGTAGCTGCGTTCACATGTCGACCTCCGCATTCAGCAGGTTGGAAGGAAGAGGTTATGTCATGCAGCCTCAGGAAAACCCACTGTGTACTGGTAAGAGATTGATGCTAAAAAGGCAAATAACGTCCTATTATTATGATAAAAATAAGTTTGACCTTGGGGACTGCTCAGGGTTCCCGGACCACACTTTGAGAACCACTGCATTTTATAATTAATGTTTGTTGATCACGCAATGTCACCCCTACCCTTTTATAATGATTCAGGCAAACTCAAGACCTTATATCAAATACAACTGTCCCTCAGTATCTAAGGGTTTGTTTCAGGGGCCCCAGAGGACATGGAAATCCTGGGATGCCCAAGTCCTTTATATAAAATGGCCTCGTATTTGCATGTAACCCACCCATGTCCTCCTGCATACTTTAAATCATCTTTAGATTATTGCAATACCGAGTATGGTATGAATGCTGTTAGTCGTTGCGTTGTTTAGGGAATAGTGATAAGAAAAAAAAGAGCCCGAACTTGGTCGGTACAGATGCCAACTTTTTTCCAGAATATTTTCAACCCAAGGTTGGTTGAGTCTGCGGACGGAACCCGTGGCTCCAGAGGGTCGGCTGTCGTTAGGCCAGTGCCTGTGGGGTGTGGGCTGGGAAAGGGGTGGAGATGAGAATAAAATAAAGACCTCGAAGCTGCAAGAATCTGTGTGCCTTGCCGAGGGCCGTGATGGACGTGGGTCTGGGTGTGCCTGTGTGTTTGAGGGGCGCTGAGAAGTCGTGGGGCGCAAGGGGCAGAGTCACGAATTCCCTCATCCAGGGTGGAGGGCTGTGGGTGAGGCCGTGCAGCCTCCCTGCCTCTCCTCTCCTCTCCTCATGCCCCCGACACTCTCCAAGACTCAGGCCAGGACCCCACTCCCCTCAGATTCCCAGAGGCCCCGCCCATAGCCCGATGTGGCACTACCGCTCCTGCTGGGGAGCTGAGGGAAGGGGCCCGGAAGACCTTTCTAGACCCCCAGGACGCCACGTGATGACCACCGTGATCTCTGGTTGGTCCACCCACTCTGGCTTCAGGCCACTGTCAGGGGTTTGACTCTCTTCCTCCTGGCAGCCACCTGCCAGGAGCAGGTGCCTGGTGTCCCTGTATCTTAGCTGTGATTAGTGTCCTCCAGGGACTGCCCATGGGCTTGCCTTGCTTGCCTCCAAGCAGTGCCAGCAGCCTCTGCCCTTGCCCTGTGGGGACCTCCAGGGCTTTCCCAGGCTCCCAGGAGCAGATGGAACTGAACAGGAGGTCCTTGGCAGAACCCAGCTCCAAGGCTTCCCCACCCAGGGCCCACTGACCCTACCACTGGCTGGTTAGCTCGCTGCTCCTGCCCTCTGATGCTCTTTACGAAGGTGGGCATCCTGAGACATCCCAGAAGTCAGCATGGTGCCCTGCCCTGTCACCCTCCGTGTCCTTCACTGCTTTGCCCAGGTGCCACTCTCCCCAGGTCTGGGCTCTGCTCTCATTTTCCCTGGTCCTTATGCCACAGGAGGGAACAGCCAGGAGCTGGTCCGTCCCCTGGCTCTGTAACCTGTTGAGAGCAGTGTCACTCTTTCATTCATTCCTGTGTCCCAGGGGTGGGCATTCAGAAGGAACTCAGTATTGGGAAATGTTGGAGTTAAAGATTTGTTCAGGAGTAGTAGTTGTAAGTGGAAGAGGCCTTTAGGTCAGGAAGGAGGAAGGCTCCCTCTGTCATGTCCCCTATTCCACCTCGGCCAGGGCACCTCTTCCTCCTCTCTCCCCTTCTATTCCTGCTATAGCCAACACCCTTCCTACCACATCTCCTTAAAAAACAAACCAAAAAAAGTATGAGCTGGACTTGGTGGTGCATGGCTGTAATCCTTGCAACTGGGGACGCTGAGGCTGAAGGATCACAAATTCAAGGTCAGCCTCAGCAAGTTAACAAGGCCTCAGTAGCTCAGTGAGATTCATCTCAAAACAAAATATGAAAAGGGTTGGGGATGTAACTCAGTGGTAAAGTACCTCTGGGTTCAACCTTCCTCCCCCAAAAAAGTATTAAACACTACAAACAGCAAAGTAAAGAATATTGTAATCCATCAATCAAACTAACACTCAGGCACCCAGGCTTGGGATGTCCTGGTGTTAAGACACTAATATCCAAGCATCCAGACTGGTTAATAACTGATGTCCTGAGCCCTCTGCACACCACACTCCTTGAAACCAGGGCCCTTCCCCTGGTCTCCCTAGATTTCTCCAGGCAAGTCAAGGGGCAGAGATATGGGACACTCTCATGTACCTCTGTCTTAGTGGTTGCTAGGTCTCTGAAGTATCCCCCTGTGGTACCCACTTTTCAGCTTCATCAGAGAAGAATCTATTTTCACATTTATTTCAGACTTCCTTCCTTCCTTCCTTCCTTCCTTCCTTCCTTCCTTCCTTCCTTCCTTCCTTCCTTCCTTCCTTCCTTCCTTCCTTTTACTGGGGAAAGAACCCAGAGGTGCTTAACCACTAAACCACATCCCTAGTCATTTTTATTTTATTTTCATTTTGAAACAATTGAGCATTTCCTTAAATTGCTGAGGCTGCTCTCAAACTTGTGATCCTCCTGCCTCAGTCTCCCAAGTTGCTGGGATTACAGGCATGCACCAACAAGCCTGGTTTCTTATTCCAGATTTCTTAAAAGAAATGGAACAGCATGGAACACGGAAGCTCCCTGTGAAGCCCCTTCTATCAGCTCTCTTCCCTCTCTCCCTAGAAGTAACCACCATAACAAACTGGATCTTCATTTCTTTGCATGTGGTTATATTTTTGCTGTATAGATAAGTATTCATAAACAAAATATTGTATTGTTTTGCATAATTTTGAACTTTATATAAATGCTCCCAGGCTGTACATATCTTTTTGCAACTTGATTTTTGGCCCAAAATAGTTTTGACAGCACTCATGTTGACACAGGTAGCTCCCATTCATCCCTTCCTGCTGCTGAGATGTATCCCATAGTAGGAATAGATCATGATTATTAAAATGCACTTTTCTGTTGATGGAGATTTAGGTTGTTTCTATTTCTTTTCTTTTGCAAATAGCGATATGGCAAACATTCTTGTATGTATCTTTTGGTGCACATATGCATGGGTTTCTGTTGGAGATGGTTCCAGTTGTCTGTGGATGCATAACAAATTATCCCAAAATGTTATGGCTGGAAACAACCACCATTTTAATATATCTCACACTGCTGCATGTCAGGGATTTTGGGGAGGGCTGAGCTGGGAGATGCTTTGCTTTAGGATGAGGTCACAGGGGGGCTGGATGCAAATGAGGTCACCCAGGCTCTGTGATGAGAAAGGCCCTTTCTGCTTGAGTATGCTAAGATTCTCCAGGGTGGTGTCCAGAGAGGGAAATTTGGAATCTGGAGGGGACAAGATGCCAGAAGTGGCTCTGTCCACTTTGATAGGGCAAAAGTGTTGGAATTTGTGATGGACATTCACGTCCTCAGTACTCTTTTGGTGAACCTGCCCCTCTGATGAAGCTGATCCCACGTGGCTCCCATTGCCCTGTATTCAATGTGGGCACGTGGCCTGGGTCAAGCCAATCAGCACATTGCACGAACCCCAACCCTTCCCATCCCTCAAGGAAATTCAGATCCAGGGTTTCTGTTTGAGATATTAGGAAATGGATTCTTTCTCTCCACTGTACATAGTGCTGTGATGATGGTAGACTGGAGAGGTGGAGGGGGCTGGCTCCAAGAAGAGGTAGAAAGAGAATGAGTTGAGTCCTGGATCAAACCACACCTAAATCCAAACTACTCCCTCTATTTTTCCAGATTTTTGGAAAAATGTATTTCTTTATTTGCTGAAGTCAGCTCGGGTTGATCCTGGAGTCCAGGAAAGAGGTGGCTAAGGACTGGTGGTTTGGACTTCCAAGAGGAACGGTGGCAGCAGGAGGGTGTGCAGGCATCCTGACCCTTCCTCTGGGCCTGGGAGGCAAGCAGTGTCCACTGAATAGGAGAGTGGAACAAGGAGTGAGAGGGTATTTATGGAAGGGGTCAGGGAGAAGCAGAGGAAGGGCAAGGAGAGAAGGTGTAGGCAGGAGGGAGGTGAAGGGGCTCAGCAGGCTTGGCGGAAGGACTCAGCTGAGGAGCAGGCTGTTGTGCAGAGGCTGTCCTCCTGTTCGTGGTCAGCCACAGGGGTGCAGGAGGCTGAGGACGGGTGGGGAGCAGTGTGGCCCTGGCCAGGCTCTGGAAGTGTCAGCAATGCACACTCTGGGGGCAAGCCCCTGGATCAATGCTCTTGTCCAGGGAGAACTGGACGCCACAGCCCCCTGCTGAGGCTGGCCTGGAGGATTTCGGTGAGGGAGGACAGGAGCCAGTCCTGCCCAGGGTGGCCACACCAGCTTGCTTGGGCAGAGCTGGCACTGGTACGTTTCAAATCTCAGTGCCCTCCACCAACTTCCAGCAGCCTTCAGTGCTGTCATTGGTTGGGAGAGGGGTTCAGAGTCAGTTACTGCAGCCACCTCCCTCGTCCCCTGGAGCTCGGTCTTCACACCTCCTTGACCCGCTGGTGCCTGCAGTCCCAGGAGACGGCGAGGCAATCTGCAACTGTTTCAACCCAGCCAGGCTGGGTGGGGAGGGTGCGTGGCTCCCAGCGCCTGCCTGCTGGGAGAGCAAGGCCACTGTGGTTCTCACCGTCGTGGCCAGGACAGCCAGCCGGCCTGAGAAACGGAGGGAGGGCATCTGCACAAATTGTTTTGCTGCCTCACCCTGCCAGACGGTCCAGGTTGCGAGGGCCTGGGCTAGGGAACCGAGACGCGGTCTTCTGCCCCAACTGTAGCAAACAGACACGGCGTCCATCCTGTCCTCGCCAGGCCGGAACCTGGCCTCAGGCCCAGGCGGATCCAGGCCCATGGGAGCTTGGGAGTCATGTCCCTCTCATGGTCCTGCAGCCTGAGGCGGTGTCCCTGTGTCAACAGATTCAGTTCCATCCATTCCACACATATTTCAGGGCCCCATCCATGGGCCGGTCTGGTGCCAACTGCAGACTCTGCCTGTTCTCAGAATTAACTTCATCCCTGGGTCCACATGAGACTCCAACTCTTCTATAGTGTGGTCAAGAGCAGAGCTTTCCGTGGGGCAGCCATCTGGAGAGGTCAGGAGTCCAAGACTCCATCTCAGCTCACTGGGTTCTCAGATGCCAGATGCTGTGTGAGGGGCTGGACTGGGGGGCAGCTCGGGACACGACATGAGCAGGATGCTGGTGAGATCCACGCCGACCCCCAGGCCCGCCTCAGCGAGGGCCTTCCCGACTGTTGTGGTCTGGATTAGTTCAACAATACACGGAGCCTGCATCACAAATATCCATCAGCAGAAGAGTAGGTGGATGAAACAGTGGTGTCTTTACACACACACACACACACACACACACACACACACACACAAGGACAAACTGCTGCTACTCATGAGAACATGAGGAATGTCACAGGTGGAATGACAAGTCGAGGTAGCCAGGTATGCACCCACACTGCCTGATTGTGTGCGTGTGAAGTTCAAGAGCAGGCAGAGAGCCAGGGTGCCCAGAATCCCAGTCACTTGGGAGGTGTAGGCCAGAGGACCACAAGTTCAAGATCAGCCTAAGCAAATTGGAGAGACTGTTTCAAAAAATAAAAATAAAAATAAAAAAAAATAGAAGAGGGTTGGGGATGCAGCTCAGTGGTGGAGCGTTTGCCCAGCTGTGTGAGACCTGGCTTCAATGCCTAGCAAAAACAGCCCGCAAAACCCAGACGAAGTAGGGTACAGTAGGCTGTGGGGACAAAGGGCACCTTGGGGTGTTTGGACTGAGAAGATGTGTGATGCGGACCTTTCTGACGCTGGCCGTCTCCATCTTGATCTGAGTGCTGGCTATGTGGGTGTGATTGTGTGACAAAGACTGGAGTGGGGACACTAGTGTGTGCACTTGGTGTGCATTTGCTGAATCATCATAAAACCAACAGAACGCCCACATCTAACAACCTGGTGACCAGTGGTATAGGCGTGTGTTGTGCTTGGGCTTCCCAGCATTCCTTTTCTGACTGTGGTGGCCCCATCTGCATCCCCCCAACCCCACCCCACCACCAAGAATGGATGCTGCCTCAAGGGGACACATGACTGACTGTATGTGGTCAACTGGCACTTTGGGAAGGGTAAGGAAAAAGAGCAAAGCATAGGAACTGACTCACTTCTGGGTCATCTCAGAGGGTCTTGCTCTTAGAGAGCCCTGGAGGCTCCCAGTTGGTCCGCTGGATGAGCAGCCTTGGGGAGCCTCAGCCTTACAAGCAACTCCACTTGATTTGGGCCAGCCAGTCCTTTTCAGAGCCCCTGTCCCAAAAACCACCTGCTCCAACTTTGTACCAGCACCAGGCTTGGGGGTAGAGTGGGGATGGGAATACCTGAGATCCATTCTGTGGACTTTGAGACATCATTTGCTGAGGGAATTAAAATCAGGACCCGCCTGAGGTCCTGTCCATAGGCAATGGCGTGTGACATGAGTGAGAGAAGACACCTTTGTGGTCATAAGCTTCTTAGACTTCATGGGGTGGTGGGGTGGTGGGGCGGGGGTGGGGGGCTTGTTACCAGGCATAACCTGGCCCAACTATGCTGACAGCTGCTAACTTGGTATCTTCAGCCTAGCCATCTTTCCTGGACTCCAGATGAGCAGATCCAATGCCAACAGGGCATCTCCACTTCAAGTCCATGGGCTCCTCTCTTCCCCCAACTGCTACTCAAATGCCCATGTCACCCATCCAAATAAAGGACACCACAGCCATCCACAAAAGCCAGAAACTGCATCAGACTTGGCTCCTCCCCCGCCTCGCCTGTGACTAACGCCAGCTGTGGGCTCCTGAGTTATACCAGGCCAACGTCCCCTTCACCCCATCCTTCTCAACCTGCCTCATTCCAAAGTCGCCATCACACACTTAGATTGCTGGGATATTTTTTTTTGTACACGTGTTTATTTACACTAGCAGCACAGGTATACGCAGGCCACACCTAAAGAACAGCAGCTCTGAGTCCAAGAAGAAGGAGGGGGCTATGATACACTCTGCTTCATTGTGGGTTAATTTCCTTTAGATGGATATATCCACCACCTAAAAGTCTATTCCATGACAGAGATTGGTCAGGGTCACAAAAAAAATCTGCCCTAACTGGCTTTTTTACTGAGAGTCCCTGACTCTCTTAGGAAGATTTGGGCCATTTTTTTTTTTTTTTCTCATTGTAGCAGAATGAGGGCATTGCCACCTGAGGGTAACTTAAATGACCAAACTTCGTACAGCAGCATAACCACAGGCTCCATTAGGCCTACCTCAGCTTTCACTAAATGCTATAAAATATTCTATTTTCTTAGGGTTTTTTTTGGAGGGGAGGGGGGTTTGTACAAGGGATTGAACCCAGACACTTAACCACTGAGCCACATTCCCAGTCCTTTCTAAAATTTTGAGACAGCGTCTTGCTCCATTGCTGAGTTTGGCTTTGAACTTGTGATCCTCCTGCCTCAGCCTCCCAGCCACTGGCATTAGGGATGTGTGCCACTGCACCTGGTATTCTTCTTGTTTTTTAAATATGAAAACCAGACCCTGTAGTTCATGGTCAAAAGAAGAAAACATAGTAGATGTGAGGGCAGCTGTTACCTGGACTGGGTGAAGAAGGTGTGGATTTGCTGGGCCACCACTTTTCCTACTACCGGCTCAAGTTCTTGAATGGAAGCGTTACTCAGTTGCTGAATACTTGGAAACTTCTGAAGCAGAAGAGAAGCTTTAACTTTTCCAACTCCTGGGATCTGCTGCACAGTTCGAAGGAGGTATGGCTCAGAGAGCAGAGCTGGTTTCTTCCTGAGGAAAGGGTTCTTACTGGGTTCTTTCGATTGCTCTTGTACTAACTGAACAATGAGGCAGGATGCTTCCATCTGGTTGGCCACTGGTAGTAACACCATCCCAAGGTCCAGTACAGTGAACTTCTGTATGGATTTCTAACTCGAACAAGTCTTTTTCTGTAGCCATTTCCTGCCACCAAATCAGCTTCAGTGACATAAAGAATGCAGGATCTTACATCCCCTGTGCCAGCTGAGACCCGCGCCACTTCTCATTAGCTACAACCTGCCCAAAAGGCACGTGCACGGGGCCTGCACCTTCAGGGAGACTCTTTTCCATCGGTGGTCTGGACCTAAAGTGGGAAATGCAAGACGACACTTGGGCAAGCTCTCCCACACAGGGCCCCACATTCCACTACGAAGCCATTGTCTTCTTTAACAGGATCCCGTCTGCAGAGTGGTCTGTCTTAAGAACCCGAAGATTTCTGCCCTCGTGGCTGGGTCCTTCATTTTCAGCACCTGCCTGGGCCCTGGGGGCCCTGCTCGGGCCGCGCTGGGACTGCTCATTTCAGTCTGGGCTGCTGGGATATTTTTTTAGCCCAATTCTCAGCTCTCATTGTCAAGGTAAAATCAAGTCAGGTCATCTGCCTGTCTTAATCTGTCTATGGGCACCTTGTGTTCTTAGCTTCTAAGGGCCACCCCGCCACCTGTCCTGTGGGAATCTGAAGCCCTGTGCCACCCAGTCATGTTCTGGCCACACTGGTCCTCTTGCTTTCTGTCTATGGGCACCGACACCTCCTGATCCCTCCATGTCTGGCCAGCTCCTTCACCTCCTTCAGTCTCAGCTTGATGTCTGCCTATTTCCTGCCTTCACCCCAGCACCAGAACTGTCCTTTCTCTCTCCCCTGTCCTATGAGACCCCAGGACAGCTCACATCACACCTGACTATATTTGATGGTTTCAAAACC
Source organism: Glaucomys volans (assembly GCA_020662805.1). NCBI lineage: Eukaryota > Metazoa > Chordata > Mammalia > Rodentia > Sciuridae > Glaucomys > Glaucomys volans. The sequence goes on along the minus strand of JAJEJO010001841.1, from coordinate 357,812 downwards.
TTGTCTTCCAGTGAAGGATCAAACTATGGTTTTCTTGCTCACCATGGTCTCCCTAGTTCCAAGCATTTGGTAATTGCTCAGTAAGTATTAGTAGTTGTATGGCTGAATGAACAAGTGGGTGTTGATTTTAAAGCATGTTAGCACTTAGCATAGTTAGCCCATGGATCCTGGCCAAGACAGGTCAAATAACGATATGTACTGTGATGAATTAGAGGTGGCTACAAATTCTTCACCTCTCTCCTTATCGAAAGACGGGGACTCTTTCCCCTCCCCTTGGATATTGGCTACTTTTGGACCAATAGAATGTTCTGGAAGTGACACTGTGTAACTTCCAAGCTCAGTCCCAGATCTGAAGAGATCTACAGCATCTTCTTCAGCATCTTGGAACTCAAGGCCTGGCTGACAGCCCCACTGCCCGCCATGGGAGTGAGGCCATTCTGGACCTCCCAGCCCAGCCAGAGACCAGCCAAAGCAGCCAGCGGGGCTTCTGATGCTGTGCCAGTGGAAGAACTGCTCAGGTGAGCCCTGCCAGGGTTCCTGACCCACAGGGATCATAAGCAAGGGAACTGGCTGCTGTTTAAACCACTCAGCTCTAGGAGAGACTATTAGGCACTGACAGATAACGGGGAAGCCATGCTGCTGCAGGATAGGCCGGCTGTCTTCTTGCATTATTCATGAAACTCCCAACCACCTGCAAAGAAGATAAGATCACCACTCTGCCCATGAGGGAGACCAAGCATCAGGGATTAGAGTCATTTGCCTAATATCATGAGGTTAGAAAAGGTGATGGAGCAGATTTGTCTGCCTCTAAGCCTGCCCTCCTTCCCCGCCCCCTCCAACCACCCTGTGGGACCAGATGACTGGAGACCCGGTGGTGGTTGGGCCTAGAGGTGTGGTCAAGGCCAGGACTCAAGTGCCACCGTGGTGGGAAAAGGAGGGGGAGAGGGTGTTTGGGGAGATGCCCCATGACCAGCCAGCCCAAAGTGGCCCCCGACCCTGGATGGGCATGAATGCTTGGCTGTGGGCCTGGGTGTGAAATCACATTTTCCCCACCGGGCCAAGGCTTGGTCGCAGTGTGCCCCTGGCCTCACACCGCCTCGCTCTGTCCGCTTTGTCTGGGAACAGACGCTGTCAGCCAGCGAGGGAACACCCCAAGGCTCAGCCACGCTTGTCGGGAGGCATTAGCTTGAGGCTTTGAAGTGGGGACCTCCGGGCCTTGCTCAGATGGTCTTTGCTGGGGTTTGCCCAGGATCCCTTTCTTCTGGCCCATGGGGGAGCAGGCTGGTCCAGGGCCGGCGTGGGCACTCCAGAGCAGGGCTGGTTTCCGCAGAGGCGCTTGGCCGCCCGTCTCCCTTCAGTCCCCGGCAGGGTCTTTGAGAGCTTGGCACAACATCGGCCAGGACAGGCTGCCAGGCAGCTTCTGCTGGCTCCTTCGTCTCCAGTGACACTGAAAGTAATAGATGCTGGCTGTCAAGACGAGGACCCAACAGAGAAGAACAAAAATGAAGAAAAATTACCTGTCAGATTCTCACCTTGAGATGACCACGCCAGGGAGGGACTTCCCTCCAGTCTTTTTTCTGTTCTTCCCCCTTCCCTTCTTTCCTGTTTCTTTCTTTCATTAAAAAAAAAAAAAAATCAGTCACCCATGTGCACAGCTTAGAATCAACAAATGTGACAGGCTTGTTATGAACACCAACAAGCCCAGACCTCCTCTCTTCTATTTCCTCTTCTCCAGAGGTGTGTCTTTCAACTCTGCAAATGGTTTTGCAACTTGGCTATAAATCCACGCATTTCAGTCTGGTAATCGATTTTCCAGTTTAGCCATCGTCCTTCAAATTCCAACCATGTGAGGTGAAAGCTCTCTCTCCCTTGCAGACCCACCTAGTCACCCTATCCTCAAAGTGCAGTTATCTAATTATTTTGCTCAGATCATTATTATTAAATCATTATAACTGTGAACACTAATCAGGGTAGCCTGTACTATGGAGAACATCACGAATGCCTTTCTTTTTTCTTTCTTTTGCGGTGCTGGGGATTGAACCCAGGGCCCTGTGCTTGTGAGGCAGGCACTCTACCAACTGAGCTATATCCCCAGCCTACAAATGCCTTTCTCTTACTGAATAACTTTTTGTTTTGCTGGATGTTAATAACTTTCTCTCTTTTGTCTCTCTCTTACTCTCTCTCTTTTTCGGCCTCACTTTCTCAATGTTGGATTAGTTATCAAAGTACCAGTAACAAATTGTATGAGGAACTCTGTCAACATCACCTCTAAATCCTGTATCAAGAAGTTCATTTATATTAGATATCCTACCAATTTTTTCCATTGCAGAAACGTCCCTCCCCAAACCTTTGACCTGCCCCAGGCTGGGTCCAGCCTGTCACTTCCCTTCTCCATCCTGGGGAATCTCTCATTTTCTCTCTTGGGTTGGATTTTTTTTTTTTTTTTTTTTGGTACTGAGAATTGAACCCAGGGTTGCTTAACCACTGAGCAACCTCCCCAGCACTTTTTTGTATTTTACTTTAGACAGAGTCTCACTAAGTTGCTCAGGACCTCACTAAATTGCTGAGGCTGGCTTTGAACTTGCAATCCTCCTGCCTCAGCCTCCTGAACTGCTGAAATTATAGGTGTGTACCACCATGCCCAGTTGTGTTGGATCTAGTATTTCCTGAATCCCATCTTTTCCTTTTTTCTTGATTTATTCCCTCTTTTTAGTGGAGCACAACTTCCAGTATTTTCTCAAGAAAACATGCAGAGTAGGCTTGCTTTTTGAGTCCCTGCAGAACTGAGAATGTCCCAGCCCACCCATGATTGATGGTTTGCTTGGGTATCATTCTAGGTCGGAAATCATTTTTTTCCCCCAGAACTTTGAAAATATTACTCTTTTGTGCAGTGGCTTCTAAAACAGTTGAGAAGACTGAAGCCATTTGTACTTCTGATCTTTTGTAGGACGCTTTTTTCCATTCCTACATGTGCGTGTGTGTGCGCCCTCACGCTGGGGTTGGAACCCAGGGCCTTGCCTCTGCTAGACAAGCACTCTGCCATTGAGCCCCATTCCCTCATCTACTCTTTTCTTACTTTTGAGGAGAGAGAATCTTTGATTTGTTCCAGTGTTTAGAACTTCAAATTAAATTTTTGGTGGGTGAGTCTTTTTTCAGTTATTTGGTTGAACTTTAAAAATTCATCCAATCTAGAAATTCCTGTTCTTTCATTCTGGGGAATTTTCTTGAATACCTGCAGTGCTGATTTCTTCCGTTTCCTGTATTTTCTCTATCTGAAACATTTATGATTCAAAGATCTTGTGGATTAGGCTTCAAATTTTCTTATTTTTTTCTTTTCCATTTGTCGTCCTTTTGTTTCTTTGTTGTTTTGTTTTTTGAGACAGGTTTTCCCTAAGTTGCCCAGGCTGGCCTTGAACTTGCCATCCTCCTGCCTCGGTCTCCCGAGGAGCTGGGGTTACAGGTGGCATGCGGCACCAGATCTCCTCTTGTCCTTGTGTTCTACTTTCTAGTAGGTTCCTCAACTCAATTCTCTGATTTCTCCCCTCCTGCTTTCACTCTCGAGGATTTGGCTCCCTGCTCTCTGAACATTCCCAGCATCATTTTCTTGTTTCTGGGATGTGATGGAATCACTCACCTGTCTGAGGGAATGAATGTTGGTGTCTTAGTGTCTGGTGTTCCTGGCCAGGCTGCCTCTGCCCCTCCCTGTTTGTCATGGTGTCTTTTCCTTTGGAGGAAGTTTCCAGATGGCTGGACTCCTGGTTTTCTGCTCGTATTCAAGATGGAGGATTAAGAAGCAGAGTGGGCCGAGCTCACGGTGTGGTGTGGGCCGTTTCCTCGCAGGTGATGGGCTGTGCCAGGTGGCCTTCTGCAGAGCTGCACGGGAGGTGCTTCTGCCTTCTGTCCTGGAGGGTGAAGGCCTGGCTCCCCATGTTCAGAGACAGATAGATGAATAGACAGATAGATAGACAGATAGACAGACAGATAGACAGATAGACAGATAGACCAACACAGATAGACGAAGTCACTTGTAAGCCACCCAGATAGAGTGCTCTTAACTTGGCCACCCTCCTCAGGTGGCACACAGGAGGGGTCACTGCTGCATTAAGGGACAGGGACACTTTAAAGCTCTTGATCTACTTTCAAGTGAGTGTCAGTATAATAAAATTTAGAGTCACATATCTCTGTTCCTGTCTTTGCCCTTCCCATCAAGCCAGACTTCGACAGCATGCCTGAAATGGTGAGGGTGATGTGGAACACGCAGGAAAGAACAATGCATTTCACAAATTGGATTCGTACTGATCTATGAATCATTCATGAATATTGAACCTTTCAGAGAGGTTACTTAAGCTTCCTGGGATCACACAGCAGGACTGGGGTTTGGATAAGGCCCACTGCCTTATCCATACAGAAGACACTTGGTACTGCTCTACCTCTTTCCCCTTACGGTTCTCATTTGCCTCCAGTGCTGTTATTTCCACTTCTGGAGTGTGTCTCACATATCTTTGGCACTGGGGATTTAACCCAGGGGTGCTTAACCACTGAGCCACATCCCCAGCCCTTTTTATTTTTTATTTTGAGACAGGTCTCACCAAGTTCTTAGGGTTTTGCTAAGTTGCTGAGGCCAGCTTTGAATGCAATCCTCCTGCCTCAGCCTCCTGAGCTGCTGGGATTACAGGTGTGCACCACCAACCTAGCTCTCACGTATCATCGAATTCATAGAACTCCATGTAGCTCCTGGCATAGAGTAGCTCCCTGGTATATGTTTCTTGAAATGAAATGAGCCCATGTAGAGATGGGAGAGAGAGACTCAGAGAGGCCCGTGGTCTCTTCCAGGAAGTCAGGGAGCCCACCCCTTCTCTCCAGGACAGGCCCTGGCACCAACCTGGAGACAGAGCACACACTACACCTGGACAAGGGTCAATGATTTCACCAGCTGAGGCCTTGGGTGTCCGCAGAGCACCTGGTTGAGTGGGGGCTTTGGAAGGAGAGGGCCCACAGAAGCGGGTGTCGGTTCCTGGTAGGGTAGAGGAGCATGAGGCTCAGGAGGAGGGTGGACAAGGGGAGTTGCTCTTTTTGTTTTCCTGAGTGTTTACCCTGGCCCTTGTCCTCAGGTTTCCAGATAAAATACAGGATACCCAGTTAAGACTGAACTTCAAATACAAACCAAAGAGTTTTTAGTGAGAGTACACTCCAAATATTGCCTGAGATAGACTTAAAAAATGATTCAGTGTCCACCTGCAATTCCTGTGTTTTTTTTTTTGGCTACTCTTGGCACTCTACCTGGTGCCAGCTGCCCAGGCTGGTGAGCGGAGCCCCCAGAAAGTCAGGGCTGGCTCGTGGTGTGCTGCTCTGGTGATTTGGCCTGTAGTCTTAGGCGGACTCATGGCCTGAGTCCTCTGGTACATAAGGGAGTCTGACCCCAGGCTCTGTGGACTCCCTTCCAGGCTTGGGGGGTGAGCTCTGCTCCTCACCGTCACATCAGGCCGGGAGGTGGCCCCAATTCTATGTAAAGATCTTCCATTGCAGCCTCAACCCCAGTCACCCTGCTCCTCCACCAGGCAGAGCTCTGTGGGCCTCCCTCCTGCAGACCTCCCTGCTCACCGTTCCCCCTGCCGGTGACTCTCCAACCAGGCAGTTGCCACTCCTCTGAGCAAACCCACCAGGGCCTTCACCACGCCCAGGGTGAGTCTCTAGGGTGTCCTTCCCTTGGCCCTGCCACCCCACCACCCTTCAGCTTGCCCCGCCAGTGCCCAGGGCTCCCTCTTGTTCCTCAAACCTGTCGGCGCTGCTCCAGGCCCTGCTCCACCGCCTTTGCTCTCCTGCCAGCCCCCAGCCCCACCTCCTCTGACCCCCTACCATGATGAGGCACATCCCTCTGAACCCACTGTAAGTGGGCAACACTAAGTTGAAACGCATTCACTGCATTTCACTAACCTGCAGCCAGCTGTCGTTGCAGCTCAGCAGTGCAACTGACCGTGGAGTGGAGGTGGGTTCCCCTCAGGACCGCAGGGCTGACCGGGAGCTGCGGCTCCTCTCCACTGTCCTCCCAAGAGCACTGCAGCATGTATCATTAGCCTGGAAAGAAATCAAAGTTCAAAATTTGAGGTATGGCGTTTACTTTGCATTGTTGCCCAAGTCAAAAAATCATCCATCGAGCCAGGCGCGGTGGTCACACCTGCAATCCCAGCAGTTTAGGAGGCTGAGGCAGGAGGATCATGTAAATTCAAAGCCAGTCCAGCAACTTAGCGAGGCTCTAAGCAACTCAAACAGACCCTGTCTCTAAATAAAATATTTAAAAAGGGCTGGGGATGTGACTCAGTGGTTAAGTGGCCCTGGTCCAATTCTCAGTACCAAAAAAAAGTAAAAAAGTAAAAAAATTGTAAGTTGAACCATCGTGTGTATAGGGGACCGTCTGTGTTTTTAAAGGAAATCATAAGGATGCGGAAACTCAGAGAGACAGGCTGGGCTTCGTTTCCAGGGCTTGCTGGGTGACTCTGCAGTCCCATTCTTGTCCCTGCTCCCAGCCTGGTAAGAGGCAGCTTTGGAGTCCAGTCACAGTCTAGGGAGGAACCCCAGACTTACTAAACTAAGAAAGTGACATGAACTTTTGGAGCCTCCGCTTCCTCATCTGTGAAGGAGCTGTTTTGCTGATCTCTCGGGATGGCTTTGAGGACAAAGCCAGAACCCTGAAGGGCGCAGGAGCTTGGCCGAGGGTGTGTTCCAGACGCCCCACCCCCTCCGTGTGGGGGAGCGTGGCCCTGCCGGCTTAGGACCGGGTCTCGAATTCCGACGTGGCCCGCGTGAGATGTGCAGCAGCCCACACTCACTCCTCTTCCTCACTCCTCACTCTGCTCCAGCCTCCTGGATGCCCCGTGGCTGGCTCTCGGCCTCCTTCAGGCCTCCACATGTGCCCCTCAAGTGCTGAGCACTCCACACTCTCTGACCTCAGTTCAGCTTTTCTCCCAAGGACTCGCCATAGCACCTGATCCAGGAGATCCCAGAATCGGGGGCTGAGGGGACAGGGTGCTCTGCCCGAGGAGTGCAGCGGGCACACAGCCAATGCTGTGTGCGTGCCCACCAACCCAAGGGAGCGAAGAATCCAAACGGGCAGTCCTAGGCCTACACGGGGCCTGGCCAGGAAGTGGAACTTTGGCCTCAAGTCCCAAAGGCCAGAGAGGAGCTAAGTGCGAGGTGGCTTAGGAGGCTGTGAACCACAAACCTCCGAGTGTCTGCCCAATGCTTCCAGCCCCAAATGGGTAGCCTGGGCCTGTGGACGCGGGCATCCTCCCCTCCTCTCAGTGAGGCTGCAGGGGCGACCCCTCACACCCACAGCTCCGGAAGAGCACGATGGCCCTTGCCTGCCTCGTGGAGGACCCAGAGCTGGCACCGTGGCTCCAGAGCAACTTCTGCCCAGCCTGCTACTTCTGGCAAGGCCGGGCCGGAGTGGGCAAGGCCGGGCTTGTAGGAACGGAAGGCCATGGGCTCCGCAGGAGGCCCCGGGGCCCTGCTGCCTGCCAACCTCTGGCACTGTTGTCCCCAGGACCAAAGGGCCTGGGCCCTTAAGGGGGATCACTTCAACCCAGGCCCACTGCTGGACCTTCCCACATGGTCAAGAGCCTCAGGGTTCTCTGCCTTCAGACAAACCTCTTCCCCTTTCTCACTCCTCCTGCTGAGGACCAGGTAAAACCATGAGTGTGTGTGTGTGTGTGCGTGTGTGTGTGCACGCGCGCATGTGTATGCACGTGTGTGCAAATTTCAGGATTTCATAGAAACACAAAGACATCTGAGAGACTAAGCCTGGGCAGTGAGTCAGGCGCCAGCTGCTGTCCAGGACACGTAGGCCCTCAGGAGAAGGGGACTGATGTTACTGCACCTCATCCCTGGGACCCAGGAGGGTACAGGGTGTGCTCCTGGGGGAGGGGCTCACTCTAGGGACCTGGATCTCTGTGGTCTCTCGTGGGTCACCATGGGGTGGGGCAGGGCCTCTCAGACCCCGCAGAGCTCCTAGGGGCAACAGGGACTGGACGGGACACCTGAGTCTGGACGTTGTCCTGGGACTCGGTGCTAGGTGTTCTCCCTCCACAGTGACCACTGGTGCCCACAGCTCCCTGCAGGCTGCCAGTCAGCTTCCTCACAGGCAGAGAGAGACTGGCATGGAGATGGCCCATGGTCACCAGTGGCAGGGCTGGGGCAGGAGGTGGTCTGCCCAAAGCCTGGGCTTCACCCAGTGCCTTCTGGAACTTTCTTCAAGTTGGCTGAGTCCATGTCCTCACTCTGCATAGCACAGAAGTAGGCTCCAGAGACCTGAGTCACCTGCCCCACATCCTCTGTAAGGACAGCAGAGTGAGCCTGGCCACCAAACCTCACAGCCCTGGGGGACTTGTTGGAAGAAGAACTGAAACTCTACCTGGTCTCCTCATCTTCCCCTATTCAGGACAGACCCAAGTCTCGCCTTCATTTTGCAGTTGAGGAAAATGAGGCCCAGAGAGGTAAAGCTACTTGTCCAGGATCACACAGCAAGTCAGCTACCTGTGTTCCCAAGACACCTTCTGCCCTGTGACCACAGTTAAAAACAGCATCTCTGGACCAAAACCTTGACTCTGCAACTGACTAGTTCCATGCACTTGGGCATGTTGCTTAAACACAGTCTCGACCTTTTTAAAACAGGAAGAGTTGTGTTACAGGGTGGCATTAGGGCCCTTAGTCTGGAACATTCTGCCTGGCCCTTAGAAGTGCCCTCAGCCATGCCATTATTATTATTATTCTCCCAGGAGCCCCCAGGGGCCAGGGTGGGCACCGTGTCTGGCCTAAATCCCTCCCTGAATCCAGGCCACACCCTGGACCAAGGCTGCCCAGGGGCCGGGTGCTTTTGACAGGCTGGTGGCCCTGGCCCAGGAGGGGGGGCCGTGGGTCCCGTGGAGGCCTTCCCTTGTTTTCTTCCGCCCCAATCTGTTTTGAATAAACCACGTTTTCATCATCCCGAGCAGTGATCCCGGCATCAGAGGAACATTGTGAAATGTCAGTCCTTTCTGGAGGAGTCTCAGCAACATGTTTTCAATGTTCGGCATCACATATGGGGACAATAAATACTGAGAATATGTGGAGCAGAACAGGATGGGAGCGTGCTTGGCTCTCAGCTCTGCTTCCCGCCGCACTGGAGCCTGATTTTTGCATCACAATAAATTAGCAGGGGTGGGGAGTCCTGAGGCTCCCCATGCACCCCTCGACCCCAGGCACCAGGTCTTGGAGTCCCAAGCTTGAGTCCCTTGGCATTGTCACTAGGTGCTCCCTGGTCAGCTGTGAGCAGGTCCCTCTCGGGTCTCATGGGGCCTGACCCTGGCCCACCTGCTAAGCCAACACCAGGGCGCCACCTTGCACAGATAGGCACTGAGGCCCCGTCAGGTCCTTGGCTGGCACAGGTCACCCTGCATGAGAGTCACAGAGCTGGGGCTGCAGCCAGAGTGGAGGACTCAGTCTGTGCTCTTTTGCTGTCAGGGACGGATTTCCAGAGAGTCACAGGCAATAGATAAATTCACCTGTCTACTTTCTCCTCCCAGAGATGAGGACGTGGAGACTGAGTGTGTTGTGTTTGTGTGTGTGTGTGTGTGCATGTGTGTGTGTGCACTGACTTTCGCAAAGTCACACAGCACATTAGAGAGCCTGTGTTTGAATCAAGTTCAGACCCAGATGTGTGACCTTGGACGAGGCACCTAACCTCTCTGAGCCCTAGAGTCCTTGTCTATAAAATGGGGATATAGACACTATACCTAGAGCTCTGGAGAGAATCGGAGGGGACAGTGCACAAGAGGCTTGGAGGAGCCTGGCTCCAGGAGGGATGTGTCCTTCCTCCAACTCTTATCTGTAGCAGTGTTATTACGTGATCATCGAGAATAGCCTTTGCCCACCTGTCTGTCTAGGGTAGTGGTTGGCAATGTGGCTCACGAGTGATAAAGCAGCAGGCACTGTAGCTGAGCAGCGGTGTCATCGTCGGCTCCCCAAGCCGTCCAGGAGCTGGCTGGTTAATGTCAGCTATTTGCATGGGCTGAGCAGAAGCCACCAAGGTCTCCACGGAGGGACCGGCACAGAGGGGCAGGCAGAGCTCTTTCTGCTGACTCCATCCTGTCTGGTGGTCAACGGGTCACTCTAAGATCATGGATTCCCCCTCTCAAGATGAGAAAGCTCAGACCCTGGAGGGGAAGACATAGATCTACCTGTATGTGCCCAGAGGGGGTAGAGTCTCTGCCACCGAAGTCCCAGGACCCTCAAGGACCACACGTTGCTTCTTTCCTGTTGAGGAAAAGCCACCCTGCTCGTTGGCTATCCTCTGACATTTGCTCTGCATCGGCTGAGGTGTCCCTGTGCTCTCCCCAAGAATGCATGCACTAGCTGACTCAGAGCCACGGGAGGACCCCTGTCAGTCTTGACTCTGCCCTTTGCAGCTGGATGACCTTGAGTCAATCATTTCACTTCTTTGTTTCTCATTTCCTTTTCAGCAAGTGAGGTTAACTGTCCTTCCCAAAGTTGTTGGGGATCTGGACAGATTTATGGGACATCCCTGGCTGCTAGTAGGTGCTCAATAAATGAGTCACAGCTGCTTTCTGGGATGAGTCTCTACGCTTTTCCTCTTGATCTGCTTTGGCTCCCATCTGGGCTGGGCTGTTTTGACCTTGCCTTGGCTCCCCAGGGTGTCCCTACAAGCATGATCCAGGTTCTGGCACCCCGTCGTCCCTGCCCCCCTCCTGCCTCCACACATGAAGCACATGCCTAAGTGAGTCATCTGGTTTGGTCCTATTGGGGGCACTGCCTCTGCTGGCCCCAGGCCAAGTGACCTGATTCTTCCCTGACAAATAACAGGAGCTACTCATCAGCCCGTTAGCCACTCGCCAAGCGCCCAGCCAGCCAGGAAGCCAGCCAGCCGGCCACCCAGCCACCTAATCCCCTCCCTCCTCCATTTCTCGATTCATTCTTTAGTTCCTCCTTTAATCAGGCAGTCACTTCATTTATTCATTCAGTTCACTGCTCAGCATGGGGATGGCACATAGTAGGTGCCCAGTAAAAACCTGTGAACCAAGGAGCTTGCTTGTTTATTTCTCCATTTGCACCCTTGCCCAATCCTTCATTCAGCAAACATTCCTAGAGCCTGCCTCCTGACCACTCTGTGGGTTTTTGGCACTGACTCCTGGGGCCGCCATGAGAGAAGCAGAGAGAAAGGGAGACAGAGACAGGCGTGGGGGAAAGTGGGAACCGGTCTACGGTGGTGACCAGGAATGGAGGAGGGTGGGGCCTGGAAGGGGCAGAGGGTCAACTGGTTTAGGAGTAGGGACCTCGGAGCCTGTAGTGAGTGAGGTAAGGGGGGCCACAGAGAGATGGCAGGGCAGGAGGGGGCCCGAGGATGCCCTGGCCGAGGAGGCCTGGTGTTCAGGTGCCCACCAGGGGCTGGCCTGAGTAAGCATGGAGACTCAGCCCCCTCTCTGCTGGGATAGGCTCCAAGGCTCACTCAGTGGTCCAGGAGGGAGGGACTTGAAGGGGCGCCACCTGGTGGCAGCATACCCAAATTACCGACTAAGTCTTCTGCTGAGATAGTAAATGGGAAGCAGTTACCCCACCCCCAACCCAGGCAGTGCTGAGAAGCCAAACTTCCTGTGAAGGCCTGAAGGGGCCAGGCTGAAGGGCTATCCCTGCTCTTCTCCGTGCTAGCGCCCAGTGTCTTCCCTGGCATGATCACCGTTCAATACTTCACTTATTGAAGCTTCTGGAAATGGCACCAAGGAGTCTTGGGAGCCCCGGTGGGATTCAGAGTGAGGAGCAGGCCAGGGAGGGTGGGCTTGGTAACTGTTAACCCTTCTGCCCGTGAAGCCCATGAGTGGATCCCATGGGGAGGACCACCCCTCACTGTGGGAAGTCAGATTGCCACAGTGTCGGGCAGGGTCCCTTCAGCCAGGGCAGGAAGCAAGAGAGTCACAGCCACCGAGCAGGTCCGGCTGCTGCCAGGAGACACTGTGTCCTGTGATGTCCTTCCCATTAGCCTGGTTCTTGAACTGGGGCACTGGACAGGCCCTGGCTGTTCCCACCACCCAGAATTCTCCCTACTCTGACTTCCACTTTCACGAACAATCTGCCCATCCCTGGGCTTCATCCCAAATGCCCCCTCCTCCAGGAAGCCTTCCCAGCCTTTCCTCCATGGAGCATTCTGAACCTCATCTCTCTGAGTGACTGTCCTCACCATGCCTGCCTTGTCCTCCCCAGTGGATGGGACGTGCTGAGTGGCTGTGGTCTTACACAGAGGAGGCAAGTGTGGGCTGTGGAGACTGTGGAGGCCCATTCTGCATCCCTCTGGCTGAATAATCTTGGATATGTTTCTCAGCTTCCCCCAGTCTTAGTTTCTTTATCTACAAAATGCAAAGGTGTTTGAAAGACTCTCCCCTCCAGGAGGCACTGACAGGAGTGGAAACTGTTAGCACTCATCTTGTGCCTCTTCTAAAGTAGTAGGGGCTTAATAAATGCCAAATTAGGGGCAGAGTGGGGTCTCAGAATGACTTCCTGCTGGATGGTGACTGCAAGGTGTCTTTTGTGGTCTTTCCATGTCCCTCCGATTGTTCATTCTCTGGGGGAGGAGCTTGCATGGTGGGTGGATATGGGGGTGGCAGAGGATGACGATGTGCACTTTGGGATCTCAGCTTTAGGAAGCTCCCATGGACATGTCTGTGTCTCCAGAGACTCTTTGAGAAGGGACCTGGCAGGCAAGTGGCCCTCTCCTAACCTGCCTTCCAAGGGGCAGGAACCAGCACCAGCTGGGTCCAAGTTGCTCAGGAAGATGCTGGAAGCAGCCTGCTGCTCTGTGCTTAACCTGAGGAAAGCAAGAGTGGAAGGGTGGGTTTGGTTGGGGTAGAAGGGCACCAGGGTGTTAAGGTGGCTCCAGGAAGATGAATTAGTGGGCAGCCCCCTGCACCCTCCACTTAACAGGGTCACAGAGACAGTGACTCAGCTCTGACCAGAGCCCTTGCCATGGCAGGAAATTCCAAGTCTGGTGAGGTCCCCTCTCTAGCCCACTTTTGTCCCCCACGAGTTTCCAGGGTTTGGGACATGAAGTCTGCACTCTGGAGCTCCATTCCAGAAACCTGGCCGAAGATGGAAGCCTGGCAGACTGCAGACACAGATGCAGGGTAATGGCGGTCACCACCATCGGAGCCAGGATTTGTTTGATCACATTTGCTTCTTTCTCTTGGGGCTTCTCTAAAGAACCAAGATGGTGGAACTTGGCAAGGGAGGGGTACAGTAATAGAAAAGTAAAGAAGGGAACCCAGCAAGGGAAGCAGGGCTAACCCCAAGGAGGTTACTGTGCACTCTTGAGGTTGGGGTTTGAAGCCCCAGAGACTTGACTCCACTCAAGTTCATGTCTCTTCCTTTGAGTTGGCAACAGTCTGAAAACCACTACTTGCACAGTTCCCTATAGCCAAATTATAGCACCAGCCCAGGTGTCCATCAACAAATGAATGGATAATGAAAACATGATCTATATACACAATGGAGTTCTATTCAGTCACAAAGAAAAATGAAATTGCGTCCTTTGCAGGAAGGTGGATAGAATTTGAGACCATTATGTTTAGTGAAATAAGGTCAAGGATCAGAAAATCAAGGGTTGTATGTTTTTTCACATATGTGGAAGCTAGAGGGGCAAAAGGAAAAGAAAGGTGGGGGGGTGGGGATCTCATAACAGTCAAAGGGAGATCAGTAGAGGAAAGGGACTGGGGGTGCAGGGAGAGCTGGGAGGAGAGCAGTGATGGGAAGTGATATTGGCCGAATTATATTGTTATATAGTGTACATGTGTGAATATGTAACAACAAATATCATTATTGTGCACAACTATAATGCACCACTAACAAATGTGGAAAGAGAAAAAAAGAAAAGAAAATCACTACAAATCTACTATGCTTGGAATATATCTCCCCAAATTTCATGTGCTAGAAACTTAACCATCAAATTAGTATGTAAATGATATTAGGAAATGGGCATCTTTGGGAGGTCATTAGGATTAGACACAGTCATGAGGGAGAGGCCCTCGTGATGGCTTTAGTGACTTTATAAGAAGTGAAGAAAGACCTGAGCTAGCACACTTGCTGCCTTGCCATGACACCCTCCACCATGTTATGACGCAGCAAGAAGACTCTCAACAGATGCCAAGCAGATGTCAGCACCAGGCTCTTGGATTTCCCAACTTCTAGAATTGTGAGCCAAATAAACTTCTATTCTTTATAAAGTATGTGGTCTCAAGTACTTTGTTATAGCATTGGGAAATGGACTATGACATTTTCCTCAATGTCTCCCCCAATTTAACAAAAAAAGATAAACTGTGGCCCAGAAAGGAAAGGGTTGTGCCCACAATCACACAGCAATTGAGCAGTGGGTGGGCACTACAGTCATCTCCATGCTCTTCTTTCATGCCACCATGTCCCCGTGCAGGTAGGTCAGGCATGGCCCCCTTCCAGGGTAAGACAGTGTGCTTCCTATCCACTCTTGCTCATGACTGGTAACCTTGGCCACTGGCTGTTTTCTTCTAGACCTGAGTTCTCTCCTCTATCCCTGTTCCCGTCTGCTCTTCCCTAGCACTTCCACCACGCCAGGCCCTAGTTATATGCTGGCCATTAGAGGATGATGTCAACCACTCTCCCTTCTGCTGGGGCCGGGGTGGGGTGGAAGGTGGTCAGCTTGCACACACATGACATCTAACATTTTCCAGTGGACTGAGCCCTGCAGTAGAAGGAAGGGGTGCCAGCTGGGACAGGCTTCCTGGAGGAGGGAGACCTGCTATCTGAAAAGGAAACCTAGGGTTCATCAGGAAGAGAGAAGGACCAGGTCCCAGGGTGGGAAGGAAGCACAGCAGGGCAGTTGTGTCAGACAGCATGGGGTGAGGGCACAGGCCTGGGCATTGTCTTGGACCCACAGGAGGCTGAGGCCTGATGGCCTGGAGCATGCAGAAGAAGAGCACTTTCTTCCTGATTTGATCGCCCATCCTCCAAACCTCCTCTTCTCTGGGTCTCTTTCATAGTTAGAAGCCGGGCAGCCATCTTGGTCTCCTCTCTCCCCAGCATGATCTCCACATCCAATCAGTTATCAAAGCCAAGAGATTCTACCTCCAAAATGTCTCTCAAGCTCTTCTCCCCTCACCACCCACTATTCTACATCTTAGTCCAGACCACCCTCATTTGGCTTGGATGACTTGTAGCTTCCCACTTTCAGTCTCATCCCTCTCAAATTTGTTCTCCACTCTGAAAGTAGAGATGACCATCTAACATGTACACAAGCAAGACCTACTCAGACTATCCCTTCAAACTGCCAAAGCTCCCTGTTGTGCTTAGGGTGAAGTTTAAGTGCCTTAACATGACTCATAAACTGCTCATGATCATTTCCTTGCTGATCTTTGCAGAGAAATGTGGAGTTTAAGGTGAAGATCCCAGAGAAAGATGGACCTCATTGAGAAAGTCATCAGAGGTTGGAAGCTAAAGTGTTTTTGAGATCTATGTAGGAAAGAAGAATACCCTCTTTTGGGAAATGGGAGCAAAGTGGGTCTCTACTTTGACAAAACCCCTGGCTCTGTTATCAGAAATGATTGGGATCACAGGAAGCAGAGTACAGCATTAAGTTGGTTCCAACGAACTCAACCCTTGTTTCTCAAATGCCATTCACTTAAGCAAGAAGGCATGATGCCTGCTCTGAACAACCTTCCTCAGAGACCCCAAATTACATAACACAACAAAAAATAGCCTGGCATTTCTTTATTTTTTCTATCAATCTACTAATTTCTTTTTATGTAAAAAAAAAATTTTGCTTTCTTCTGCTTCCCTCTCTATCCACATATTTTCCTTCCTCCCTGGGAAGTTTAGTTATAAAAAACAACTTTGGCTAAATTAATATTCAACTTTTACATCATTACAGATTTTCAAATATTCACAGTGCAACTTTATACTATGATTATTTTCCTGTCTTGTACAACTTTTTGTTTTCCCTGGAGTTAATAACTGCCTTCTGTTTTCATTTGCTGGTTGTTAGATACCTAACTCTAATCATCCCAAACTCTCAGCCAAAGATATAAGGTTCTTATCAGGTTACAGTAGGTCACCTGTCCTTTGAGTTTTTCCATTTCTATGTCTGGAACAATCCTCTCATACAGTGATGCTCCTTCACCAGCAAGGGAATTTCTACTGCCTTTTTTTGTGTGTGTTGTGCTCCTGTTTCCTCTGTCCATCTCTTCCTCGTTCCCGGTTTATTCTTTCATTTGGGGGGAGAACATCCTCTAGTAGTTTCTTGAGAAAGAGCATATGAGAGGTAAACTTGAGAATTTTCTTGACTCCCATCTCCTCTCTACCCTTAAACTTGACTAGTTTGTCTGCCTATAACTTTCTCCCAGAATTTTGCTCCACTGTTTTTCAGCTGTCAAAGTTTTATTGTGTTGTCCAATGCTGCCATCTTACCTGATCTTTTACATGTGACATGTTTTGGCTTTTTCTAATCTCTGGAGATACCTCTAAATTATAAGCCTTGCTGGCTGCCTTTTCTGACTGCCTGTTCTTCTGTGAACTTTGGTTTCAACTTTTTCCACATGGCTGAAGAATTGTCCCTTTTCAGATCTGCATTTAAGTTTTCAAAAAAAACTTTTGATGCCTCCTTTTCCATACTATTTGTCCTTGCAGGTTTTTTCCCTTTGAAAATCTCTTTACTGGCACGTGGATGTCTTTTGGGAATGAGAATAGATAAATAAGTGTGCTCACTTATTTAGAATAGATAAATAAGTCAGCTACATTTGACTTGAAGCCCTTCATTGGTTTTTGGGTGTTATCTAGCTACAGAGCTGTCTGTTCTTATGGTGAAATGCCCACTGAGGATGGATCCCAAGAGGTCAGGGAAAGATGAAAATCTCAGGTCTGGATGGGTGGGAGTTGCATTTGCAATTGAAGAGGGAGGTCTTGCCCACATCAAGGAATGATTCTCATGGACAATGGACATAAAACCTGACCCTGCCTTGCTGGATCACAGTAGCCACGCATGTTCATGGGGTGTCCCAGGTCTTATTTGTTTTCTCTATGCACAGCTCTGCTCTGGACCCAATGGGCAAATGGTAGACACCTGTGTTTAGAGTCTTTAAGTCAACTCTGCTCCTGAGAAGTTGTTAAGCCACCAAGGGTCGGTTGTGAAGCAACGAGTTCCATGGTGTGGTAAGCAGGGGCTCCTGCTGCCTCTGCTGGCTTGGGGAGCGCCTCTTCAGTTCACAGAATAAAGGAGCAGTGAAGTGACACACTCAAATTACCAGGTGAGAAAGAGCGAGGAGGGACTCCACTTATATTTGGGGCAGCCATATTGTTCATAATGCAAACTGGTACACTTTCGAGAGTGTAGGATGTTACAAATCTGCCCTACCTGTGGGCAGATTTGCATCACTTGGGACTGTCTTGGGCAAGCTGGGGAATTTGGACTTTTATATGGGATCTTACTGAATCACAGAAATAGTCCTATTTTTGGATCTGATTATCTCCTTGGAACTGGATAGTCACTCCAAGAAGGTAGTCATGTGCTCAAGGTCGCCTAGCTGGAGCTGGCATTTAACCTTAGCTTGGTTCGATTCTGAATATGCTTGATCTTTCCCTTCAGCTAAAAACCTGCCTGTTGAGAGAAGTGGGGTTTGGCGATGGCTGGGCTGGAGGGCAGGGCTTTATGGAAATAGTGGGCTGGAAGGTCAGGAAGGATTTTTAGGCAGCTCAGATGCCCAAGGAGCCTGGGGACCAATTGCTGGTACAGGCTTAGAGATACGAGGCTTCCGCCTTCCCATGCTGGTGGAATCAAGTCAGCAAGAGCTATGTCCCCTGCTCCAGGTGCACACTGCACAAATCTGTACCCTTGATGACAGCAGGGGAGAGGGAGGCCAATGCAAGCCACACAGGTGCAACCTGCTGGAAATGCAGGTGTTTCAAGATGGAACAGGTCAGTGTGGATACATATGCACAATCAGGTCCTATACACAGACACTCTCACCCCTGCCTCATATAGGATGCATACACCCCGGCTTTGGGCGGAATTACCATGTGCTTCACCCCATGACACCCCCAGCCTCTCTCCTAGGAACCCCTGATCCCTCCCAAAGGGTGGCAGCTTTGGGCCCCAGTCTTTATGCAAATGCCAAACCACAGCTCACTCCATCTTTTCTCTCCCCTCTAATTGACTGTTTTCCCTCCTTGCCGGGACTGCGGGAGCCCTGGGTCGGCATTCAGAAGGGATCTCCCCCACTGCCCGGCCCTTCCAACCCGGGCTCCGGCTCTTTTAATCTAGTTACTTTTCCATCAACACACTGGGAGAAAGACACAAAGGGGCACAATCGTATCTGTGGCTGTTGATGTTCAATTAACCACATAACCTTTAGGCTCGCGCTCTCTCCCCCTCCCTCACCCCAACCCCCTCGGTCAAGACAGCTGCCCCTCGGAGCCTGACCAGGGCTCACAAGCCCTCCCACACCCCCCTGGCTCTCCTGGCCCCTGGGAGATGCCCTGGCTTTCAGGGCAGATGGGCCATCAACCCCAATCTGGCCCCTATCTGCCCTTGCTCTGCCGGTCCCCACTGCCACCCTAGAGCCCGCTCCAGGCCTGGAGTGAGGGGTGCCCCTGGGAGCGGGGCACCCCGCAAAACTCCGCTTTCTGGCCCTTGTCTAGGGCCAGCAGCTGTCATTTGCGGCGTTCCGCTTTCTCCACTGTACCATGCTAATTTTTCGAGGGACAATTTTTCGACAATGAGTCCTCCAGCCCGAACAGAAACCCTTTATGGGGCCGGCCCCAGGGAGGCCGCGGCGCTGCCAAGGCAAACAAAGGCTCATTGCTGCCGCGGAACATGCCTGCGCCTTTCAGGGCCGGGTTCGCAGAGCGCGCCGCCTCCAGCCCGCGCCGAGGTAACACCTGGCCCGCCAGCTCCTGGCGCCTAATCAAGATATCAATCACGCGCGGGGGCAGGGGGGCGCGCGGCGCGGAGGCTCCAGAACCCGGCATGTGCAGGTAGCCGGCCGGCCAGCCAGGCGCTCGGGCTGCTTGGCAGGGATCGCCGGGATCTGGGGGGGATAAAATCAAGCCCCAAAGCTGAAGCGCTTAATTAGGCTGATATCATCCCGCACAAATGTTCCTCCCAGAGGAGGCTTCTGGGCACCAAAATTATTCTGTGATTAAAAGTGAAAAGGAAGGAGAAATGATTGGGTCTTCCGAAGAGCTTGGAGGGTAGGGGAGGTGGGAAGCTGTGGGGTAGTGGGTGAAGCCAGGTGGCCAGACCCAGCCAAGCTCTGCACCCTTCCACTGGGGTAGAGAGGTGCAATTGTTCTCCGGTCCCTGTCACTTCCCGCCTTGCCCAGGACTTTGAGCAATTTAAAAGTGACAATGGGCTGGATGTGGTGGTCCACGCCTGGAATCCTAGTGACTCAGGAGGCTGAGGCAGGAGGATCCCAAGTTCAAAGCCAGCCTCAGCAATTTAGCGAAGCCCTAAGGAACTTAGCAAGATTCAGTCTCAAAATACAAAGGGAAAAGGGTTGCGGATGTGGCTCAGTAATATAGCACCCCTGGTTGCAATCCCCAGGGCAGGGCTGTGAGCGACAGGAAATGCCTGGGTCTCTGCATATAGGTGTTGTTTCTTTAATCAGCACACCAAGTTTGAAAGGCATAAATGCCATCTTCACCCCGTTTTGGAGATGAGGAAAAGTAGCTCCGAGAGGTGGCTTGCCCAAAGTCCCACAGTTGCTCAGTGGCAGGTGGAAAGTCTCCTGAATCCCATTCTTCCAAAGGCTCCTGTGCCTGGAAAATGCCATCAGATGACATGATCCAGGGATAGCCACCCTCTCTCCTGTGACCCTCAACATCAAGACTCCAAGAGGGAGGAACCTGGGGATCCTTGCTCCAGGCCACGCCTTGTTAACACCAGAGCCTCAACTCATCCTGGTCCAGAGAAGCTGCCGCCCAGCCCCTGCGCAGTTGCTGAACTCAGCCAATCCCAGGCCCTCGCTTCTTTGGGGGGCACACTTCTGGGTGTGGCTGCTCAGCTCAGTATCCCAGAGATAAGCTTTGGACACCAGGAAGACAGACCATTCACTCTTTGTGTGAGTGCTTGTGCCCTTGTGGCCTCACTGTAACTGTGGGACAATGGTAGTCCCTCCTAGTGCTCTTCCAGGATGGACCGCACACCTCCACCTGGACAGGACCAGCCCTGGCTCGCCATGGAGTTCCCAGGAAATTCCAGGTGCCAGCAGGCTCTGGTGAAGCCACACTGAGATATCTCCTCAGAGTTAGTAAAGGGCTGTGCCCAATTGTCCCCTGTCCCGCTGGCCATTTTAGTCTTTCCTGGGTCTTGCTTCCAACCTCTTCAGGTTCAGCACTAAAGGGACCCGACAGTGACCTGACCCGGCTTGATTGATTCCAGGAACAGATTGATGCTGTACAGGTTGTTAAATATTTTCAATGTTACTCCTGACTGCATAAGCAATAAAATATTTTGCTGTTGGGAAAGATACAGATACAACATCAGGGCATGAGTCTAGGCAATGTCCTGTTTGGCAACCAACCGTTCATTTATGACTTAAATCATGAGAACCTTTAATTATTGATTCTTTGCAATACTATTTTCTGTGCATATTCACTCGGACTCAATTACTCATTATGCTGCACTCACTTCATCCACACACAAATCCCTTCTCATGGGTCCAAATGTTAATAGGTGGTCTTGGTGGTCTGTCCTTTGAGGACCCCACTGTCTACTGTGGACAATCAAATGTGTGTGCCACCATCTCTAAACTAAGAGCAGATGGGTAACTGTCAGCAGAAGAGAGTTCTGAATGTTCAACGATTGGGATCAAGTAGCTTCACAAAGAGGGGATCATTGAGCTGAGTCTTGAAGAGTGGACAGGCTCAATTCACGGGGATAGGGGCCCCTGGTAGCTCTTGTGCAGGATGGTGGAGATGATCAGATGTAGCTGAGCTGCTGCAGAGCCTGCTGAGAAAAGAGCATGGGCTTCAGGGGCAAACCTGTTTGGTTGGTTGGTTGGTTGGTTATTTATTTATTTATTTGTACAAACCAGGGTTTGAACCTAGGGGCACTTAACCACTGAGCCACATCCCCAGCCTTTTTATTTCTTATTTTGAGACAGGGTGTCCCTAAGTTGCTCAGGGCCTCACTAAGTTGCTGAGGCTGACTTCGAACTTGTGATCCTCCTGCCTTAGCCTCCCTAGCCACTGGGATTATAGGCATGAGCCACCACGCTGGGTGGCAAGCCCGTATTTTAATTGGATTCCCTAATTAACCTGCTGGGGGTGGAGACTCAGACAGATGACGGAGTTTCTCAGAATCTCGGGTCCCTCCGTATCAAATGGGGACTGCAAACTTATTTCATCCAACTGTTAAGACTTTTCCTTGAGTGGTTAAACTGTGTCAAGATCAGGGCACACGGTAGGTATTTTGTCACATGGTAAGTGCCCAGACAAGGGCTATTATTGCTCCCAGGTTGGTGGAAATAGCAATCAGAGAAAAAGGATGAAACTGGGTAGCCCCTTAGGGTCTGCTCAGCAGATTGGATGCAGCAAAGGAAAAAGCAGACTCCATGATGCCTGAGATCTCAGGATGAGAGGGAGGGAATGGCAGTCCCTGAAACAAGGACATGTGAGGACAAACAGGTTTGTATAGCATGTTGGTTTGTTGTCAGAGGTTACCCTGAAACATAATGACTTAGGGCAACAATCAACATTTACTCCTGCTCCCAGTTTCTATGGGTTAGAATTTGGGAGCAGCTTAGCGTGCTCCTAGCTCAGGGTCTCTCGTGAGATTAAATCAAGGTGCTGGTTGGGACTGTGGTCACCAGGAAGCTTGTGAGACTGGACTTTGCTTCCAAGGCAGCTCATTCCCATGGCTGACAAGACAGTGCTGGATGCTGATGGGAAGCCTCTGTCTGAGCAGCTTCAGTGTCTTCAAGCCCTGGTGGCTGGCTTCCCTTGGACATCCAGGAGACATCCTCCATATTTAATTGCTCTTATAGACAGGCTCTCATTTATGGTGAGGGGAGAGCACCCAGAGCAGGAATACCAAGAGGCTAGGATCTTGGGCCACCTTGGAGGCTGGTTGCCAGAGATGGTGATTCAATGCAGTCAGTTATGAACTTTGAAGTGCTGATAGGGGAACCAGACAGGAAAGACTAGTAGGTGCAAAGTCTTAAAGTAGTAATATCATTATGGTGATTACAGCAATTACTATTATCACCTAACTGTGCCAGGGGCCAAGCTGGGCACTTTTCATGCATCCTTCTGAGGATGTCTCTCAGTGATTTTATGTAGTCAGTTTGGTATCCCATTTATAAGATAAGGAAACTGAGGCTCTCTCTGTCCTTCTGGAACAAGTTTATGTATTGAGAAGGGCAGAGCTGGGATTAGAATACAAGGAAAGGTTGGAATGAGGGCAGTTCTGGAGACCTGGGCAAGAGTAGTCACAGTCTTTCTCATCAAGCAAGGCCATACATGTATCTGATTCTTGGTTTCAATTTCCTGTGCAAAGAATCTGGTTGGATCAACTTGAGTTAAATGCATTCTCTGAGGCCCATCAGTTATGGCCAGCACACTTCACACAGCACTGGGTACCCATGCATGTGATTTGTGCACTCCCAAATAAGTTACCATGACTTAGGAGTCCGTCTCCAAAAAAGGTTGGCACACTTTGTCTAGAAAGGCCCAGTTGGTGAATATTGTTGTCTTTATGGGCTACATGAAACTCCTCACCTCCAACTGTATAGCACCAGGCGGTCAATGGCAACAGACCTATACCAAAACCTGTATTCAAGAAAGCTTCATTTAAAAAAACAAAACAAAAGAAGTGGTGGGTCAGATTTGGTTTGGAAGCCATAGGTTTTCAGTTCCTGAACTGAGTGCTAAAATTGTGCCATGGTTGTTCTGAAATATTCCTTTCCCATCTGGGAAATATGCTACCCACCCAGAGCCCCTCCAAGGACAGACTTGCTGCCCAGCTGCAGGGAGTGTGGCCAACAGACAGTGCCAGCTGTCAGCTTCTGCAGGGCAGCCTCAGAAGCAGGGTGGAGCGCTGTGTTTGGATGCTTAGCCATTTGGTTCAGAGCTCCTCCCTGGTTGGCCAAGGCTTGGTTGTGTCCATTTGTGTCTAATGCTTCTTTCACTATCAAATATGCATGTTTTTTGGAGAAAATTTTTGAAAGATTGGAATCAGGGCAGTTCTGGAAACACAAACTTTTTTTTTTTTTTTTTGCGGTGCTGGGGATTGAACCCAGGGCTTTGTACTTGTGAGGCAGGCACTCTACCAACTGAGCTACATCCCAGCCCAACACAAACTTTTAATACAAATTAACTGATGAATGTCACATTAGGGTGTGGTCCAAAGATGGCTTGTCTGAATGGATGGAAGAAGGCTGAGGCAGTCAGGGGTGGTTTTTTAGGTTAGCAGGCTTTGGAGTTGTCTTTAAAGTATTCCTACCCAAGTCAATCTGCTGTGCTAGGTGCTGGGTCGGCTCTGGGTAGAGTGTGGCAGGGGCAGTCCGTCTTGAAGGAATGACCTCATGGGCAGAGACACTGCAGTGAGGACAGAAGACCAAGCTCACGTGCGGGAAGAGTTGTGCTGACAAGGCAGCAGGTAGGGGCCTCGGGGGCCGGGAGGATGTTCCCAGTGCGGGACTTGGTGCTGGGAGGGGCCTGGCTCACGTCTCTGGGAATTCTGTGCATTTCTGGCAGGGCTAAGATCTCCGTCCTTGAGTTTCTGGCTTTGAGTGCATTTCTGTGCTTTGGGTTTAGTTGTGGTACAGGGACAACTTAAAGAACACAGACAAAAGCAATCTCCAGCCCACTCTCTTCTCCGTCACCCTTGGTCATTCAATCCCAAACTGTCACGCACCACTCATTGTGCTGGTCCACCTGCAAACCTGGCCATGGCCCCTGCTCTCGAATAGGTCATAGTGCAATGAGGAGTATGCCACACCCCCTTCCACATCACCCCCTGCCCCATGGAACCTTCAGGCACCTGGTTTGTGTTTCTGCCATGACCCCCTGGGGCATTATCCCTGGCACCTTTGTTGACTGACTGGGATTTCCGTAGATTGCAGGAGGGGAGGGTACCTAAGGAAGAGGAGTGGCCTGACCTGGGCCCTGTCAAGGGATGTGGGGCTGTCTGGGTGGGGTTGGGGCTCTGGAGGGAGCATGGCAGAAGATGAAGCCAGGAGGCTAGACTAGCGCCAGGTTGTAATGGGGCAGCTGCCATGCAAAAGTATCTGGTGATATTCCTTGACAGAGTCTGGGGTCCCCTCAGCTATCTCAGAGCAATGGGGGTCATACACTGGGGCAATGGGGGGCCACAAAAGGAGTTGCTGACTATTTCATGTGCTCATTTTTCTAATGAGAAAAGCATAGTCCAGAGGGAAAGGAGATTGCTTCAGGTCACACAGCTTGTCAGGCCAGTTCTGCCTGCAGTTGTGTTGACCCCACTCCCTGGGCATTAGTGCTCTCAGTCCTGAAGCCTGGGGCTTCCTGAGCAGCATCCTTCAATCAAACAGGGGCAGGACAACCTTTCCTTGCCATAAACCCTCTGGGCTCAGGCAAACTAGAGGACCTAGGACATGTGCCCCC
>JAJEJO010001841.1:298838-331338 GCA_020662805.1 Glaucomys volans | reverse complement strand
TCTGTGAAGTGTCTGTTCAGTTCCTTTGCCCATTTATTAATTGGGTTATTTGGGTTTTTTTGGGGGGGAGTGTTGGCGTTAAGTTTTTCGAGTTATTGTGTAGCCTGGAGATTAATGCTGTATTTGAGGTGCAGGTGGCCAAGATTTTCTCCCATTCTCATGACTCTCTCTTTACATTCTTGATTGTTTCCTTTGCTGAGAAGAAGCTTTTTAGTTTGATACCATCCCATTTATTGATTCTTGATTTTACTTCTTGTGCTTTAAGTGTCTTGTTGAGGAATTTGGTTCCTAAGTCAGCATGATGGAGATTTGGGCCTACTTTTTCTTCTGTGAGGCACAGGGTCTCTGGTTTAATGCCAAAGTCCTTGATTCACTTAGAGTAGAGTTTTGTGCTGGTTGAGAGGGGTTTAATTTCACTTTTTTCTTTTTTTTTCTTTTTACAAACTGCATTTTGGTTCATTGTACACAAATGGGGTACAACTTTTCATTTCCATGGTTGTGCACAATGTACATTCACACCATTCGTGTAATCATTCATATACATGGGATAATACTATCTGTCTCAGTCTACTATCTGTCCTTCCCCCACCCCCTCCTGCCCCATTTTCCTCTACACCATCCAAAGTTCCTCCATTCTTCTCTAGTCACCCCCGCCAACCCCCCTCCCATTATGTATCATCATCCATTTATCAGAGAAAACATTCAGCCTTTGGTTTTTTGGGCTTGGCTTATTTCACTTAGCATGATATTCTCCAACTCTATCCATTTACCAGCAAATGCCATAATTTATATTTTTCTTTATGGCTGAGTAATATTCCATTGTGTGTATACACCACAGTTTCTTTATCTATTCATCAATCGAAGGGCATCTAGGTTGGAATTTCATTTTGCTACAAATGGATTTCCAATTTTCCTTCCATTGTTTGTTGTTTCCTTCCATCAGAGGCTGTTTTCTCCTTTGTCTGTTTTTGGTGCCTTTGTCTACTGTGAGATAATTGTATTTATATGGGTTTGTCTCTGTGTCTTCTATTCTGTATCATTGCCCTACATGTCTGTTTTGGTGCCAATACCATGCCATTTTTGTTACTATGGCCCTGTAGTATAGTTGAAGTTCTGGTATTGTGGTACCTCCTGCTTCACTCTTCCTGCTAAGGATTGCCTTGTCAGCCTTTATTTCCAAAGTAAGCATTCATGCATCAGAAAGAAAATGGGACTTTGCCAGATGTCCTTACACTGATTTTACTGTTTATATTCAACAGTGCATCTTTTTGAGGAACTGTGCCAAATAGTTCCTCTGCTCAGCAGACTCTAACATCTTAATCTGACTCTAAGGAGGGTCAAAAAGATGGGGCTACAGGAATGACTCTGGAGTATTGTATAAAACTGTGAAAGGTAGAAAGGACCCCAAATGCTCAACAATGGGAGCTTGGTTAACTAGATCGGGGGATGTTGTTTGATTTACTTTGAGTCATTGTTAGAAAATATGAGGAATACTTAAAAGTTTGAGGAAATCACACAGACCTACATCAGTTTGGCAGATATCAAAATAATGCTTACTATAATCCTCTTTGGCTTTTGTTTGTTTGTAAAGCTTAGAAGCATAGCCAGGCACAGTGGCACGTGCCTGGAATCCCAGTAACTCGGGAGGCTGAGGCAGAAGGATGGTGAGTTCAAGGTCAGCCTCAGCAACTTAGTGAGGCCCTAAGCAACTCAACAAGACCCTGTCTCTAAATAAAATATGAAAAATGGCTGAAGATGTGGCTTAGTGGTTAAGTGACCCTTGGTTCAATCCCCATTACCCGCTCCCCCCCAAAAAAAACATAGAAAAGGCTGGAAAAAAAAATTCCTGAAGATAAGAAGTGGACATCTACAACTGGTGGAATGACAGGTAATGTTTATTATATCTATTTTGGTTTTGCTTGCATGTAATTTTCAAACTTTCTATAATAAATATGTTACTTTGGTAATTAATTAGAAACCTCAAATATTTCTTGTAAATAACCAGCCCAGCTTTTGCTGAACTCTCTGGCATGGCTCAGGTGGGACCTGGCCTCCAGGAACTCCAACCCTGGAAACAGAACCGCCCAAGATCTGTGAGCAGGCCCTGGACCCGAGAGCTCTGGGTGAAGGGGGCAGTTACCTAGTGTGAGGTGCCCCTTGCTGGGAAGGTGGAGCCGGAACATAAAGTCAAAACCCACCCTAGTTGGTTGTGAAGACAAATACACTGTGTGGCACCCACTGGCAGGTTTCGACACCTACTTCCTGCCCTGGTACCTGCCCAGGGGAGCACTGGGCACCGGGCCAGTCCCCATGGTAGCAGCACAGCAGCGATGGCTGGTGGATTTTCCCCACTGACATCCCCGATGAAGTGGGTCTGGGGAGGCTTCTAGAAGAGCCAGGTGGTGTCAGTGAGTGTTTGCTGAGGCCTGCAGAAGAGGGGTCTGGCTGGTGCATCAGTGTATATCTGCCAGGTAACAGAACATAGGCAGTAGCTCCAAGCTGACTCCTCTTTGTATCTGCCCTGGCTTCAGTTTGGTGCTAAGAAGAGAACAGAATAAAGATGCTGAATTTCAATTTAAGTCAAAAGGACAGTTATGGACTCTCTGCTGTGTGCCCTCATCATGCAGGCATTGGGTAGAATTCAGGGGAATAATCTAATTCGTCAGACTTACAATCTAATTCAAGACTGTGTATAATCTGGGAGAGATGATGTATGTTGAGGTGTCCCTATCTCTTTTGATACCTGTCATGATGAGCAGAGAGGGCTTCCTGGAGGAGGTGGGCTCCCAGAGTGGGATGACTGGAACAGGCAGAGAAGCTTGGTAAGGCCATGCAAGGCCAAGGGGGCTGCAGGGCAAAGCTGGGCCCACAGGAGGCTGCGGGTGCTCTGAAAAGGGCCTGGGCTTCGGGTCAGGCAGACCTCGTTCCCATTCCAGTCCTGCCCATTAGCAGCTCTGTGATCTTGGCTGAGTGTCTGGGTGTCTGTGAACCACATTTCACTCATCTGCCAAATGAGGCCAGAGAAAGCCCCTGGCACGTGTGTGGCCCACAGCGGGCCCCTTCTCCCTGCTATTGTGGTGTCCAAGAGTCAAATCGGCGCTGGAGACCTACAAGGTAGCAGGGAATGGTGCCTGAAACTGGTGCTCAGAGGGGTTGAGGGAGAGAGCGTGACCCAGGATCAGTGCATTGCCTCCCTGAGGTTTGGGGATTGACGGTAGCCTTGACCCACATCACTGATATTGCCACCTAGATAAGCACTCATCAGTCCAAGTCACCAATCTCAGGTCAGAGTCTGGGGGTCTCAGTGGGACATTTGGGGACAGCACTTGGATGTGAACAACTGGCAAAGTCAAAGGGTGGACATCAGGGAGAAGCCTTGATGAGGAGTGACAGGTAAAATATGGCTGATGTGCTGCAGAGGGTCAGGGGGCCTTCAATGACCAAGACATTAGGTGGCAGACTGAGAGGCTGCAGACATACAGAGGGCGCTTGAGCCATCCGGCCCTGGTCATGGATGCCACAGGCACCACCAGCGAGGCTGGAGGCTGCTCAGTTTGCATGAGCTATACAGCTATGAGATAAGGCACCAGCAAATGCATGCTTCCATTTCTTAAAATCTGCCTCATTCTGGAACATGTGACATCTCCGAGGCCAGGGTTCAATTACTCCTGGCTATGAGAGAGGTCCCTGGACACCCTCAGGGGAGGCACATCTGACTTTTGGCAGAGGGGTCCTGAATGGCACAGAGAAAAATAGAGGAAAGAGGCAAAGAATGGGGCAAGTGGGACCTGGAGCTTCAGGGAAAGCAACCTGGTGGGCAGAGCAGAGATGGGGACTGGCGCTGTGGGTGGGGGAGGGGCTGAAAGAGGGACACTTCCACCCCCTCATTACATTTTAGAACTGATCAGAACATTGGGATCATTAGTCCAATCCTTTGGGAATCCAGAGAAGGCAGGTGGTGACTTAAGGTCACTGAGGGAAATGGGGAGCATGGGATCTGGTGCACCGTGGCTGCACCATACCAAAGTATGAATGAATGAAGCTGAATCCCAGTAGAGAAATGTCCTCTGTCTCCCAGTGAGACATGGGAGGGCTGTGGATTCCAATGCTGGTCGGAAACAAGACTTGAGGTGGGCACTTGGTGTGGATTCTGTCTCTGGCCTTTGCTCTTAGATATGTATGACTGGACTCTTGTCCCTCTGTGTAAATTTTTCTCATTAACTTCTTGCTTCCTCTTGGGGCCTCATTAACTTTAGGATTCCAAGTCTGAAGGAGCCCTCTGGCTCCCTACCCGCGAAGGAAGGGAGCCATCTTGGAAGGGTAGTCTCTAGCCCCGGTCACACCTTCAGATGACTGCAGCCCTGCTGGCTTCTCAGCTGAAGCCTCAGGAGAGCCCTGAGCCAGAACCACCTAGCTCAGCCACTCCCAAATTCCTGTACCTCAGAAACTGTGAAATAACAAATGCTTATTGTTGTTTTTAGCTCCCAAGCTTTGTGGGAATTTATTGTGCAACAATAGAGAAAATGATAGAGGAGAAGAATGGCCAGAGTGAACAGAGAGGGGAGCGTAGTCCAGGTGAGGCTGGAGAGGTGGGAGACTGTGGCCAGGCTGGTCCCTGGGGGCCATGGAGGTGTGAGCTTGAACCTAGGAGCCCAGAGGAGTCCTGAGGGGGTAAGTAGAGACTGGCATGAGTGATTCAGCACCTTGGCCTCTGTGGAGGATGCACTGGGGTTGGGCAGGGGGCAGGCAGGGAGAGCAGGGAATGTTCCACCCACTCATTACATTTTAGAACTGATCAGAACATTGGGATCATTAGTGCAATCCTTTGGAACTCTAGTTCCCAGAGAAGGCAGGTGGTGACTCAAGGCCACAGCATCCAGGAGGGAGACCTGGAAAGAAGGGTAGGGGTGAAAGTAACAGGACTTGGTGGCTCCGCTGTGGGGAGTGAGCAGAAGGGTGTCGATACAGTTCTCCAGCTTCTGCCCTGGGTAGCAGAGCGGATCGTGGCTCATCATTGAGCAAGTCTGGAAGCCAGAGGAGAGGCAAGTTAGAGGAGAATGGCAAGGAGCCCAGGGTGTCCCAAAGGACGCCCAAGGCCACCCAGGGGCAGGTGGTGTGCATCCTGGAGCACTGGTGCTTGGCATGAGGGGTGGATGAGCTGTCTGGGAGAAAAGGGTTGGGGGACTGGGTGCCCAGGGGCATTCCAGGAGCATCCTCATTGGACAAGGGGAAGATGGTGTTCCCTACAGATGGAGATGAGGAGCCATGTCAGAGGCTGCAAGGGGCAAGTAGACCAGGCCCAGCCACCAGAGGGCCGAAGGTCCTTGGCCAGAGTCAGGTGGCTGCATTGGGTTTGGGGTAGGGAGAGATCAGACTCAGAAATGGTAGGAGGAGAGGACGTGGAGGCATGATGGTACTCACTCTGTCACAAAGGGGACTCTGAAGGGACAGGATGGAGTGGGAGGCCTCCATTCCTGCTCCAGGGGCCTCTCCATGGGGCAGCTTTCATTGGACACTCCATTTGGCAGTGTTCTCAAATGGTACCAGCTTCTTCCAGAGTGAGCAACCCTGTCTCTGGCATTTGCACATGCTGTTCCCTCTCCCTGTAGTGATCTTTCTGTGCCTTCCCAACGTCAAGTGAATTCCTTTCACCTTCTGGTCTCTGTGGAAATGACGCCATCTGATTGCCCCACTAGGTGACTCCTCCTATGCCACATTCCTTGTCGTGCCTCTATTATAGGGATGTGAGTAGTGGAATCCTCCACTAGGCTATAGGACTCCGTTCACTGCTGTGTCCCAACTCAAAGGATGAATGAACGAAGCCGAAGCCCAGGCTGATTGAGGAGAACTAGGTTACCAGGTGGGTGCCCGGTTCTGGGTTAAGCCCGGTTCTTGTATTCATAGGAGGAGGACGAAGGGGTCTCTACAAACACAGCCTCCCCTTCCTTCCTGACCAAATGTGACATCAAGCCCGTCACACTTGAGTGTGAATTTGTTTTGCACAGAAGTTAACCTTGGGGGTATCCCCTCCAGCTCTCCTCATTTTCTAGAAGGCCCTGAGCCATGAGTGACATGAATGAAGTGTGCAGCAAGTGAATGAAGCCAGAAACCAGGCTCCACAGGTTTCTCGTGGCCTTTTGGAAAGGCAGAGGTGACAGGGCACAGGCTGCTTGCTGGGGCTGGGGGCAGGAAGCTGTGAGCTGACTGATCTGGACCTCAGCTCGGCTGGTGGGCTGGGAGGAGGAGGGGGCAGTCATCCTAGGAGAGTGAACATGTGTCCCTCCTGTGCAGACACCCTTCCACTCTACTCCCACCCTCAGCCCAGCCCATGCCTTTCTCAAGGGTGCCCACAACCATGGGGTTTGCTCACTGACTAGTTACAGTGACTCTGGTGGGTTCTGGTGGGTGGGCAAGAGCTTCATTGGACTAAGGACTGCCTGTGGGCAATCCCAACTCTTACCTCCTTTGTGTCCCTGTCCCCCATCCTACAGGCCTGGCCTGGGGAAGGTGCTCTGGAATTAATGAATCAATGAATTCATGCTTGGGTAATTATAGGTGGAGAACAATGACAATTCACAGACTGGCATTTACAGATGGTTGAACATGTAGCCACTGTGTCCCCTACGTACAGGAGCATGTGGGGTTAATGACAGAGTGTCCTCCTCACGTCGAGACATGGGAAGCAGTTCAGATCATGTGGCAGACCGTGTTCTTTCCACAAAAGGATCAGTCACATTGCTTACTGGAAAGATGTCGGACATGGCCTGTCCATAACCATGTGAGCCAGGGGTCAGAGGTGGCCAGGCCCACAGTCCAGAGATGGCCTGGATGTGGCTGTGATGAGGCATGGTGTCCTCAAGGCTGAGCCTCACAGGATGAGGAGCCACTCTGGGGCCTTGTTCTAGAGGAACTTCCTCCAACCCGCAGAGTCAAGGCAGGAGACCTGACCATTGCCAACAGGAAGTGCTGCAAGGACTTCACAGTGTGCAGAGGGAGAGGGCCATCAGAGAGAGATGGCCAAAGAGCATGGGGGAAGGAGAGGAGCCTTCAACCTCTCTGTCCATCCCCCCAGGTCAGCTCTGCCACTGCCCTTTAGCCTCAGGGACACCAAGGCTTGGTTGTCAGAAGAGGCAAGCCAGGGTCACACTTGTCTCTTGGACTCTGAGCCTGTGTTCTATTCTTTGGAGGGGGAGAGTTTGAACTGGGTGATGGTGGGAAGGGTCTCAGTGCCAGGGAACTGCATGGTTAGACTAGATGGGTGGTGAGAAGCTGGCAGGTATGGGCAGGGGCAGCCATGGAGGGCTGAGACCATGAAACCATGGAGACTTCACCTGGGGAGGGGGTGGAGAAGTAAGTGTGAAGACCAGAAGAATGGGAGTGTGTGAGTAAGACCAGGCAGAGTGTGAAACGGAGGCCACCCCTCAGCTGCAGGAAGTGAGGGACAGGGAAACAAACAAACAAACAAACAAACAAACAGAAACTCCTAAAGTCTGATCCATACCTCACACCATATGCGAAATGAAGTAGAAATGGTAGTAGATCTAAATGTAAAATTTTACATTATAAAATTTCAAGAGTAAAATGTTTGATGTCCCAAGTTAGTCAAAATCATAATTAGTAGCAGGAAAAATCTATATATTGGAGGCTTTCCACATTTAGGACTTCTGTTCTTCAAAAGACACTGTTAAGAAAATTAAATGAGATTCATGTTCAGAATATATAAAGAACTCTCAAAAGTCAATGATAAGAAAACAAACAACCCAATTCAAAATGGGAAAAAAAAAAAAAGACAAACAGATGGCAAATCAGCACATGAAAAGATGCCCAATATAGTTAGTTGTCAGGGATATGCAAATTAGAACCACCATGAGATATTACTACGCACCTGTTAGAACACCCAGAATAAGCTAACGAACCTGACCATACCAGGCTGACAGGGATGTGGAGCCACTGGAACTCTCATACCTTACTGGTAGGAGCCCAGAGAGGTAAAACCACTTTAGGAAGCAGCGTGGATGATTTTTAGACAGTTAAATACACTCCCACCATATGCCATTGCCATTTCACTTCTAGATGTTTACCCACATGAAATAGAAACTGAAGTCCACCCAGCAACTTGTACGTGGATGTGTACAGCAGTTTTATTTATAATCAATCCAAACAGTAAACAACCCAGATGTCATTTAAAAGGGGACCATAAGCAGACCATGGTACATCCACACTATGGCCTACAACGCAGCAGTAGAAACGAAGGAACTACCGATTTACAAAACAACATGGTAGCTTGGCATGTTGATCCCAGTGACTCTGGAGACTGAGGCAGGAGCATCACAGGTTCAAGGTCAGCCTCAACCAATTAGTGAGACCGTGTCTCAAAATAAAATAAAAAGGGCTTGCGATGTGACTCAGTGGGAGAGGAACCCTAAGAGAATCTCTAATTTGTTTTGCTAAGTGATTGGAGCCAGAACGGCAACACGTTGTCTGATTCCATTTGTGACACTCTGCACAAGATTAAACTAGTGGGACAGAAAGCAAATTGGTGGTTTGCAGGTTGGGGAGAAGGGGCTGAATACAGAGGAATGGGATAAGGGAAATTCCGTGGCGATGGAACTGTTCTGTTGGATGCTGTGGGGGCTGTTTGGGTGCTTGTCAAAACCTATAGGAGTGGACACCACAAAACGAATTTTACTTTATACAAAGTAAGTTTCTTTAAAACTTAAACACACCATATGACACAACCATTTTGGTCCCTTTACTTCTAGATATTTACCCAAGCTAAATGGAAACGTATGTCCACAGCACAACCTGTATGTGAATGTGTATAGCAGCTTTATTCATAATAACAAAAACTGGAAACAACCCAGATGTTCTTCAAAGGGGGACTGTAAGCAAATTTTAAAAATCACCAGGGTGTGGGGAAACACAAAATGGAATGCAGACTGTGACCAATGAATCAAACTTTATTACACATGAGTGACATAATCACACGGAAGGAGGTGGGGACAAAGGAGCTGACCTAAGTAACTTTGGAAAAGACTGTTTTGTTTGGCTGCTGTAAGGCTAAGTAGAGCAGCACTGCTCACAAACACTGTCTTATCCTTGGTAAATTTGTTTCTCACAGAAGAACAGTTTAACATTCTGAAACTACTGAACATGTATAGTAGGGTTGAACAAATAAATCTCCCATAAATAATGACAGCCAGGCTTCTCACTTCAGAGAAAGAACCTACAAATCATCAAAGGGCAAATGCTAGAAGGAACCCCGTGGAGCTGGAGATGTCAGTATGAACTCATGTGCACGCCCCTCAAGGCACACATAGATAAACAAGTTCATACAGAAGCATGGGCATTTGTCAAAACCCAGAGAACCGAACACCACAAAGCACATTTTACTTTTTACAAAGTAGTTTCTTTAAAAGTCAGCCACACCATATGACACAACCATTTAACTTCTAGGTATTTACCCAGGCTAAATGAAAACCTGTGTCCACACCACAACATTTATACACATACACACATTTCCTAGCTCTGCTAAGAGGACCTATAATCAGGGATACCTCAATAGAAATGTGCACCCATAGCAGACAGCTCTTAGCTTCTGAGTGCCACTCTTCAGTTAAGGGAGCCAGGACTCCCTGGAGAAGTGGTTGATTCCAAGGTTGTGGCAGGGAAAGTATAACGCTGAAAAAAATGAAAAGGGAAGTTTCAGTTCCAGGAAGGAAGATGGAGTAGATATAACTTTCCTACTTCCTCCTGCTAAGTCCAAGTAAAAATTTTGGACATTATAGATAAAACAAACATAAGGAGACATTGAAATGTGTAGAGAGAAGACAGACTGGCTAGGGACCTTGGAATGACATGGTATTATTGGAGGCCAAATGGGGAGCCTGGACTTCTATGTCTACCTGAAGGTAACAAAGACAATTCTCCCACTACCCCTGCTGGAGTGGTGTCTAAAAAAGTCTACTAAGCCAGAAGTGGTGGTACATGACTGTAATCTCAGCTACTCAGGAGGTCGAGGCAGGAAAATCACAAATTCAAGGCCAGCCTGGGTCACTTAGTAGGATTCTGTCTTAAAAAATAAAAAGGTCAGTGGTGGAGAGTCTCTGAGTTCAATCCCCAGTAAGACACACACACACACACACACAAACATGTCTACTAAAACTGACAGATTATATGTTTATATGTGATCCAGAATCTTGAAACATAGTAAAAAAAAAAAAATGTCCAGGCTTTGATAAAAAAAAAAAAAAAATCTCTCATCATGCCCCAAACTGGGAAGATCTTAGATCAATGAAAAAAAGATAATTGATAATTGCCAGTGCCAACATGACAGAAATGCTTGAGTCTTCTGACAAAGATTTTCAAGCAACCATGATCACATTGCTTCAACAAGCAATTACAAGCACCCTTGAAACAAATGAGAAAAAAATAGCAAAACCCAGAAAAGAAATAAGAATAGAAAAATTCAGCAAAGAAATAAATGTGCAAAAAAGAAACAAATGGAACTTTTAGAATTGAAATAGTCAAAAACAGAAAGAAAAAAACTTAGTGGATGAACTCAAGAGGAGATGGAGGGGATAGAGAAAAGAATCAGTTAACCCGAAGGTAAACTTTATCTGAACATTGGAAAGAATACAGGTTGAAACTTGTGGGACTAAATAAAAGATCTAATGTTCTTGTTATTTGAGTTCCAGAAGAAGAAGAGAAAGAAGAGGGTGCTAAAAGAACATTCAAAATAAAAATGACTGAAAATTGCCTGAGTTTGGCATGAAATATAAGCGTACAGTATCAAGAAAACGGAGGAATGCCTGTTATAGACTGAATGTTTCTTTTTCTTTTCTCAGGTGCAAGTTCTAAGCTTGCATCTTCTCTCTGAGAAACAGGCAAAGACACAGAGAGAAGACAGCTGTCTATGAACTAGGGAGCTGCCTTCACCAGATACTAAATCTGCTTGGACTTCCCAGCGTCCAGAACCATGAGAAATAGACATTTATTATTTAAACCACCCCCTGATATGTGGGTTTTTGTTACAGCAACCCAAGCTAAGACAATTCCAAATAGATAAGCCAAAATAAATCCATACCAATAATATTTCTGAAATCTATAGGCAGAGAAAAAAATCTTGAAAGTGGCCAGAGAAAAATAATGCCTTACTGGTAGACAATTCAAATAATAGCAAATTTCTCCTTAGAAAACAGGGAAGCCAGAAGAAATATTTCAAGTACTTAAAGAAAAGAATTGTCAACTAGTACTTCTATATCAAGTGAACATATCTTTCAAAAAAATAAAGAGGAAATCAAGACATTTCCAGATGAAGGAAAACTAAGAGAATTTGTCATCAGCATATTTGTAAAAGAATGGCTAAAGGAAATCCTCTAAAAAGAAAGGGTATAATAAAAGAAATAAACTTGGAATATCAGGAAGGAAGAAAGAACATAATAAGCAGAAATACAGGTAAAATATAATAGATTTCCAGTTCTTCTGTGTTTTCTAAATAATACTTTGACAATGGAAGCAAAATATAATACTATCTAATGTGCTTCAAAATGTTTGTAGAGGAATACTTCAGACAACTGTAGTGTAAACAGGAGGTAAAGGGAGGTAAGGCCTCTATCAGTTTATATTTCACTTAAACTGATAAAATGATGATATAAGGTTTTATGTGAATGAACTGTGACACCTAGAGCAACTATTATAATCACTGTACAAGCCAGGTATGGTGGCGCAAGCCTGTAATTCCAGTGACTTGGGAGGCTGAGGCAGGATTGCAAGTTCAAACCCAACCTCAGAAACTTAGTGAGGGCCTAAGCAACTCAGTGAGACCCTGTCTCTAAATCAAATAGAAAAAAGGAAGGGCTGGGGATGTGGCTCAGTGGTTGATTGCCCCTGGGTTCAATCCCCAGTACCCCCCAAATTCATATATATATATATAAACATATATATACATATATATATATTGCTGTGCAAAAAGATACACTAAAAATTAGACCCTACATATGAATAATTATATTAAATATAAAAGAGCTAAATACACCAATGAAAAGACAGAGATTGGTAGCATGAATTATAAAACACAACTCAGCACTATGCTATGTACCAGAAACTCCCTAATGATGATACAGACAAGTTGAAAATAAGAGGATGAAGCAGATGAAGCAAGGAGTTGACTGACATCAGATCTTCTGAGGGGCTTTTGGGTTCCTATTTTTCCACCATTTGAAAACTCAATGTGGTTTCAGACTTAGAATTATCCTTTCCTCTCCATAGCAGTTGTTTCAGAGAAAAATGGCTTTGTTTGGCCCTTGGATGCCATTCCTGAGACATGATGGCAGCAGATAATGGACATTCAGGAAACTTCTTGTTGCTGATTTTGGATGTGATCCAAGAACTGGTGTGTTATTGGTCTCCAGTCCAAGCTGGTCTAGGCTGCACTGGGTGGAGGTTTTAGCTGGGCTGGGTTCTTGGGACTTGATTTAGTACATACCTAGCTGTTTGAATCTATTGGAGAGAGAGAGAAAGAGAGAGAGAGAGAGAGAGAGAGAGAGAGAGAGAGGGAGAGAGACCCTAGATTTCAGTTAGGGTTGTCATCTTAACAATACTAGCAATGATGATGACAACAGGTGCAGCCTACTTGCATGGGGCCCACTGTTGTGAGCAACCCATTTGGCAGAAGTAAAAATGAAGGCAAAGAGGAGCTTCAAAGTAGCAAGAGGTAGGCAGCATAAAATGCTCCCAGAATTCATGCCCTTTCCATAGTGTGAACTGTGCATGTTGGAAAGTAGTTGGCAGAGAATGAGGCCTAGCTGTGCCTTCAACAGCAAATATTTATTGCAAGGATGCAGGAGTGAACTTCTTGTTTCTTCTTTGTGATGAGCTTCTATTCTTTTTTTTTTTATTTGATGGACCTTTATTTTATTCATTTATTTATATGTGGTGCTGAGAATCAAACCCAGTGCCTCATGCATGCTAGGCAAGCACTCTACCACTGATCTACAACCCCAGCCACGAGCTTCTATTCTTGTTAATTTTGAGTTGAACTACCCACTCAGAAGAAATCCCTTCCATAAAGTCCCTAGCAGGTGGTCATCCACCTTGAATACTTCCATGGATGGGGGGTGCACTTCCACTCCCAGGCAGCCCCTCCTACCTTCAGACTACTCTAATCCTCAGAAAGGACAAAAGTTTATTATTCTGAGCTTATAACAGTGGTCCACTTTATGCTTTGAATGCAGCCCTTGCTGCTCCGCCACTGCAGCTTATTTTTTAAATGGACATATTTCTTTCTCTTCCTCTCTCCCTGTTCCTCCCTAATCTCTCCCCCTCCCTAATCTCAGGGGAAACAGGATTACCTCTCTTCCCTATCCTAGATTGCACACCCACCATAGGAATGAAGTAATCTAGACTTTGGGGATGGCACCAGAAGGTCTCAGAAATGACTGTGTCCCAAACCAACAAGTGAATTAAAATTCCAAAAGAGAACACGTGGAATGTAGCCTTTGAGTCACCTCTTTAAAACAGCACCCCCTGTTCCTGCTGATGGGCAGAATCACAGTCTCTGGGACAGGAGTCCCCTGTGTTTCTCCTTTGCTAGCAAAGCAATAAACCTTCTCCCCCCCTCCCCCTTTTTCTCAAAACTGTGTCCTTGTCATTGGATTGGCACTGGGGAGATAGGAACAAGCTTTTGGGAACAAACTGAGCTCTGCCTGACTATGCTGGGTAGTAACTGGGTCTAGTTTTACCCTTTGCTCGTGTGAGCCATTCCTATGTCTACAGGTTGGTCCTAAGAATCAGAAGAGACCTGACCCCTCCTCTCTATGTTTTGCCTTTTGGGCGCTTGAGGGAAGCCTGGCCAGGGAGATTGGTCTCAGTCCCAGCCACAGGGTGGATAATGAAAGGAAGAGGCTGGGTTTGGTTTTATTTTGTTGTACTGGGAAGTGAACCACCTTGCCACTGAGCTACGCCCCCAACACTCTCTATTTTTTATTTCGAGACAGGGTCTTGCCAGGTTGCTGAGGGTCTTGCTAAGTTGCTGAGGTGGTCCTTGAACTTGCGATCCTCCTGCCTCAGCCTCCAGAGTCTCAGAGATCGTAAAGATAGGTGTGTGCCACTTGTTGGCACAGAGGTGGAATGCGCAGCTATTTTTGAGACATTGCAGATGCAAATGAACAAATGTTAAAAATAATTTTTTAAAATTACCATTTACGGCGGTGTGGGGCACCGGCCTAAAAGCTGCTCTTGTTCCAGCTTTTTAGAACCCCACATTTTACTTCCGGAAGCAATGATTATAACCCCCATTGGACACATGGACAAACCAAGGCTCAGGGAGGTCAAATCACGTGCGCAGAGTCACTCAGTTGATGTGTGGAGCACCTGGGACGCACACGCCAGCCACTCTGACCAGAGCCCACCCTCAGGTCCCCTGCCCTGGGTGACAGAACCAGGCTGACTGTAGAAGCCACAGGAAGACAGGCAAATGTCGGTGTCACCAAAGTGCTTTCTAGAAGTCAGAAATGTCGGGCAGATGGAATCAGCCGCCTGGTAAGGAGGCGAGTGCAATGCAGCAGGGGGTCCGGAAGGATCCATGGCGAGGACAGGCCTTTAAACCATGTTTATCCAGTTGGATCTGGTGAAAAGTAAATAGCTGGGGCCACTTTCAAAAGAGAAAAGGGGGGTGAAGAAGGGGGCAGGGCGCTCAGTGTGGCTCTGAGACCAGCTGTGGCTCAGCTGTGGGCGTCTCCTCCCCTTCCACGCCTGCCTCTCTGCTCTCCCTGCAAAGGCTGCAAAGGCTGGGACTCCTGGAAAACCCGAGGTGGTCCTGACCTTGTTTCCAGCAGCCACTTGCCAGAAGCTAGGAAGCGGGAGAGCAGGGTGGTTGTTCGAGACAATGAATGGTTTGCTTGGCGAGGTCCCGGCCTCTCCGTGCCTGCCCACCCCAATCCTTGCTCAGAGGACCCCTCGCCCTTCCTTCCCATCACCTGTCCATTCAACCCCTGCCCTATCCTCACTGTAGGTACCCTCCAGGGAGGCAGAGTCCATGGATGGAAAGGAAGTCTCAGGGCTGTCGCTGGGTGAGGGTTACCTGGCTCAGAGGGGCAGCCAGTGTGGTCCTGCCATCAGCCAGGACCTGAGAGCCCCCTGGGACAGAAGGAAGTGCCATCCTCAGGTGGTGACAGGGGTCGGGAGTGGGTTCCAGAACATGCAGGAGCCAGTGCCCTTCTGATCACTACCTGCATGTGCTCCCTCCCTCCTTCCCCATGTGTCCCTGTGTAAGATGCCAGGTGGACACTGAGTCTTTTTTTTTTTCTACCAGGGATTGAAACCAGGGGATTGAACTAGCTACATCCTCAACCCCTTTCATATATTTTTTATTTAGAAATAGGGTCTCGCTAAGTTGCTTAGGGCCTCCTTAAATTGCTGACACTTGCTGTGAACTGGTGCTCCTCCTGTCTCAGCCTCCCAAGCCACTGGGATTACAGGTGTGTGCCACTGCACCCAGTGACACTGAGTCTTTCTGAGCCCGTTTTGTCTTTTCTGTGGAAGGGACAGTACTGTCCAGTTCAGGGGTGATGGGCATGTCATGCAGTCACACTCTCTAGGTCAGAGTAATTACAGCCCTGGAGGGCGTGGATCCTGTACCCAACCTGGGTTCAAATCCTGACTCTCGCACCTCCTGGGTGTGGTCACCTGCTGCCCATTAGCTAAGCGCTCTGGGGTTCAGTGGCCTCTTCTATAAAATTGAGATAAAACCCTTAGCACAAGGCCTTGCTCAAAGTTAAGTTGGCAATTAACTTTTGTCATTATTATCCTCATTCTTTTTGCCTCCAAGCAATGATACTGGGAACTCCAGTCCAGGTTTGGGGAGGTTTTGGGGATAAGAGGAAAAGCAGATATAGAGGCAGTGAGGGACATTCACACAAACAAGACTTAAGGAGCTGCTATTGTTTTCCAGGCACTTTTATAAATATGTGATTTAATCTTCATAAAAATCTATGCAGCATATGTCCTTTTATCTCCTTTCTCCTATGGTGAGATGAGTCTCAGAGAAGGCAAGTAACCTTCCCAGGATCACACATTCTGTATACAGATCAGCCAGGAACCCCAAAAGGACAGGTTCATGGTTTGAGGATGGGCAAATTTGCCTTCATTCAGTTCTAGGAAGCCTCGGAGGAGCGGCTGAGCTCAGTGCTATGCCTTCAGGTCACCAAGGATCCTCTGAGCCCTGGAACGATGGCTAGTGCATTTAGACCTCTGATTTCTTTCCTGCCAAGTGTGTTCCTGGGTGTTAGGCTCTGAGACCCTGGCTGGGTGTGGGTCTGGTCCCCTGCTTCCCTCCAGGAGGGAAGCTCAGTCGTTGTCCAGCCTCATCCCCGAGGCAGCTTTGTGGTTGGTTCATACTGCTCCAGGAGGCCAGGACTCTGGGACCTCTTCCCACCTGTCCTTCTTTGGGCTCCTATGCTTCTGGTTCTGTCCCCTGCAGGCTGAACAGTGACCTGGCATTTGGGTGGCAAGGAGAATGGGTGTTGTGTCCTGAAAGTGGGTAGAGGCAGGGAGGCCTGGGAGAAGGCCAGAGGGCAGACAGGACCTCAGGGCCACAGCGAAAAGAGCAGCGCCAGTCCCTGCTTACCCAGGACCCCCATGCTCAGGAGCCTAGGGCTGTGGATGCCTTGTGGGACTACTTCAGAGACCAGGAAGCCGGACCTTGCCCAAGCACAGGCACCTGGTGAGTGTCCAGCTGGAATCCCGCAGGTCAGGGTGACCCAAAACCTGTGTTCTCACCACTTGGACACAGGGCTCTTCCATGGCATGCTTCTGGCCGGAAGCATGTATCTGGGGCCAGGGCACCTGGCCTTCTGCTGCCTCACAGGCCCTTGGGTGTCAGACACAGGTATAGAGTTCCTGGAGCCCCTCCTCCCTGCAAGGGCTGTTTACCCTTCTCCATCTTGTCCTAAATGGAGGTGCATGCCCACCCAGACTCCCCCAGGGTCAGAACCCTTGGAGAGCATCTTATCTCTTGGGTGGACAAGAGGACTGTAGCCCAGAGAGGGTGAGTGTCTGGTGTGGGGCCACAGGGCAAACTGGGGACAGAGCAAATCCAAACTCAGGGGTCCTGACTCCCAGGTACCCAAGCATTCATGGGTGGGTGGGGCCTGTATACTGTCCCCTTCTTCAAATTGAACAGAGTCACATAGATATGAGAAGGACCACTCACAGCTAGACCGTCAGCTCTTTAAATGTTCAAGGAATGCATAAAACTGCCCATTGATGGGGATCGTTGTGGCTCCCAAGAGTCCCCACTCCCCCTGGGGGCACCTGGGGAAGTCTCCAGAGTGGAAATTATGCACCATGTATCCGGTCATCCCCATCCGCAGAAAGGGGCAGTCAGATCAGGTCCCAGATCTCCCTCCAGCCGCCATCTGCAGGAATCCCGGGAGCTGTCTTCCGTGCCTGGGGATGCCGTGGCAGACCTGGCGTCCCCATCGGCCAGACCCGGCTCAGCGCCCGGCTTCTGGATGCACCGAGAGACCCCAGGAGAGGAAAGAGCTTGCAAAGAGGGCGGCTCAGGAGAGGCAGGAATGGTCCGAGTCCTTTGTCCCTGGAACTGTAGCGGGCGACCTGCCCGCCCGCCAGGGCCTCTCGTTCCCTTTAAGTAAGCTTTCTCCCGCGCACTGAGCAGGCGACCTCAAAGGCCCGGCCCACAGAGGGGCCCCCGACATGGCCCGGAACAATGCCGCCTGTTTACCTGACAGATTGTCCGCTTTCTTTTCATCTCATAGGAAAAGAGCTCCCGCGGGGAGCCGCTAATCCCAGAGTCAACAGATGACCTCGCGGTGCTTTTCTCCCGGAGGTGGGGTGCGAGCGCGGCGCCCCGACTGTGCAAACAGACCCCGGAGGCCGCTGCCCGCAGGGGCGGGGCCGGGCGGGGCCCTTGCCTCTCGCCAGAGCCTCTTTTCTTCCTTTGTCATTTCACATTGAATGGGGGGAAACTCAAAGGCAGGGCCGGGAAAGGTCAAGGCCAATTTGCAGGGCCAAGGGTGGGGGAGGAGGGAAGGGGCCAGACGCAGCCGTACTAGAAGTCTGACCTTCACCCGGAAGCAAGCCCTGTGTTTCCCTGGTTCTTGGGAGGGCACTGCCCCAGGCAGAGCTGGTTTTGTGTCCTGGCCACTCCCCTTACTAGCTAAGTGACAGAGGCCAGACGATGCACCGCTCAGCCATAGTTTCCTCATCCTTAAATCCAGAGTAAAGACAGCTGTCCCTTAGGGCGGTTGCAAAATACTGCACCGTGCTCTCCATTCGTGGTAGGTAGTTCTGGCAAGGCTGAGTCTTGAAGCAGGAATCTGATGCCCACAGAGTGGGGAGAAGAGTATTTCAGGGTCACGGGGAGGGGTAGGCAGAGCCAGGACAAAGGCACTCAGATGGGAATGAATGGCGTGTGCCTAGGAGACAGTGAAGAAAATTGCTGCTGAAACAACACGGGGTTGCTGTCCCGTGGGAGGGGAACAAATTCCACCACTTCCTAGCAGTGTGACCTTGGATGAACTATTTGACCTCTCAATCCTTCAGTTTCCTCATTTAAATGGGCATGAGAAACTCCATATCAAAGGGCTCTCATGACTGGGAAAAGAACCTGACACATAGTAGCTACTCAATGAACATGAGCTCTTCCAGGCTTAGAAAGGGCAGGCTCTTTACTCCCTGGAAGAAGCTTGGTGTCCAACAGGGTCAGAGACACTGGCATTCCATCATGTCCTGCTTTGTCACTGCCAGACTCCCTCCTGACTGGAGGGATTCGGTGCCAGCCCACACACCAGGTGCAGCCCTGAGCACTCAGCATGGCTACATCTGCAAAGATAGCTTTCTTTTTCTAACACAATAAGAATACTGGGAATGGTGTTTGCTGA
Organism: Glaucomys volans; assembly: GCA_020662805.1. Taxonomy (NCBI): domain Eukaryota; kingdom Metazoa; phylum Chordata; class Mammalia; order Rodentia; family Sciuridae; genus Glaucomys; species Glaucomys volans. Next base: position 312,436 of record JAJEJO010001841.1, on the reverse strand, counting down.
ACTTGGTGCCAAGAGGGGCTGGACTCTTCCCAGATTTCTGTTTATCAGCTTTAGCACGTGAGCCTACATGTTGCTTAAGTGGCAAGATGGTGGTCTCAGCTCTATGGGAAAGGAAAATGTTTCCAAGGAGACCCCTGTTAGTATCTCATTGGCCAGAATTGGGTCACATGGTCTTCCCTAACAGCAAGGGCTTCTGGGAATGCAAATACTTGAATGTACTTCTCCAGTGTCTGCCAGGGCCAGGAAAGGCTGGGTAGAGGCCTGCAGGTGAGGGAACGGGCATGGAGTCATCCAATCAGCCACCTGCCAGAGGAGACAGTACTATTCACTAGACGGGAAGTTAGTGCCAAGGACAGAGAAATGCTTACTCAATAAGCAGTTTGATTGATTGACTTTGACAGTCCGTGCCAGCAACCAGAGATGCACAGATAAAAGCCACTCCCTTACCTTCCAGAGAGAGGAGAAGGGTAACAATAAGAGCATAATAACTAAAATTCACTGAGTGTTACCAAGCGCCAGGTACTTACTGGGTACTTTCCAGACTTTATCTCATCTCATGCCCACCCAGCTGCAAGTGACCGTTACGATTCTCACTGCTGTGGAGGAAACTGAGGCTCAGTCAGGTTCAGTGAGGCCCAGGGCACACAGGTTGCCCTCTGCCCCCTGTACTTCAAGAGGGGACAGATTTAAGAGCCCAGGTGGGATCCAGGCCCTCAGGCAGCCCATGGGAAGAGGGTGCTGCCTACTGTGGGGAGGCTATGAAAACTTCCTGAGCAGGGTCTGGAAATAGCAAATGGAATTTCTGGCTAGACAAGGCAGGGAAGATTAGCAAAATCTGAGGTACCCCCAGGGTCTAGCCTCCTCACCCGTACTTTTCCAGGAATGAATGAATGAATGAATGAATGATTAGGGATTGAACCCAGGGGCGCTTAACCACTGAGCCACATCCCCAGACCTTTTTTAAATTTCATTTTTAGACAGGATCTTGCTAAATTGCTCAGGTCTTCACCAAGTTACTGAGGCTGGCTTTGAACTCTTGATCCTCCTGCCTCAGTCTCCACAGCCACTAGGATTACAGGCATTGCACCACCTACCTAGTCAGGAATTTTTGTATTACAGGGGATCCTTGAAAATAAATTCATACTTGGGAAACTGGTTCGTGATACAAATAATCAAAGAAATTCAAAATATCAAAATAAAATTTGTTAGTTTACTAAATAGCTAAAGATGCAAGGTAGAAGAAAACTCTAACACTTGCTACTGGTGATGGTGTTGTCAAATAGCTCTTGAATACTGCTGGTGGGAGTGTGAATTGGTGCAAAACTTCAGAAAAACAACTTGGAAAGTATTCTTCAGAATGTGTTCATGTTTCAGTTTAACTCCTGGAAATATATCCCAAAGAAATGACAAATGAAAGTAGACAGTTAGGTTTGGGTGAGGCAGATACTTTATTGAAATAGGAATTCATGGGGTTTTCCCCTTGTATTTTCCCTTTCAACATCCTAGATCTGTAGCCAGACCCTCCCGGGTCCCAGGGGCATTTGCAGAGCTCCACCAGCAGCTACTGGAGGTGACATCTTTTTCTGTCTTTTGTGAAAAAGGAAGGTCAAGAAAGAAAACATGCAGACCATCCACAAAAGAGTGGGAGGGGTTGGGAGAAGGGAGGGGGAAGTTCCTAGCACCTGGGAAGGTGTCCCAAGTCCCAAGAGGCCAAACCCAGGTCCCCTTCATAGCAGTGCCCTGTAATGTGGCATGGTCTCCCAGGTCCAGGAATATTGGAGTTAAAGTACAGGCCATGCCCCAGCATTCAAAGCCCCTGACTTGGTCGCAAACCCTGGATGTCAGGAGCGGGCCATCTAGGAGGGTGAGGACCTCAGGTACCTCCTTCCTCCAGGTGCCTTGCAGACTGCAAACCTGGGGCCCATCAGGTGGCCCCAGGATGCAGGGAGACCTGAGAATGACTAAGGTTGATTTTCCTGGCCAGGCTTCAAGTGGGATCTGAAAAACACTTTGAGTGTGACATTATCTTATCTCCACATTTGTGAGAAAAAAGTGTTTCTAGAAGTAATTGAGGATAGAGCTATTATCTTGTTTTGGTTTTTCAACTAGTAGTTAAATATTTTCTATAGTAAGATACCAAAGTCCCCTGCCCCAGGTGCCCTGAGCTCCAAGGCACATGCCTTTATCATTGCAGCAACCTTGCCGGAGGCCATTATTTATATTTAGTGCTTCACTGTTCTTCGAGGTGCTCAGGTCCCACAGGCTACTGAGGACATTGTCTTGTTTACTTCCATACTGTCAGAGCCTTGCACAATGTCTGGCACCCGCTCAGGGTGTGAGCGAGGGAATGGACAAATAGAGGAATGAATGAGTGAATGAATGAGTGACCAATGATCAAACAGGTGTCAGGGGTCGGGATAAAGGGCCTGGTGAGGCCTATCCCTGTGGTCCCCAGACAGACCCTCCTGGCAGCCTCAGGAGTGTGCACATGGGCCGATGGAGTTAAACTGTAAGCACACACACGAGGAGTGTAAACAGCCCTCCTCTGGGCCAGGGCCGACTGGCAGCCTCGCGGGCAGCTTGCACAATCCCGTGGGCTGCTATGCTTCTCATTTTTGGGCCATGGAGTCATCTCTGCCGTGGGCCTCTCCCTCCTTGGCCCGGATTGTCTCTTGGCAGCACATAAAAAACTGCGCATCTGGTGTCAGTGGGAAGAAGTGTAGACCCCAGCCCCTCCAGGGAATCTATCATGATTGACCAGAGCTGCCCAAGGACCTAAGGTGTTTGGAGATAAACGTGAGCTTGGGGAAAGGCCAGCCTATCCTCTGTGTTTTGCAGATAGAGAACCTAAGACCTAAAGAGATGGGGACTCTGAGGCCACTGCAAGGGTGTCAAAGCTTGGCACAGAGCTGACCATCCCAGGATGGCAGCTGGTTTCAGAACCAGACAAACAGGGCTGTAAATTCTGGCACAGCCAACTGTCCAGCTGTGTGAACTTGGACTGGGAACTTCTCCTTCCCAAGCCTCAGCACCTGCATCCCCATGGGGCCACCTGCAAGGTTGTGCCATCTTAGGTGCTGTTTGGAAGAGGCCTAGCACCATGCCTGGTTCAGACTAGGGGCTTCCTTCTCCTGCCTCCTTCTGTTCTTTCCAAATTTCTCCCACTCACCGTGCCTCCATGCCTGGGCATGATGCACCCATGCTTGGCTTGGAACCATCACTGAGGAAATTCACTTTCCCCACTGGCTGTGTGTGACGGGCTCACCTCTGCCCGCCCACCTTCTCTCATGCTCTTTCTGTCCTCACACACTTCTCACTCTTGCCAAATTCATTCATTCATATTTTCCTTCCTTCCTCCCTCCCATCCTGCAGACTTCCCAGGTCCTGGTTTGGCAGATACTCATGGCCAGCACCTATTCTTGAAGGAGCTTGTTCACTCATGGAGAGAGGCCATGTGAGCAGTGACAGTAGAGGGTGGGAGGGCTGGATGGTGGCTCTTAAAATGTCCTCAAAATCCTGGGCCATGTCGCTCCTTTTTGGAACACTGTACTAGGTAGAATGATGCTCGCCCTCCAAAGGTGGTGTACAAATTGAGGCTGTTTAAACTGAATACCATAGAGTAGGGGACTTGCAGACATTTATTCCCCAGTCTGGAGGCTGGAATTCTGAGGTCAGGGTGTCAGCCTGGCTGGCTTCTGGGGTTGGCCTTCTTCCTAGCTTACGGATGGCTAACTTCTTGCTGGGTGCAAACCTAGCAGAGAGAGCACGGGTAAAATCCGGTGTCCCTTCTCCTAAAGGCACTAATCCCACCATGAGGGCTCCATTCTCATGACCTCATCACTTCCCAAAGTCCCCACCTCCTAACCCCATCCTATTGGGGGTTAGGATTTCAACATATGAATGGGGGGGGGCACAAACATTTAATCCATAACAAATGCCTATGTCCCAATCCTACTAATCTGTAAGGAGGTAATCTGTGAATTACCTTTCCTTACAAGAGAAAGTTTGGAGATGTGATCATTTAAGGATTTTGTGATGGGAAGATCACCATGGAATATCTAGGTGGACACAGGGTCCTGACCAGGGGAAGGTAGGAAGTCCCAGAGAATGGAAGATGCTATTGTATGGGGGGAGGTGTTTAAGGGAGAGGCCATGAGCCAAGGAATGTGTCTGGTACCTTCAAAAGGAACCAGCCCCACTGATGTCCTTTTGTAGTCCCTGAGACTCAGTTTGAATTCTGCCTGCCAGAACTTCAAGAGAACAAGTGTATGTTGTTTTAAGTTATGAAGTTTGTGTTAGTCTGTTATGACAACAAAAGAAAATGAATGCAAACACAGAGGACTACACTTCCCAGTGCCCCTGGGCTAGGTGCAACTATGTGACTATCCCTGGCCAATAGAATGTTAGTGCAAGTGACAGCTTCCCTTTAGCTTAAGTCTTGACCCTCCGACTCCTCTCTTCTGCACAGCCACTGAGGATATTTGAGTTGGTGAGGGTACCAGACAGTGGAGTTGCTGGCAGCCTGGGTCCCTGAGTGACTGTGTGGAGCAGAACCCTGGCAGATTGCCCAAAACTGTCAGGATCTGGGGTGATTCATTATGGCAGCTTAACCAAGGCTGTGTTGATCATGGGCTCCCTGAGGAATCCTTGCTTTTCAGAAGGGTGACAGTTAAGCCTTGAGAAGACCATACCACAGGTTCAAAGCTTAGAGCAATTGGAATCAGTTTGAGGGCCCCAGAGTGTGTGGGGGCAGAGTGAGCATAGAGACCACTGCCAAGGTTGGGCTAGGCAAGGAGACCTCCCTGCAGTGCCTCTCTGGCTGTCCTCTCTTCCCCAGCTGTGCTCCTCTGGGTTCGCCCTCCTTTCTGCTATGCATTGTTCAGTGTGCATCTGTGAGAAAGTAGGGCTCGTGTGTATCTGTGGTGGAGTGATCTCCTTGTGCTCACACCCATATGCACTCCAGGTGTGGCTGTGTGTGTAGGGTGGTTAGCTCTAGCTCTCTGTGGATTGGGGTAAGGGTGGTCACCTGGAGCTGAGGGGCTGGAGAGTGTGTGCAGGGCAACTGGATGTGAGGAGTAAGTGTGTGCAAGTGTGTCAGAGTGAGCAGAAAGACTTTCCAAATCATCATGGAAGGATAGTCCTGATTCTTAGGGGTCAGCTTGAGAGCCCCTCCAATATCTATTACCCTGTGCTCTCACCAGAGGCCACTAGTTGCTATGTGACAGTGGTGCTTCCTCCAGGGGCAAGCATGAACCACTTCACAGCCCCACAGATCAGGTTGGCGTGATATGTTTTTTACCCACAGCACTCACTATTTTGTTGTCTGAGGTACATTTAATTCCTATTAATTATGAGCTCTGGAGGGCATGCATTTCACCATTGGCATTAAATGACTTTATTGCAGGATATAGAGGAACTGCCTGTGACATGTGACATGGCACCTGAAGCCAAAAAGCAGCCACATGCATGCTACCCCACACAAGCTCTCTCACAATTGCATGGACATTGCACAGTGAGAGTGATATTCATGGGAAGGTGCATTCCCTTGCACACCTACAGTAACTCATGAAATTAATATTTTGCTTTCATGGTTTCCTGCTGGGGAGCTGGGGGGCTGAGGTGCCCCCAATTGGCATGGGACGATAGATCTGAGATGGAAACTGTTTTACTGAGAATCCAGTACTGTCCACGTGCACAGTGAAGGGCCTTCAAGGCCCTTATCTCAATGGCTCCCAGGACCCCTGTGAGTACAGCTGCAATTCTCATTTGACATAGGAGGAAACTGAGGCTTGCAGAGCTGAGGGACCTGCCCGAGGCCTACAGTGGGGCTACTGTGAGAATCCAGCCAGCCCTGGCTCTCCATGCCTGTTGAGCTTTCTGGCACCTTCCTTAAACACTGCAACTCAGTTTTCCCAACCAGTAGGCCAACCCATCCTTCCCTGCCTGCCAACCTCACAGGGCACTTCAAGATCACGTGAGAGGATGTGTTGGTGATTCAGGGAGTTTGCAGGAAGCTCGGTGCGTGGCTTACCTGCATGGTTTTATATTGTTATTTAGGAGCTTTATGACTAAGATTTCCTCCTCCTCCCCCCGCCCCCTTTTTTTTTTTTTTGCAATAATTTTTGTATCTTTTACTGATGGTCAGGGAGTCTCCTCTCCTCCTTGCCCCCTGCTTGATGCAGGGTCAGTAGGAACTGATGTCAGAGCCTGGGGGGGAGCAAGTGGTCTGGGGCTTGGCGGAACTGCTCTCCTCCTGCCCACAAACACGCACACAGCCTTTGCAAAAACAGTCCCCTATTTGGCCAGGGGCAGTGTTTGCCCTGGGACAGGGCCTTGCAGCCCTACGCCAGGCCCTGTTTATTCTGGCATACACTGTGGTGATGTCCAAGCACTCCGAGTTTGTTGAACTTCCTGGATTTCTTATCACATGGCCTGCTCTGCTGAGGAACAGGTAAAATGCTGATAGGTGCCCCGGAGAAGATTTTCAGGAGTTTGCAAATCCCATTCCTTCCCACCCCCAGGGACAGGTAGCAAGGAACAGGGCCACTGGCTCTGGTGGGAGGCGTGGGTGAATGAAGGAGCAGGCCAGATAAATGGACGACCTTCCCTCTTCCTAAGCTGGCTGGCCTGTGCCTCCACTGCTGGAGTCCCATCCCTGAATTCTCGGTTCTGGCGAGGCAGGTCTTCTTACCTCATCTGGAGCCCTGTCTGGATTTGTCATTTCACCTGGACCTTGCCTCCTTTGGGATTTCTCTTTCTACCATCTCTCCAGTTCAAATCCTGCTTGATTTGAAGCACAAATCAATGGCTGGATGAATTTCGAGGGCGGGACTGGGTAAGTGACAGACTATGTCCCTGCCACCACAATCCTCTGTGGGTTTCTCTTTCTGCAGCCTCCCTGGCCCATAGGGCTCATGGGATGTTCATCTGGGATGTCAAGGTGGGTCCCCTGGTAGCCTCACAGAGACCAGGAAGTCACCCAATATGGCAGCCCCAGAGCTGGGGGTGGGGTTGGCAGGCAGTGAGAAGGTATGAGGAGAGAGGGTTCTGTGTCCAGTGGGCAGAAAGTCCTTGTTTAAATTCTTGCCCTCAGTCTTCTAGCTCAGTGACCTTAGGAAGTGACCCAGTTTCCTTTGCCGAGTGTAAGGAACCTGCTGGAAGCCCTTCCTTGGGAGGCTTAGTGGAAATGATGGGTCTCCTTCCAAGGTAGCAGGTGTGTCTTGTCAGTCTCTTATGTCACTCTAAGAAAACGAGTCACGTGAAAAGGCCATTCCAGGAAAATGGTTGGCCTTCGGTGGCCTTCCATGCTCATTGTGCAATTCATTGACGGCCGCCCAGGAGGCTCCTTTTCATCCCTCTTTCACAACAAACCTGCTCATTGCTACTGTTTGCCCTCTTTGTAGACGAGGGGACCCGTGAGCTGAGGCCAGTGGCCCAAGGTCACATAGCCGATGGTTGGCAGAGCAAGGGTTCCACCGCGACCGCGTGGACAGTGCCTCCGCCAGGAAGTGTCTCCTCCTCACGCCTCTGTGACCCACAGCTCCCTGGCCCTCCTGGCCTTCCTGCCTCTGACAGAGGAGGCAGGCCAGGCAGCTGTCTATGTGGACTGAGTTCAGGGGTGCGTTAGGGTGCAGGGCAGGCAAGGGCTGGCAAGAGGGACCTCAGTTCCCATCATTAGTTTTCACCAGATCCTGTGGGTTTAGGAGAGACTCCTGTTACCATGCCATCTACCATCCTCCCCTGGGGCCGGGGGGGAACCTCCCACATATCAGCATCTGGCATCTGAGAGAAGGGAGCCAAGCCAGGGACCTCTGGTTGTGGGGAAGAATAGTAGCTCCAGGTTAGGTCATGGAGTGGCCCCCTGGGAACCCAGGTTTATCATCTAAATAAGAAAATCTTATGCAAAGAAGAGCAGGGAAGGAGGGATTGGTTATGAATCAAATCCCTACCCTGTGCAGACACTCTTTTTTCTGAGTCCGCCTCATTCAGTTCTTTCAATAGTCTTATGAGGAATGTCCTGATTTGATCCCCAAATTACAGAAGAGGAAAGGAGGCCCAGAGAAGTTAAGTGATTTGTCCAAGGCTACACAGCTATGATGGCACAGGTAGAGTTCAATACAGGATTGTGACAGCTACCTAATTTCTCAGGGCATAGTTCCTTGTACTTGGAATGGGGTTAGGGAAAGGGATATAACTTCAGCCAGAGCTGGAGGAATGGTTTAGAGAGAGAGCCATTGTTCCCATGACTCAGGGGCCTCAGTGCCAGGCCAGCAGCCAGTCTGGCCCTGGCAGCTCTTGCCGCCCACCAGGTATGGCCAGAGGCTGAAGGTGCTCCAGCACTGTTAGTCATTCTGGGTGAGCAGCAAGTGGGCACCATGGGAGATCTGCCTCTACCCCCCGCACTTCTGATGGGAAAGCAAGCTTGGGGCTGCATCTGGCCTCAGCCCTGGGCCTCGCTGCCCAGAGCACATTACTCACTTCCTTCCTGGGACCCATAGCCCGGGGCAGTGCTGGCTCCTGCAGCACCTGTCATCCCATGTCTGGAGGGGTAAGCTCAGGGGTCGCTGGGCAGCTCAGATCACCCACAGTCTCTCAGTGGATCCTAAGGGGACCCAGCCATGGGGTGATGTCTGGCTGAGGGTGGGGCGCTTCCTGGATCACACAGGAGTACAGCTACATGGTTCTACTTTAAAAGTAAATTCTGCTCTGTAGAAAACATTTAGATAAAGCAGTGAAGGAAAGAAAATCATTTACCTGGCGGCAGGAACCAGGTACCTTTCTGTCCAGTCCTTCACGCATGTGCATTGGATGCTATTGCGTAGTTGATGTAGTCACCACTTAGCACGGACAGACGCCGGCCCGCCTCCCTGGACATTGCTCATTCACCTTCATTGATTCCCTTCCACTGTTAGGGATACAAACCGAAGCTTCCAGAAGCTGATAAACCCAGGCTCCCACATACTGAGAAAAAGGCAGAGATGGAGTTTCAACCTGAGTGTGATGCAGAGCCCAAGTTCTCCTCAGCCTTGTAGAAGTACACACTTCCTACCTAATGTCTCATCCCAAGGATCTCCTCTCTGATGGAAAATTCTGGATGAACATCACCTTTAACAGCTTTGCACTCTCTCATCGAGGGACAGGACCACATAGACCAAACCCTTTCTCCAGAGTAGGACTTCTTAGTTATTCGTAATTTCTCACCATTATGAACGTGCCACAGTGAAACGTGCTGGCTACAGGTGTGATCTTAGCTTAGTTCCCTGGGGCAATCACTTAAGGTAGAATTGTGAGGTCAGAGGTCACAGTGATGAGCCCTGTGTGAGTGCCTGATCTCACCTTACTGAGCAGGCCAACTGCAACCTAGCCCCTCGGGGCAGGGAGGACAAAGGTGCTTCAGAGGACCCACCTGGCCCAGCATGAGGAACTGTTCCAGTGTCGAACACACCACTGAGCTTTACCTGGTGGCCAGGTATGGTGCTGCCATGTACTGTCCTCTGGCTGTTTGCTGATAAGTCTCAGAGAGGCAAAGTTGCTTATCTAAGGTCACACAGCCAGAGTCAGAACCCACAAAACACACCATCTCACATAGTGTTGGCAAAACACCTGCCACAAATTCTTTGGAGGTTTCGGTTGACTTGGGTCCATGAGTGTCAGCAGACCTTCTGCAGCATCTTGGGGAGATTTTCACTTCCTGCCAGCCTCCCTCTAAATGATATGTAGATTCTGCTTGTTTCTGCCCGTCACTACCTGCCTGGACTGATGCAGTAGTCTCCGAGACCTCTACCTGTATCCGCTGGTGCTCTATTCTCCACTGAGCAAATGGAGTGATCTTTAAGTCCCCCTCCACACTGCTCAACTGCCAAGCCCTCTGAGGGCTTCCCTGTCTGGGTGTGAACCAACTCATGCTAAAATGTGCTGAGCTGGTTAGAGCCCCATAGGGTGTGAGTCTGCTGCCCCCCAATTGCCATTTACAGTGCTAGGCGTTGTGGGAATAGATCACAGTTCACAGAACTTAGAAAACCAGACACCTAAGCCTGCTTTCTCTGTCCCCTGCCTGGTCCCACCCTTACCCTACTACCTATTGGACTCTAGTCCTTGGCCTCCCTGTCACATAGAATATTCAACCTAGAATATTCTTCCACCTAGAATAGTCTTTCCCTCCCACTGAAGCTCTGGCTGCCTCTCCTCCTCCCTGGAAAAGGCATCCTGCTTACCCTAGTGCTCTTTCCCATCTCGGTGTCTTCATGACAACCCCTTGAGACACAGGGCAACTTCTCACTTGCCTGGGAGAACTCTCAGTTCAGCAGCATTAGAGGTTCCAGAAAACCAAGATCTGGGGAATGACCTTGGTCATTGATGATTTTTCCCGTGGGTGTGATGTGTATTTTCATACTTAAAATCTTCTGACGACAGCATCACAACCTATTGAGAGAGTGGCAGGACGTTGGCTATGCTGTAAGTTAGTAATAGCTGCTAATTTCCAAGGGCCATCCCTCTCTGGTTGGAGCCCTCCAGATCTCCTTCCTGGTGTTTCAACAAGACCTTCAGGAATTAATGCTTATCGAGCTTCAAGACCTTTTCTTCCTTTGCTTGATCTTGAATGAATGGGGCTCAACAACTTCTGCCTCAAGTTCCCCTGTGGCCCTAGGGAGGGCCTCTGAAAATTCTTGAGGCCCTCTTGCTGAGAACAAAGCCTAGACCTCCAGGCACCAGAGTGACAGCTGACTGAGTCTGTCCCTGACTCTTCCTCTTGCTGACAGGTGTTTTTTTCCAACAGCAGCCCTCCTTAAGTCTGCCCTGACTGATGTACATGCAAGCGATGAACATGCAAGGGATGTAGGTGGCCAACTCCTCCCTCTGTCCCCGCTGGGCTTCTGGAGCCATCTGCGTGGTCCTTCCATAGGGTCATCCACTTCTCCTCCCTTCAGTTTCTGGCCTCATCAGGGCTGCACAGGAAGTAGTTAAGCCACATGTGTTAAAATGTGGAGGAATGAGGACACGAGATGGGGAGCAGTGACTGCTGACCCTGGTCCTCTGCAACCAGGCTCTGGGACAGGAGAAAAGGAAGTCAACCCAATGACAAAAAAACAATTTTTACTGATTGAAAACCATGAGTTCCGCTCAGTGTGGTAGTATGTGCCTGAAATCCTAGCAAGTTGGGAGGCTGAGGCTGGAGGATCACAGTTTTGAGGTCAACCTGGGCAACTTAGAGAGACTCTGTCTCAAAATAGAAAATAATTTTTTTAAAATATTTTTTTAGTTGTTGATGAACCTTTATTTTTATTTATTTATATGTGGTGCTGAGAATTGAACCCAGTGCTTCACACATGCCAGGCAAGTGCTCTACCACTGAGCCACAACCCCAGCCCTAGAAAATAATTTTAAAAAAAGTGCTAGGGATGTAGCTCAGTGGTGGAACACCCCGGGGTTCAAGCCCTGGAACCAAAAAATAAAAAATAAATAAATAAATAAAAGCCATTAATATGAACTTATGAAAAATAAAAATGATTGCCTGGATTAACGTGATCTAGTACATTTGGAAATACGCTGCGGTCTTTGATTCCAGCAGGGCTTGGCCAAGGGCCAAGGACCTACTGCAAGCCAGGCCTGTGCTAGGTACGGAGAGAGCAGCGGTTACCCACATGTGGCTTCTGTTTGTAAGAGATTCATGAGCTGGAGGAAGGGCCTGGGACGAGCCTGGGCCTGGACAAAGCCCTTGGTCTCAGCCTTCTGCCATTGAGTTGAGTGGTGCTGATATCTCCCCTGGAAATTACTCTTCTCGGATTGGCTGAGATGGGGGACCCCTTCTTTTAGAGAATCCTGGCTTCCCTTGGTAAAAGCCACTTCTCTTGTTAAGGGCAGAATTGAGGTCTCTCTGCCCTTTCTCACCCTGAATCTCTGTGCTTGGCCTACAGTTAGACACCAGGCATTCTGGCAGAGCAGATGCCAAGGCCCCAAGGCCAGTCTCAGCTGGGACCTCTCAGGTGCCCTCCAAGGGTGGGTATTCCTCAGCCACATTCTAACAGGAAAACAAGGTGGGATGATGGGGACGAGTCTCATACTCTGCTGTGACCCCAAGCAAGGCCAGGTTTCAGAGGCAGCCAGGCTCTGGAGGGAATCTCAGCATAGGGGAACCAGGCTACGGAGCTGGTGTCAGCCCCACAGCCCATGGTTAGGAGAGGGTCCCGCACACTGGATGAAAGGGAGACCCCCTAAGAGCGAGTGACCCCGGGACAAAGACCTACTTGAGAAAAAGTCGTGTAGATTGTGTGTGTGTGTGTGTGTGTGTGTGTGTGTGTGTGTGAACTAGAAGTGCTAAATCACTAGGAGCTTACCTTTGGGGGGGGACCAGGAATTGCTGCCAAGGGACCCCTCGATTGCAGCTAGCTCAGCAGCTTGGTCTCTGGAGGCCCCGCCCAGCCAGCGGCAGCACAGTTCTTGGGTGCCTGTGACAGGCACACAACAAATATTTGTACATTGACAATCTGGGCAGATCTTTGTCTCCCTCATGGGGCTGGGGCAACCTGGCTGGTGGTGACATTCACTTGCCGTTTGCAGCAGACACCCCCAGCCCATGACCACAGGGTGTGGCACTGGCCCCCACAGGTGCCCAGGACCAACTCCTGCTTCTCTGGCAGGTGGGCAGCAAACAGTGCTCATGGGAGTTGTGGATGCAGGAGGATGCCTCCCCCACCCACCACCAAAGTTGAATACACGTGGGGTGAAGACCCAGGAGATCAAGCACAGGCTTGGAGCAGAGCGGAGTCCCTCGTGGGAACAGGGCCTCCTTTGACTGTCCAGGCTGCTTAGGTGAACAGTTCCATTCATTCAACAAATATTTAGCACTAGTCAGATGCCAGGTCTTGCCCCAGAGAGCTGTCATGAGGCTTAGAGGAGGTGACATGGTGACTGCCCTTGGTCCAGACCAGGAACATGAGATGGACTGAGCGCAGTGAAGCCACGCTGCCCATTAGCCCTGTGGGCCCACAGGCCTGTCCCTCAAGAGGGGACAGGTCTCTCCCCAGGGCAGGAGGGCCTTCCCCATCTCCCTCCTCTTCTTTGAGGCATCCTGGCTACAGCACTGATGGCTGAGAGCCACGTGTAGCTCTTCGGATGGACCAAGAGCAAAGGACCAGCGTCCACCCGGGTAGACTTTGAGGACCACCTTTTTTCCTTGAATTGCAGCCAAGTTCTTGGGCACAGGGCCCTTGTCAGAGAATGTCAAAACTATAAAAGACCTAAATTGTCATCAGTTCCATGCTGTCTCTGTCCCTACTCCACAGGATGCTGGAGTTCCTTCCCCCATCTTCCTCCCACAGGAGGTATATTTGAATATCTTCAAAGACAAGGAGCTCGCTACTTTCTAAACACCAGGGGAAACTGCTCTTCCTTTCTCTTTGAATTCAATCATCGAGGAGAGAGGTTTTATCAGAGAAGCCCATGACACCCTGGGAGGCCACAGGTGCAAGGAGAGAGGCTGGGAGCCACTCCCCTGACCAGTGTGGAAGTCTAAAATGAGTAGGACAGACTGAGTAGAGAAGACCTGCTGTCTTAGGTCCCCCACGGTGTAACTGCCTTGGGACCCGGCATTGGGAATG
>JAJEJO010001841.1:136933-298438 GCA_020662805.1 Glaucomys volans | reverse complement strand
ACTTAGCAGCACCCACGTGGGACTGTGTTGACTGAATGGTCAGCAGGTTATCAGCTCCTGGTGGTCTCCAATGAGAGAGGAAAGTAAGTTTAGTTTCAATAAACAAGTGATTGACTCCTTAAGAGCAGCAAAGTACACAGGACCCCAGGTTAGGGATTTGCTCATTGTTCTGCTGGAGGTGATCAAGAGAACCTGTCACCGGGAGTGGCAATGAAGCATCTGTTGCTGGGTTCTGCTCGCCTGTCAAGTTGCAAATCTACAATGCTAGGGTCAGATTTAAAAGCTTTTTAAATATTTTTTTAGGTGTACGTGACAGTAGAGTGTATTTTGATACATTATACATACATGGAGTGATAGTTATTTTAATTAGAATCCCATTCTTGCAGTTGTACATGATGTGGAGTTTCACTGGTCATATATTCATATACAAGGACAGGAAAGTCATATCCTATTCATTCTGCTGTCTTTCCTATTCCCATTCCCCATCCTTTCCCTTCATTCCTCTTTGTCTAGTCCAGAGAACTTCTATTTCCCCCTCACCCTTATTGTATGTTAGTAACCACCTATCAGAGAGAACATTCAGCCTTTGTTTTTTTTTGGGATTGGCTTATTTCAATAAATGGGCTAAGGGACTAAACAGACACTTCACAGAAGAAGAAATACAAATGGCCACCAAATATATGAAAAAATGTTCAACATCCCTAGCAATTAGAGAAATGCAAATCAAAACTACTCTAAGATTTCATCTCACTCCAGTCAGAATGGCTATTATCAAGAATATAAGTAACAATAAATGTTGGTGTGGATGTGGGGAAAGTGGTACACTCATACATTGCTGGTGGGACTGCAAATTGGTGCCACCACTGTGGAAAACAGTATGGAGATTCCTCAGAAAACTTGGAATGGAAACACCATTTGACTCAGTTATCCAACTCCTCAGTTTATACCCAAAGGACTTAACATCAGCTTACTACAGGGACACATCAATGTTTATAGCAGCTCAATTCACAATAGCCAAGCTAATAGGCCAGATTTTTGAGACAACATATTTTCTCTGAGGCTGCTGGGACCTGGCTCTACTTATGGTTTCAAAGACTTTTTTTGAGGTTAGCAATGCTGGCTGGGGCTTGGAAACTACTTCCTGCCCCCATTGTAGCAGGCAGACACAGAAGTCACAGCTACCACTCAGGGATATGAGTTTAGATTCCAAAGTCACCTTTAAAGATCCCTTAATGTCCCTCCCTCCAAAAGAGCTTTGCCTCTGACTCAGGTCTTCTGGAGGCAGCGTGGTGATTGTAGTCCACATACGTGACAGTGTGAACTTTGGGCCCTGGCAATTGAGTCCAAATGGACGTGTTCTCCCTTGCTAGTTCTTTGCTACTGGGCAAGAGTTCTCATAATCCCTCAAAATCCCTGCTGCTGTGTATACAGATAGAAACAATAAAAATGGACAGTGAAGGGAACCCAGTGGGCTAACCCGTGTGAGAGCCCCACCCAGCTCGGGGTGTCTGCAAGAGCTCCAGCACTGTTGGTGCCCTGCCCTCACCCAGGGTGTCCTACAGGGATGCTTCCTTTGCTGGCACTCTTGCATGAGAGGGTGCCCATTCCTGGACAGCAGCAGGGGGCCAAAGCTCCACTGTCAGGCCTGACTGTCCACCTAGCCAGGTGATTTCGTACCCACACCTAAAACTCCCTCCTCCAGCTCTCCAGATTGCTTGAAGCACATATGGTCTCTACATCACCGCCATACTCAACCCTGTGAAGATGCTGGTGCTCCAACAACTGGAAGTTTCTGGGACTTGGAACAGACCTGGGGCCATCTGAGCATGTCCACCCTACCATGCCTGATCCCCTGGGTGAGGATATCAGAATCCATCCAGTTGATTTCAGTGTAACCAAGAATTCTTGCAGATGTTTTCCCAGGGCGCAGAGGAGCCCAGGGATGAAGCAAACAGAGTCCACTTTGGACTTGCAATCTCATGAGAGAGATCAGTTTAGCACACACAAAGCAGAGAAAAATAGAATGTTCTATCAACATTAATGTCACCAACTTCACGTGCATTCCAGGGCACAAATCACAGGTCTGCATTTATTTAACTGCTAAAGGGCTGGAGTAGCTAAGTGATTTTTCATACTATGTCCTCTAGGATCACTGGACTTCAGTAGAACTTGGGGGATGCCCAGGGGTTCAGGATCAGTGACAGGGTCTTCAACCAGAATGTCTGGACAGGTCTGTTGCCTGGATTAAAACATTGTGTTGTTTTGTTTTTCCAGGAGAAAAAGTGTGGTAACCACTGGATTAGCAGCTGCTTAAGGTGTCCGAGTTCAGAACTCTTATTGGAGATCTAGCATGGAATGTGCTTTGAATATGAGAGTGTTTAGCTGTGGAGGATGAGAAGGAGTGAGACACGTGGCCCAGGAGGGTCTGCCTGCCTCCGGATGGGCAACTTGTGCTTCCCACCCTTGTCTGTCCCTGTGTGGTGCCCTGGGTTGGAGTTTCCAGGAATCCTGTCGGCCCAAGTGTGAGGTACAGTTTTCCATGCCCCCAGCCCCTAACGACAAGCTGCCTGTGCCCCTGCTACTCTGTCGAGGACATAGCAATGGGCTCGGCTGCCGGAGGGGAAGCAGGACAGAGACTGATCACTCAGGTGTTCAGGTTGGCTCTGGCTAAGGTGATCTGGATGTCTTCTGCTGCATGATATCAAGGAAAAGAGGAGAGAGCACAGGAGTCACTCTGAGTGAAATCCAGTCACATCATAGTTGGTATGGCATTTGGATATGCAATCCTGGGAGCACTGGCTAAATTCAGGCATGCAGCCCCTCTCTTCTCACAGGGTGGAATTGCCAGGGAAGCAAGGGCACTGTTTACTGAAGGAACCCCTTGGCACCTCTGGCCCTTGCGGGACTTCTGTCATCTCAGTTATCTTCAAACAACCTGCTGTAGTTTTGATCTGGAATGTCCTCTAAAGGCCATGTGCTGAGGGTTGATTGCCAGTGTGTGGTACTCCTGGGAGGTGGAAGCTTTAAGAGGCAGGGCCTAGTAGAAGTAAGTTAGGTCACTGGGGGCTTGTAATTGAAGGAAATATTGGGCCCCCTTCTCCTTTCCCCCTCTCTCTCTCTCCTTCTCTCTCTCTCTCTCTCTCTCTCTCTCTCATCCCTCTTTGCTTCTGGGCCACCATGAGGGGATTAGGCCTCCTCTGTCATGATGTACTATGTTGCCATAGACCCAAAGTATTTGTGGAATAAGCAACAATAGACTGAAGCCTTGAGCCAAAATAAACCTTTTCTCTTTTAAGGTGATTATCTCAGGCATTTTGTCACTGTCATGGAAAGCTGACTAGTACACACCCCATGAGGCAGGAACTCTTTGGGTGAGGTAAATGAGGCTCTGAGAGGATAAATGACTAGCTGAGATTGTCAGAGCCCACATTTGACACTAGACTGACCCCAAATGCTTGTTCCATCTTTGAGGTCATCATGATTCTCTCAACCCACAGGACAGCCAGGTATTAAGCTAGGAAAAGAGGCAGCTGGGCCACAGGGAGCTCAACCCTAGCTCTGGGGTGGCCTCCTGATATTGATATCTCCCACCTGATCTTTATTCTGGCCAAAGCCAGAGAGATGGCAGGGTGGGAGTGTGTGTGTGTGTGTGTGTGTGTTTGCAGGTGTGTACATGCAGGTGTGCATGAGGGTGCGAGGTGAAACCCAGTGCTCAGCTGGTGACCTGGTTTCTTTCTGGCCTCGTTACTTCTTTTTGGCCTTTTGCTTGAGTCCTCAACAACTTCTGCATTCTGTGGGCTTCCTTCCTCCTTCATGCCCTCTCACCTGGCAGGACAGGCTCTCTTCCTGGCCAGGTGGCTTTAACAAGGCGAGGGTCTGAGCCTCACCGGGGACCAGGTTGCGACCCTGAGTGACTTCTCTGCTGCACTTACCCTCTCCTTTCCTCATGGTCCCTGATCTGGGCCTGGCTTGAACAGGGAGAAGTGTCCTGTGCCATCTCTGGGCACAAACTGGGCCCCCAACCATGCCTGAGATTGGCAACTGGACTATGGGCTGAGGAAGGCTATCTTGAGGGGCATGGCCCTGGTGACAGTGTCACATGAGGATGGCCTCTTCTCCAAGACCACTGTCTTGGAGCCCAGGGAATAGGTTGGAGAAGGGGCCAAAGTGTCCGCATGCCCACGTTCCAGCCATGAGGCTAAATATGTCACCACCATTGATGGTGGGTTCTCACGGAGGCAGGAGACAGTTGGTAGTCCCACACCAAGGACAGGTTAGTGCCTGACACCGGAGCTTGTGCTCAACCTCCCAGAGCCACGAACTCCTGGGAAAATGGACCATTTGGAAATTGTACACCAACACCTGGGAGGTGATATCTGAGGTCACACTGTGTCAACAGGACATAGGAGGTCACCGACAGTCCTGGCTAAGGTGAGCTCTGTGCAAGGTGGCTGTGGGTAGAAGCACAGGAGGTTGGGGAGGGAGGCCCACAAGGCGACAACAGTCACTTTTTCCTCACTAGCTAGCCATTCCTTCTGCCCCCAAATGATCTGTCCTGCTCCCCAAGATTGCATGAATCTCCAGACATTCTCTCCCCCAAATGTGTCGAGTCCCTCTAGCTTTGGGGCCCATGGTCTCTTAAACCCCGGGTACAATGCCAAGCTCACAGAGAGGAAGTGCAGTGTTGGGGTTCTAGCTCTGGCAAAACCCAAGTGGGAAAATCTTCTCAGTCCCCGGACTTAAATATTCTTGGCCATGACAGGGTACCCACAGGGCTGCCAGCCCAACCTCAGCATTGCTGTGCATGCCAAGCAAGGTACAGCGCTATGTTCTATGAGGACCCTGACAAAGCCTTTAAAAGCTCAACCAGAGACCTCACTGCCACCATCAGTCATTGTCATTATTTGCAGCATCCATGACCAGAGCCTAAGGACCTGGAGTGAAATGAACAAAGATCTAAAGGCCCTGGCTCGTGGCCAGGCCCATGACCAGCCCTTGGTAAATATTGGTTCTCTTCCCTTACCCGTTCAGAACCTCCTCGAGCAGTGGGTAAACAAATGCCTGCATGACAACTCCCCAAAAGAGGAGCTAAGACACAGCATGCTGTTCCCCAATGCAGCCGGGCTCCTGGAAACTCTCCTACCTGCCCACAAGGTTTGGATGCTCTGTCGAGATCTGCGGGGGCAGGGTGGGGTGGTTGGCCCAGGGGTGACATCCGCGCTGCTTCCCAGGCTGGCTGTCTCTGAGGCATGAGCTCAGGTCACCGTGTCGTTCACCAGGCCCTGCTCTGTTTCTGAGGCTCAGGGTGTGGTGGTATCTGTTGACAGGCAGTGTTATCCCAGGGCATGGGGGTCAGGGGGACACTGCAGATCTTCAAATTTTTCAGTCCCCAAAGCAAATAGGTGAGCCCTGTTTGCTCTGGTGTCTTCCTCAAGATGCAGTGTCTTTCTTTCTCTTTCCCTTTCTTTTCTTCCTCAGTGCAAATATCATTAGTAACCATGGGTCTAAATGGAAGCAGGCTGTGGTGTGTGTGGCTGTTTTTCTTTTCAAGATCAGGAAACGGTTCTAAGGTGGACATTCCCACGTGGCTCTGTGGACTGCTGGTGGTTTGGTTTGGAGGTGTGTGTGTGTGTGTGTGTGTGTGACCAGCACAGGCCTGTCTGTTCCTGGAATCTGGTGTTTGCAAAGGTCCCAGAGGACTGGTTTCAGAATAATCCCCTGTCCTTCACACCTCATGGGAAGAAGACACCTGAGGGAATTGCCTCTTTCCTTCAGCTCAAGCCACCTGAGTCTCACTGTCTTCCCTTTGATGACATATGACCCCTGCACCTGTGGGATCAGTCAGTCTGGGGTAGGCTGGGTACCCAGAGGAGGCAGAGGCAAGGTCACTATCCAAGGAGCAGTTCCTGGGTCCACTTAGGTCAGATGTGTCTTCTTTTGGAGGCAAATGGTGTCAACAAGAGGCCCCACAGGCACTGGAGCTCATGATCTGGGAGCAGGGAGTTAGGGATTGTCTATGTCCTGAGCATTGGAGGATGAGGGGAGTTGCTGGGTGAATAGCAGATAAGGCACACCTGTGTGTGGCAGGCAGGAGACAAGGGCACTCTTGACAAGATTTCTGAAGAGACACGTGGGTGAAGGCAATCTTGGCAGAGAGGCCTCAGGGTTCAGGGAAATAACTGGAACGTCAGGTACCCAGGGACTGCCCATGTGGGAGTTGTTACTATGCCCAGGCCACAAGGGACAGGGAAGCCGAGTTACAGGAGCTGAGTTCAGAGCATGAGGTATGGAAGGAGACTGATCAGAGAAGCAGCCATGCCCAGTGAGAAACATAAGAAGGAGACAGGAAGACCCCCTGAACTCACTCTCCTCCACCATCCAGACTCCTGCCAGGGCTCCCCATGGGCTGAGTCCTATGGGAGCTGAAAGGCAAGGGACCTGGGACTCCATAGAGAAGATCTTCCTGGAGCAGAGCAGGGCAGGGACAGGCATCAGGTGACCAGGTTCTAGCTCTGCCTCTGCCACTAATTTCTCACGTGATGTCTGACAGGTCGCTTTGCCATGTTCGTCTTGGTTTCTCCTCTGGGAAGGTAAGATGCTGGATGAAACCTGTGTCTCAAGCTTGCTGCAGGCATTGCTGTGGATGCAGGATGACCATGGAGGCACATGTGCAGTCCCATAGCTAGCCCTCCCCGGGGTAGGACTGCCACCCCCTGTGGGTGGGAGCTGCGTCTGGGTGTCATGGTTCCATCATGTGGCTGTTGCAAAGCTCGCTTGTTGTACCTGGACAGCTGGGAAGGGGACTTGGGCAGGGTTGGGACAACTCGGGTGGACTCTCTTGAGCCATCAGAGCGGGAGGGCACATGCCACTGGCTCCACTCATGATGGTGATGGAATGTCTCATTATGAAGATCCTTTACTGGAGTTTTTAAATAGTTAGGCAGTTCAAAGAAACACTCGTGGGTAAGGATAGAGAATGTGGATTAGACAAAAAACCATGGTGGTCTTTGGGTGATTAGCAAGTGATGGATGACTGAAATTTGCGGAAGAGACAAAACCAATTCTGCACATATTCTTCCAAAAATTAAAGAAAAAGGGGTATTTTCCAGTTCATTTCGTGAATCCAGCAATACTTTGATACATAAACCAGACAGACATCACAAGAAGCCTGCAGACCTCATAAACCCAAACGCAAGAATTCTTAACATTTTTTTAGCAAATTGAATCCAACAATACATAAAGCAGATATGCTTTCAAAAGTCTGTTCAAATCCAAAACCCGTTTGTGATAAAAAGTGTCAGTGAACTAAGAATAGAAAGGACTATCCTCAACTTGACAAAAAAAGAAAAGCATCTACAGGAAACCCACAGCTCACATCATACTAATGGTGAAAGACTGAGTCCCCCCAGTGAGAAATAAAAATACAAACGAACCCCCAAAGAATGTGCAGATTTGGACAAAGAAGATATACGGTGGCGAATCAGCATGTGGAAGTGTGTGACGTCATGGATCGCTAAGGAAACGCATATTTCAACACAGAATACCCCTACCCACCTCTTACGACAGCCCTTCCTTGAGTTCATTGAACCTTATTTTTAAAATCTGCTCCCTGCAGGTGATTGGCTGCCTCTCCTGTAACCCAGAAGGCACATACCCGCTCCCAACCCCTGCGGAGGAACTCCTCTCTTTCTCTGTACAAACTCTGCACCATCCTTCACTCTTTTTCTTTGGCATCTTGTAGGAGCAAAAAAAGAACTTTCACTGTATATAAATAGCTCCACTTGGTGACAGGAGCGGGCATGTGGTGGTGGGAGGAGAGCAGAGGTTGTTGGGATTCCGAGTTCCAGCGCCACCTCTCCGTGTTATCTTCCAGGATGACAATTTCCACCCCTGACTTGTTCTCCCGTGATGAGCCCCATCCCAGCATCTCTGGCACCCACCTGCTGTCCCAGCATCCCTGAGGCCTCCCTGGCTCTTCTTGTCCTCCCACATCCACGTGGACAGCCTCTTTCCCAGGTGGCATTGACTCTACCTTCCCAGTGTGTGCATGCAGTATGTCCTCACCTCTGACCCACTGCCAGCCACGTCCTGGGCATCTTCTCCCAGGAGAGGCACGCACTGCTCTTCCTGGTTGTCTTTCTGCCCCCATCACTAATACCAAGCCTGGGTACCTCTTGGTGTGGGCCACCTAGACTCCAAAGAAAGTGCATGAGATCTCAGGCAGAGCTGGAAGCTCGCTGGTCTCTGTGGTCCTTCTTAAAATGATTTATTACAAAGATTTTAAACATACACAAGAGCAGGGAGAGCAGAATCTGCCACGCAGCTTTAACAATTACCTTCTTATGGCCAGCCCCCACCCAGCCTCCACTGGATTGATTTACCCACACATACTTCAACAGATTTCTTTAAAAGATAGGACTTAAAAAACTTACAAGGCTGTTATTGTCAGACCAACACATATTAACAAGAACTTCTTAATGCCATTTAATATCCATCAGATGAAATTTTTCCTATTGTCCCATAAATGCCTTTTACAACCATTTACGCAAATCAGGATCCAGACAAGTTCTGCACATTGCCTTTAATTTATTCCAGCCTTCCCTTTCCTCATTAAAAATGGCCACGTACAGTAGGGCATGGTGGCACAAGCCTGTGATCCCAACTGCTGGGAAGCCTGGGGCAGGAGGATGGCAGGTTTGAGGCCAACCTGGGCAAATTAGTAAGACCCTGTCTAAAAATAAAATAAGAAGGGCTGAGGATGTCCCCTGGTTGATTGCCCACCTAGCATGCGTGAGCATGCGCTCCATCCCCAGCCTGCGGGGGGGCACTTGGGGGGACATTAAATTCTGCCCGTGTAACACGGCACACTGTTTTACACTAAACTTTTACAGTCATCATTATCACTATCAAGTAAGTACGGTGTGTCATTTTATATGCTGTACTTTGATGCGACTGTTAACTGTGTCAAGTTCGTTTACACAGCATCACCTGCGTGGGTGAGTGATGTGTTGCACTCTGACATTATGACAACTTCACCCCGAACTAGGCAAGGAACTTTGTCAGCTCCATGATAAGTCTATGGGACCAGCAGGGACCACCATCGACCACCAGCACATGTTCAGTCCCTCACTGACCAAGATGTCAGCGATAGTGTAATCTTTCAGAAGTGGTGCCTCGTGCTTCCTATCAGGAGGCGCACGACCTCTGGTTCTTCCTGTGAAGTGACAACCCATCTGTCCACTCAGGTGCTGTTGGTTGGTCTGCCCCGTATAGATTCCCATGAACCTTTCACCTCGCGGTGTTTTAGTCACCCACAGACTGCCCTTTCATCGGGGCTTGCAGAGTGGTGACATTCTCTTACCCTGTCTTCATTTTCTGGTGCAATTTTTCCACATCACTCTTTACCTCATTAATTATTTCCTTAGAATGTGGTTTGTACAGGAAAGGCAGAAGAAATGCTTGATCCTTTCTCTTTAAAAATAATTTTTGAAAGTTTTCAAAAGAAAGTGTTGGTTCCCTGGCAACTTCCAAAGGTGACAAATGAGTACATTAAAAATATAAGCTCACCATTTGGCTTGTTTCACACCACGTTAGCCATTGTTATTGTTGGTATTATTATCACTATTCTTACTTTACAGAGCTGGGCATTGAACCCAGGGCCTCATGCATGCCAGCCAAGTGCTCCCCAGCTTATTATTATTATTTTTGATAGTAAAATTGTCTCATCACAGACCAATAGGAACCATGTTGATGTGGCTCCTTCTGGTACAACTTTGGAAATTGGGGGACAACTTCCTTGCTTTTTGGTATGAGATGGTCCAAACCACCTTACATTTTTCCTTACGGCAGTCCTGGAACCATCCATTTCTCCAGGGACCCCTGGGTCCTTGGAGACCCACCCCAGTCTGGATTAGAAGGTTTATTGTTTCTGAGATGCGGTTATGAACAGGGCTTATCAGCCAACAGATCTAGGTGATACCTGTTTTCTTTCTGAGAGAGAAAACGCATTTTAAGTTCACATAGATATTTCTAAGACAAAGGTACGATGACAGGGTTTTAAGCCATGCTTACTTCTCCTAAGTTGTATCTCTTTCTACTAGGCTGGAAATTTGGTTCCTAATTATATTAACATCATTTCTTATCTATAAGGGTTAGGGCTAGCCTGGGGAGGTTGTAAGGCTGTGGGGACTCTACGGGGATGGATGGATGACACCTGAGAGTGGGTGACAGTGTAGGTGTGTGTGTGAGAGTCACACTCATGCATGAGTGTATAAACGCCACACTTTTTTTCTTACATAATCTATATAAGAATCTATATAATCATAATATCATCAAAAGAGTTTTCAATCTTGGCACCGTTGATATTTTGGACCAGATAATTCTTAGCGTTGGGACATGTCCTGTGCCCTGCAGGATATTCAGCAGCATCCCTGGCCTCAGGCCCTGGACTCCTGTAATACCTTTTTTTTTTTTTTTATGGTGCTGGGGATCGAACCCAGGGCCTTGTGCTTGCGAGGCAAGCACTCTACCAACTGAGCTATGTCCCCGCCCCCACCTTTTTAATGTGATGATCAAACATGTCTCCAGGCATTGCCAAAACTGACCCTGGTTAGAGACGACTAGTCAAGGACACCAAGAAGATCCTACATCCATCTGAGGGGATGGAATTTCTGCAGCATTCTGGGAGTAATAGGGAAGTGCTTTGGGAATTGTAGGACTGTAGTGATTGTGGTAATTTGCTAGGGCTGACGGGTGTCATCAACTGGGAGGCTTGAACAATAGAAATGACTTCCTCACAGTTCTGGAGACCCAGGTCCTGGCAGGACTGGTCCCTTTGGAAGACTGTGAGGGAGAACCTTCTCTGGGCCTCTCTCCACCTCTGGTGGGTGTTCCTGGGTTGTAGAGGTGTCATCCTGAGGTCATCTTCTTCACATATATGTGTCTGTGTCCGAATTTCCCTTTTGTAAGGGATTTCCCAATTTCCCTTTTGTCAGGCACATTGGATTAGGGCCTGCCCTAATGACCTCATTTGTAAAAACCTATTTCCAAATAAGGGGGAATTTGGAGGTTCCAGGGGTTGGGACTTCACTGAATGTTTCACGATGCCACCGTACCAGTGATGATACTGCTGTCCCCAGCAGCATGTGGGAGTGCAGTGGCTGAGCCGGGACACTTGGAGCCGCGCTTCCTGGGTGCTGCTTGCACCTTTACCATTTCTTCTCTGTGTCTGGGGCAATGCCCGCAGCCACTCCCAGGGTGGTTGGGAGGAGGAAATGAGTCAACCCCTGGGAAGCCAGGGTCTGTGACTGACTTGGGTACATGTTGTGTGAGCGTTACATGGAGGCACCGCAGTGCCGTCATTTTGATGGTAGCCCTGGGTTGGCTGCTGCCGAGGACGTTAGCATGGCAGGGTGAGGTGCATCCCCCATCAGGAGCCTGCTCACCTCGTCCATGTTACCAAGCAAGCCTACCTGATGATGAGTGCCAAGGGGCACTAGCAGTTAGTAAGTGCCTTCTAGGTGCCAGACACTGGGGCAGGACTCCATAGGACTCCCCCATGTTCACTACCACCCTGCAAAGGGAATCTTTGTATCTCCATGTTCCTAACGAAGAAGGTAAGGTATGCAGGTCTGGAGAGACTGGGAATCCCTCTCTGGCCCTAGACTTGGCTCTCCTCCCTCTCCACCCCTCTCTCACCCCTTCCCCATGAAGAGCAAAGAGGTCCCTTGCCCTCCCTTTCTTGTCCTTGCCTGCTGGGCTGAGCCCGGCCTGGACATCAGGAAGCCTCTGGCCTGCTCACACTCAGCCTCCATGGGCCAGGCTGTGGAATGGGGCCAAGGTATCAATGCCCACCCTTGGTGCAAGGATGCTGTGAATCATGCTGGGAATCCCAGCCAGAGCTCAAGGACAGAAGGCACTTTGTGAGGTGCCTGCCACATGCCCGGCTTTTCAGTGAAGAACCCTGGGTCACCTTTTCTTCTTCAAGATGGCAGATCAACTCTGGTCTCAAGATCAACAAATCTTCCACAACAGAGCTGGAACCTATCTTCGTTTTGCTTAATGCTTGCACACTCCTTAATGCTGTGTGCCAAGTCCATTAACCTGCATACCTACTTGCAAGACGGAACTCTCTTTTTCAGTTTAAATTCAGCTGCATTTGGGAGTATGGCGGAGCCCACCATGGTGTAATGGGCTGCAAAGGGTGGAGAATTGATGGGTGGGGCTCAGCTCTGCCCCCAGTTTGTCTGATGGCAGTAGATGAGTCCTCAGCCCTCCTGCTCCTGGCTCTCAGCACTGTGCTTTGGTCATGCACCTCTCAGCCCCTCAGCCTCTGGCTCTTCCTGCCTTGGGCCTTCCTTGTGCTGTCCCCAGCTCGGACTATCCTCCCTCTCGCTGCCTAACTCTGCCACTCTTCACCCAGCAGCTCAGAGTCCCTGCTGAGCCCAGGGGACAAGCTGCAAGGACATTTCCTGTGGACCTCCTCTCACTGCCTGCGTGTGTCCCTTCTCGCTGGTTTGTGGGAAGAATCCATTAATGCCTGCTGCCTGCTCTGGGGGATCAGAGACCAGACTGGGCTCCCCTCCCCACCCCAGAGCCTGGGACAGGGCTGGGAACTCAGGATTGGGTTGATTGACATCTGCTCAGTAGACAGAGAGCTACTGCTGCTATGAAGGGAGGGGGCTGGTCTTGTGTTCCCCTGGCACTGACAGCCCATGCCAGGTCACAGGTGTGGGTCTGCAAGCCAATCGGAATGACAGCTGATGCTCAAGGAGCCCTCCTAGGTGCCTGACACCACTTTTAGCGCTTTATTTTCATCTACAAATCTTTGTATTCTCCCCAATAACCTACAAGATAGATACTATCATTAATTCTATTCTTAAAATTGATTAAAATAATTCCAGACTTGAAAAAAATATTGCAAAAATTCTTCAGAGGGTCCCTGCCCATC
Organism: Glaucomys volans; assembly: GCA_020662805.1. Classification (NCBI taxonomy): domain Eukaryota; kingdom Metazoa; phylum Chordata; class Mammalia; order Rodentia; family Sciuridae; genus Glaucomys; species Glaucomys volans. Next base: position 285,489 of record JAJEJO010001841.1, on the reverse strand, counting down.
CTTTCACCCATCACTCTGATGTGTGAACATCTTACACACCCACGGCACCACCCTCAAACCCAGATCATTGACCCTGATACAACCTGGCCACGAATCCACAAGCCTTGTTTGAATTTTGCATTTTTTCCCTTTCACACCCTTTTCCTGGTCCAGGATCCAATGCAGGCCTCACTTAGCACTTTGCAGGTTCTGTCTCCTTAGAGCCCTCAAAGGCAGGACCATCCCTTCATCCTTCCTTGTCTTTTGCCACCTTGACACTTTTGAAGAGTCCTGGGCGGATACTCTCCCTGTGCATTTGCCCTGTTTCCTGTGTTTGAATTCAGATTATGAATTTTTTAAAGAAAGCCACAGAAGAGAGGCTGTGCCCGACTCTATACATCTGATCAGTACCCTGATGTTGCATGAAGGCTGTTTTCAAGATGCGTAAACTGGCAGGGAAGAGTCGAGAAGCTTAGTTAAAATGCAGCCAGCACTCACTGAGCACCTAGGGGTCTCCAGGCAGGGCACATGGCCTGGGTGTAAGTTCAAGAATTCATATCTGGGGCACGGCGACTGCATTCCCAGCCCCACGGCCAGCCAGGCAAGGAAAAGGGAGCAGGCAGAGGGTGGTGGTCAGGGGCAGCCAGGGCAAAGGACAGAGATGGCCTCTGTAGCCCCCAGCGGGGGACCAGGGCACCGAGGCAGGCATGCGACCCAGGCAGATAGGGCAGCGCTCAGGATAGGGCCCTGTCCAGACTAAACAAGACCATGACCCAGGCTCTGGTTTGGGTAAAACTTCTTCCCCAAGGCTGAAGTTGGCGATACTGGTGGTGCTCCTGAGGCTTTGCAGCTGGCTGGGCCTGCCTGAGGGCCACACGCAGGGAGAGCCTAGGCTTGGTCAGGTGCCAGTGCCTGGGTAAGACCCAAGTGGCCTCTACTAGCCCTCTCCATTCAGCTCTGCACATGAGAGGAGGGGGCAAGGCTGGGGAGAGCCCTGGGCCTTCACTGTGACCCCTTTAGGGCTCCCTTGCCCAAGCTGGCCATGGGGGGAGGGGCAAGGGAGGGGCAGCCAGGAACCTGCCTTAGGGCCTCGTGTGTATGTTTAGTGCAGCCCCTCCCCCATCTAGCCTGCTCCCCACTGCCTCCTCCCCTCTTTCTGTCTCACCTTGGGGTTCCCTTCTGGCATCCACCCTCTCTCTGTCCAGCTACCAGTCTTAAGACAGAAGACAGCTAGCCTGTCCTCTCTTTCTCACTCTTCTTCTTTCTTCTCTGGGACTCTCTTTCTTTCTCTCCAGAGAAAGGAAGGAGACAGTGGCTACCACTGCACCCCTGCTTGCTGTCCTCCTCACCTATGGGGCCCTGCATGGCCCATCTGCCCTCCATCCTTCGCCCCTCCCCGCAGGACTGGCAGCCGAGACCCAGCCAGGTAGGCCCTTCCTGCCCCCAGGTGCTGGGGCGCACTCCACGCAGCCTGTGCAAGCCGGGCCCTCCAAGCCTCCCTGCTTCCCTTCCTCTCTGGGCTGCAGGCCCGCTGTGCCCCAGGTGAGGCGAAGGATGGAGAGGATTTAACTCCTGGACTCCTCATGGTCATGGGCAGGGCCAGTGGTATCAGCCCGCTGCATGGATGAGAATCACCTCTCTCTGGCTTTCCTTCCTCTTTCGGTCTCCAGGACTAACAGTCCAATCTGTGGCTGTCACCCAAGCCTTGTTCCCTCTCCAGGCATCCCTTCCCACCCCATCTTGGCCTCTGCTCTCAATCACACCATGAGGGGCTCTGGCTTAAACTTCATTATTTATGTTTTTCTCTGGGTTTGCAGGCTGTTCATTTTCCTGCCACCCACATGAGAGGGGGTGTAACCCACACAAAGAGCCAAAGCTTTATTTGACTTGGGAATCAAACTAGCCCACGACTTCCTTCAGCAGCAGCATCACCAACCTGATTTATCCTCTTCCTGGCACCTTGAACTCCAAATTACATTCACCCTTTGGGACCTGCCCACTGCTGTGGCCTGTCTAGGTCTCTTGGATGCCTACCCTGTCACCTGGGGTCCTGGCACTTCATCATCACCCCAAGCCTCTGGGTATGTGTTGGCGTCACCTCCCACCAGACTGAGTCAGGGCCCTGGGGCAGGCATGGGGAGGATGGCAGAGACAGGTGGACCCTTTTCCAGGTGCATACAGTCCCATGTCAGCACCTCTGGGTGTGGCTGTCCCCACTGGACTCACTTTGGTGCCACCTTTGTGTGCACAGGCTCTAGGGAGAGCTCTCTGGGCTGATTGGGAAGCTGAGATAGAACCTGGAAGCTTCCTAAGTGCCCCGTAATTGTAAAGGCCTATCCTTTGGAGCCCACTCTTATCACTGGTGTCTCTGTTCTCCCTGTCTCATCTAGGGTCCCTCCTCTGCTTGGCCTTCTTGTGTCTTCCCTGGCCCTGGGCATACTGACCATTCCCACCTCTCATTTGCCTCTCTGGTCACCTGTGCCTTTCAGCCCTGCACAGGCCCTGGCTTTCAAGGGCTCAAGCTGCAGCAGATTCTCAGCAGTCTTCTGTCTGCTGTGACCTTGCTGATGTCCCTCCCCTGTAGTGGGTACTGACTGCCTGGCCACAGGGCTTGCTGTCACAGGCCCATGCCTCCTTGCTTTTCTCTCCTGAGGCTGGGACAATGACTTACCATACTTCTGTCCTCTCCCTGTGATCCCCAGCCACAGCCATTGCCTGTCAGTGCTCTCTGCAGGGCTTCTCAGTAATATGGCCATGGATGGATCCCAGGCAATGAAAGAACAGAGGAGGGAGGGCCTTGGTCCTGGACCAGCTCTGCCCAAAGAGTAGAAGGCATTTGCCCAAGACACAAGCCTCTGTGAGTTCGGCATATGATTGATGGCCTTCCAAGTCAACCACACGTCACTTAGTGATAGGGACATTCTGAGAAATGTGTGGTTAGGTGAAGTCACAGCTGCATGAACATCACAGAGTGCACTGGTGCAAACCTAGACTGCAGGGCCTGCCACACGCCTCGGCTGTACAGTAAACACTCTTGCTAGTGTCCTCTGCGATCAGCTTGTCTAGTCTCCAAAAATTCTTCATCTGCCCTCACATCAGGACTCAGACTCAAAATGGACATTCATATCACGTGATGAATAACAGTACTTGAATCAATCAAACTGCCGAGAGCCAGCAGCAAATTCACCACCATGGTTGGGTCCAGCCTTCTTTTCAACATTGCAAACAAACGTTTTACTTTGGCCATGATCGTTGTGTGCGGAGAGGGATGTGCTCCTGTGCCATGTCCTCAGCTCTGGGCAAGAGCAGTTTCTCTGCATCAGATCTGAATTCTTTTGTTAGTCTCATGGCCTCCAGTGAGGCAGAGCCTTTAGCAGCTTCTACACTTGCTCTTGTGCCTCAAGGCTGCTGGAGAGTGGAGGGGGTCAGACCTGAGTGGGGAGTGCTGACCAGCACTGATTTCCCACCTTCGTCGTCTTTAATCACTTTGGCCTTAGTTTCCAGGTTCATCACCTGACCTGGCCTCTTCCTGGCAACACAGCAGTGGATTTCGTGCGCTCGGAAGCCGTGATGAGCCAAGCAACACGAGACTAAGTCAAGCAGAGAGAAAAGGATGCCCTCAAGAGACGTAGTAAACATGAGATGTGTGCCATGGCCACCGGCCACCATCACACGCGTGGTCCATCACCAGGGAAGCATCGCTGGGTGGCACATGCCCACGCTCTTTTTACTCTGGGATTACTTGCAGTCATGCTGGCCATGCCAAGCCCTCAAGAAACGCTCGCTGTTGCTGTCACCACACTGCGTCTGACTAGGTTGGACCACACAACCATTTTGGAGGCCACATGAAATGTTGCCATTTTGGAGGTCAGAAGTGGACAGATGTTGGCAGCTTCACGTGGTTCAGCACAGTAGTTTCCCCTCAAAATTGTTCTGCTTTGTTTATTAAATGAATGGGCTTTTTCTTTCTTCCTTTTTTTCTTTTTGGTACCAGGGATTGAACCCAGGGGTGCTTAACCACTGAGCCACATCCCCAGACCTTTTTATTTTGAAGACAGGGTCTCACTGAGTTGCTTAGAGCCTTGCTTCGTTGCTGAGGCTGGCTTTGAACTTGCAATCCTCTTGCCTCAGCCTTCCATTTGCTGGGATTACAGGAGTGTGCCACCACACCTGGCTTACTTGAACGTATTTTAAAAGGAATTTTACATTCCAACTGTACATGGGAAACCTAACTTGCCATAATATCAGGTAATATGTGTTGGCAATAAGGGAAGGTGATCGAATTCTCCTCAGACATCCTTGCCTTCTCAAGACGCTGTCCCAAGGCTGCACTTGTTTCAGATGGAGATTAGCAAGAACTAGAGAGGGGTTGAGCTCAGGTCAGCCCCAGTGTTTCCTTGAAGTAAGCAAAAGAGTTAAAAGACTCTTAAAAACTGTGTTGAAAAATCGCAAAGGTTAATATTCCATCAGGCATCACTGTCACCCCTGAGCTGCTCAAGGCTCCTGACGTCTATCTTGCCAAGGGGACCCTGATCTGTGGGAGATGATCTGAAAGGTCCTCATGAAACATGGCCAGGATTAGGGGGCTAAAGCGAGGCCTGAGGGAGCCCAAGCTTCTCACTGCCCATTTCCAGTCCAGGCCCATGGAGCAGGGGCCCACTCCAGTAGGGGCAAGGGCTGGAGAGTATGTGAGGCCTGTTTAGTGCCACTTCATGGCTTTCTAGGTGGGAACACCAAGACCTAGAGGAAGATGGATTGGCTCAGGGTCACCCTACAAGTAGGACAGGAGCATCCCAGAACTCAGGTCTCAGAACCCACGCTCCTGATCCTTCTTCCCACCCAACGGCCCTGGAAGAGCCTTGCATCTGCTGCTGCCACCTGCCCCCAGGTCTGGGTCATACTCATCCCTGTGCCTCGCAGTGCTTGGCACCAAAAACACACCGAGCAAACAGGCAAACATGGATGGGGCAGCATGGGAGGGAGTTGGATACCCTCGGCCTGTTTTAAAGAAAAGTTGAGGCCCAGGAAGGTTCTGCAGATCACCCAAGGTCACACCGCAATGAACAGCACAATGGGGCTTGGCACCCAGGTCTACCCAGCTCCAAACCTGCGTTCTTCCTCCCCACAGTGCTGCCTCTCCCACCAGTGTTGCTAGAGGGTGAACAAAGCCAAGAGGAGGAGGCTTGCAAGAGGAGGAGCGACCCAGGCCCTGAGAGGGAAATTTTCTCCCCAGGGCTTGGAGCGGAAGAGCTGAGGCCTAGCCTGGTGCTCAGCCCTGGACCCTGGACTTGGTGTTCCTGACCCACTGCTCCACCCAAGTATCTCACTCCCACCCTGCTCCTCCACCAGCCTCAGAGTGGAGCCTCAGGGGGACACCACCCATCTGCCACCATGCAGCTCCCCTCACCTGGCCTGGCTGGGGCCTCCTAACTGGTCCCCACCCAGGCCCTTGCATTCTCCTTCCCACAGCCACCACTGTGGAATCAGACCCCGTCCCACTGTGGCTGGCCACTCCCTTAGGATGAACTCCTTGGAAGTCCGCACCCGAGCCTTCCAGGCCCCATATGATCAGGCTCCTCCTCGCCCCACCCACGCTCCATCCCAGGCCCTCCAGCCTCCCTGCAGCCCTTAGAAGACATAAACACATTCCATCCACCCTCGGGACTTTGTATTTGCTGCCCCTTGTCCCACAAGGCTCTGCCTCCAGAGATCTGCACAGCATTAGATTGTGAACACATTTCCCCTTCATCAGTTGCCTGTTTCCACTGCATGAGGAGCTCTGGGAGCAGGGCCCTGACCCTTTCTTCATGACATGCCCCACGTGCAGCACCTGCCACATGGTCAACTTAGTCCACAGTGTGATCCGGTGCCCCAGCCTGGCACAAGGCTGAGTCCCAGAGCCAGCAGTGCCCTCCTTGTCCCACCTGGGACACCTCAAAAAGAACAAGAACAAATGACAGGCATGTCTCCTCGGGTGCCCAGGACTGGCCTTGGAGTGTCTCACATTGTTCCTGGAAATTAGCAGAGGTCGCTGCGTTCAGGGGAAGCACTCCATCCCATGGGCTCCCGCACAGCGGGGAGAAAAGAACAAGACAAGCTAGATCCCCAGGAGGCCTGTGCTGGTGCCTTTTCCCTGCCTGTGACACACACTTCATTTAATTTTCATAGTGGAGGGAGACGTAGGGTCTTTTGAGCATCGATATCCTCGTGGGCAAGTCTAAGTGTCAGACAATACTTGGAGGAGCTGCGCACGGAGCGCGTTGGCCCCACTGTCAGTCTCGTCCAGATTAACAACTTCATCGGAGCCTTTGTTGATATTGACACTCGGTTGCTAGGTAACATGTTTACCGCCCAGTGAATAGGACTCGAAGGCCAGAGGGGGCACAGTCAACAGATTGGCAAATAAGGAGAACGTGCCGCGACTTGATGTGCCGGCCGTGGTGCCCAGGAGTGGTGCAGGACGCCAGTCTCCCTGGGGATCTCTCTGGGGTCAGAGTGGCCTTGTGCCCAGGTGGGGTAAGCCCCGGGAGCAGTTTCACCCAGGGTCGATCCTCAGGGCGACATTGATGCCCCTGTTTGGCAACACTACAGCACAGAGCTCCCGCCCTGAAGAGGCCCTGCCCACTGCACCATGGTGGCCCTCTTTCCCCACTCCGTTCCTGTGCACAGGGTGTGCCATCCTGGAAAAAGGCTACCACAGGCAGTGAGTGGACCCTGTCCCCTTGGCTAGGAGGCTATGGATGTGTGATTAACCCCTGGTCCTGTAAGGCTTGTAACCTGAAAACATAATGCCCACCCCATCAGGGTGCTCAGAGGAAGGAGAAAGACCATTTATTAAGTACTAGCTATGTGCCAAGCTCCATACTAGGCATGGCTACTGATCCCCTCATGCCTTACCCAGGTGAGCGGCGATCTGGTAACTACTTTTGATAATTACAGAGGCTGAGTTAAAGATCAGCCTGAAGTTCCTCAGTAAATATTCAGTCTGCAAACTCCAGAAACCCCTCATCCTGCTCCCCCATGCTGCATTTCAGGCAGAATTCCACCCCCCGCCCCAGAAAGGGGTGTGCAGAGGTCACAGAGGAAGCACAATGCTGGCATGGGAGGGGCGCAGTGTCAGGGCCTCCCACTTAGACCCCAGGCGGAGAGTTGATCTCCCTGTACCCAGTTGGAGATACTGGTTGTCCCAAGGGCTCTGCAAAGGGGTCAGTCCAGTGAGCAGATAGCCAAGCAGGCACAGGGCTTTGCATCAGGCATGTTGCTGAGCATGCTAGGGACGCAAGGAGCCCCAAGAGGAAGTTGATAGAAACCCAACACAGGCACAGGGTATCGATCTCAGGGACAGAGACACTGCACAGAAAAGACCGTGCTACACAGCGTGACCTTCCAGACCAGAAGGGGTCCGGAAGGAGCTGAGCAGTAGACCAGGAAGATGAGGAGGAAGGACATCTGGACCTGCTTAGAGCTTGGGGGCTGTGGTCTGTCACCATTGCTGCCCCCAAAAGAAGTGAACACCAGTGCATGCGACTCCAGGTCTGATGGCGACACTTCATCCTTCAGTCAGGCTGTGCCAGATGTGGGAGGCGCTCTCTCTGCTTCTCACTGACTGGATGCCCAGCCCCGCCACGTCACACGTTTGTGACCTCCACAAAGTGTAGATGAGAGGACCCTCCTTCACCACACCACCAATATTTCTCTCTGCTGGGCTCCACATCTGCTGTGGCCACTGGAGATAAAGCCAGCCGCTAATTCCATGGAGTCTTTGGTGTAGCGGAGGAGACAGAGATTGAACATGTGATCGCATGCCCTCAGGCCTCCTCACTTTCGTCCCCAGGGCCGTGTGAAGCGGACAGCAGTGTGTGTTGGGGCATGGGGGGCTCGCTCAAGAGTCACAGCAGCCCCCCGGGGAAGCCACAACAGAGCTGAGATGAGAAGCAGGAGCTGGAGATGTCCAGGTGATGTCTCTAAGGTGATGTCCAGGTGATTAGGGAAGTAGGGATGTCCCTAAAGTGAGAAAGAAATTGGAATGTTACAAGAACTAGAAAAAACCTGGGGTGAGTGGAGACAAAACTGAGGGAGAAATCAGGTGAGAGACCAGGTGAAGCAGACAGGGGCTAAATTCCCTGGGCCTTGTTGGCTACCATAAGCCCTTGGATTTTGTTCTAATAATAAATAGTAACTGGGAGCCATTGAGGACCCTCTCAGAGGAGGGACACGATGAGGTTCTAGGTACTTTCGTAAACTACACTGCTGAGACCCATGACAGCCAGGGTGCAGCCCCAGATGAGCTGAGCTGGTGGGAAGTCCCCTTCCCCAGGACCTCTTTCGAGGAGCTCCTCCAGGACAGGAGCCCCAGCTTGTTTATTCCCAGGGTCTGGCTCTGAAACTGGCACAGAAAAGGTACAAACAACCCATGCTTGCTGAGCTGAGGGAAGCTTCTGGAGCCCCCCAGCCCCCGCACTTTAAATGCATTGCATTGACTGCTCTGGGAATCCATCTCTTGGCCTCTGTCAAAACTTGCTAGAGTCCCCATCCCTGGCAGCTTTCTGTGACACTTCTAACTAACTCCATCACACAGTAAGCTGCACCACTCCAATATTCTAGCACGCCTGGATGGTCAAGTGTTCCCTGGGACTGATGTTTGCAAATAATGATGCATTATAATAAGGCTGGAAGTCTTTCTTGTGTCTATTTTGTATCAAATATTTCCAAAATACACAATTTCATGACCTAAAGATAATTGAACTGTATCTATGTACAGATACATCCTTTTAATATCAAATCCTGAAAAGGTCAGTTGATATAGTTTGGATTGGAAATATCCTCCAAAGTCAGTGGATTAAAGGCTTGGTTGCTACTCCATGATGCTATTGGAGGTGGTGGAACTTTTAGGAAGCAGAGTCTATGGTAGAAATTAGGTCCTTGTGGGGAATGCTCCTGAAGGGGATACTGGGACCCCAACCGCTTCCTGTCTCTCTGTTTCCTGGCAGACCCCCTCTACCACGGCTCCACCATGATGTACTGCTGCAGCCCTAAAGCAACAAGGCCAAATGACCACAGACTGAAACCTCTGAAACCACAAGCCAAAATAAACCTTTCCTCATTATAACTTGATTTTCTCAGGTATTTCATCACAGTAATGGAAAAATGACCAATGTATCAACTGAAAATACGAATCTATAAGTCACACACAGTGGAGAAGGATAGGAAGAAGTGTTAACCTGGCACATCCACTGTGTATGTTGCTGAGCTATTGGTACCATTACAACTCTCATTGTCATTAGATAATTCTGGTGTCTCAAATCCCACCCTTGAGACTACTTTGGGTTAAGCTCTGAAAACTGACTTAAATACCAATGTCAAGGGAAAAGGGTCACCCAAGAAATTCCTTTTTGGCCTTTAGTAATTCTGCTGATGCCATGCCTGCAAGCAGCCCCCTTGGCAGGCCTTGGAGGAGAGCAGATGTTGGTGGGGGTGGGAGCTTTGCAGTCCTGCAGCTCTGGGCTGGGTTCCCAGCTCTGCCTGTACCAGCTGTGTGACCCCAGGCAAACCACTTAATCTCTCTGAGCATCAGTTTCCTATAAATGAGTTGCAAGTTTGTTTTCAGGAATATTTCTATTGTGCACCTAACACAAAATACAGTCACGATCAGTGGGGAGTATTATTATTATTATTATTATTATTTTTATTTTTATTTTTATTATTATAGTAATGCTACTACTACTATTATTATTAATATTATTTGCTTGACTGGGACACAGGAGAGAAAGAGGAGCTGGAGGTGGATGGGCCCAGGTTGGCCCTGAAGTACCAGGATGTGGAGGCCATGGAGCAGCAGGAGGAACCTGGTGAGTCACCACTCCTTAGGACAAAGCTTTTTCATGTTTGTTCAAGGTTCCTTAAAGTGATAGAGGGGAGGGAAGGAGGACAGGGGCCTAGGTGGTCAGGACAATGGTTTGGACTTCTGGTCATGCCGTGCACATCGCTGGGTACCTATTACTACCAGGCCCTGGGCCTACCCTATGGGCCCGAACAGGGCTGCATGTGGGGCTCCATGGCCTGGATGGGCAGCATTTTGATGACAGTGAACCAAGATGCTGCAGGTCCAAGGAGGAAGGACCCAGGCCATGTCCTCGGGACAACTTAGAGCAGGTCTCATGCAAAGGGGTTGCATCATCACAGTCACAGAGTGGGATCCCATCACCCAGGAGATGAGCTGAGGAGAGTCCCTCAGGTGGCAGGATCAGCGTGCACAGCATTAGGAATCCTGTGTAAGCATGGAGGACCCAGAGCTTGTGCCTTGGTGTTGATGGAGCCTGGGCTGTGCCAGGTGAGAGGAAGGTACCAGAGGAGGCTTCAGGAAGGGGGACGGGGTGCCTGAAGAGGTACTTGATCACCAGGAACCCAGGTGCATCCAGGAGGCTGTTACAAGGATCGGCAGTATTCGAGTGTGTGCTGAAAGCATTATCCTGCAGTCCCTGTCTGGAAGGGAAGGCTGGGGTGAACGGCTCAAGAAAGAATTAGAAGGGCCCAGAAGAGGGACCCTCAGTTTCCCAGGCCAGCAATGTCCCCACTGGCTGTGTGTGCTGCCTGTCGCCCCTGCATTTCTTTATCTGCAGAGGAAGAATTTCCCAATAGCCCTTCCTGCTCCGAGATGCTGCAGCCTCAGCCTGGGGTTCAGGCCAGGCCTCAGACGGTGTCAGGAGGAAGCCTTCCTGTGTGACCCTGTCCACTCCTGGCATGGCTGGAATGGCTAAGGCTGAGGTGCTGTAGCTGCCCCATTAATATTCCCTCCAGGAAGCCTTGCCAGACAGGGAGGAGGTAGGGGGCAGATGGGGCACTGAGAGGCCAAGTAATCTGCTTAAGGTCACCCAGCAAAGCAGCAGCAAGCTGGACTCGGCCCCAAGCCTCCAGATGTCCAGTCTGATGCCCTGCCCACTGGACCATGAGCCTTTAATGAGGCCACCTCCACAGGGGCTGTAGGCTGGCCCACCGCCCAGGGCCGGTGACTTGCCAGGCATCCCAATCAGCCACTCTGGAGAGGCCCTGCCCTCAGTGTCCGGGCACAGAGGCTGGGCATGAGCTTGCCAACCAAGACTGGCGGTTCTGCAAAGTGGCCCCTGGGTCTGAGCATGCCCAGCCTTCTGGCCAGCACCCCGAAGAACAGGGCTCTATGTTCAGAAAGAGACGGGCCTATCTCAGGGGCTATGGGGGGATGATGAGGCCACATGACTCACAGGGCTCTCTCCAGTACCCAGCCAGGGACCCTGGGGATCCATTCCAGCCTGCCTGTGCTGAGGGCTCTGAGGTCAGCATTGACAGCATCTGTGGCCAGTAATCTCTGCTGCCATCCCCCATCCTGGAGGTCAGAGCTGGGGCTGCATGTTGATATCTGAACCCAACCCTTCATGTTCAGAAGAGTACACCAAAGATCAGAGGAGAAGGACAGTGCCTGGGCCACACAGGGAGATGGTTACAAAGGAGGACTCAAATGAGGTCCTCAGATCCCAGGCTAGCCTTCCTCCTTCCTGTCTCGGCTCTAGAATACTCCTGGGAAAGCCACCCTCTGCTGAGCCCTGACTAGCGCCATGGGCACACCCATGCTCCTGGGGGCTGGATCTCTGTTTGCCCTGGGCCTGGTTCTGTTAGTGGGAGAAGAGCCTGGGGCTCCTGAGCCTGAAGTCCAGGGTAAGGACCTGACAGGGTAGAGCAGAGGAGGTAGAGGGACACAGCCTCAGCCCAGGGCTCTGTGAGGTGGGCTTTGGAGGATGAGAGACAGCTTCCGGGGCTGCTGGGGGAGGAGGGCAGACAGGAGGCTGAGCAAACAGCACCCTCAGGGGCCCGAGTTTGAGTTTGAGTCCCAGCATTGCCACCTCTTCAGTCCTTGCAGTCTCAGATTTCCATTTGCATTTGGGAATTAGAGGGTGACACATGGTGGGAGGACCCTGGGGGCCCTTCTCTCCAAAGAGCCTCCTGGGGACAGCCTGGGAGGCGGGGCCCAGGTGCTGGAGCTCCAGAGCAGCAGAAGCAGGGCTCTCTCCGCCTGCCACTCGCCCCTGGTAGCTGGCAGTCGGGCCCAGCGAGGGCCGGGGGTGCCATTTTTTCCCAGGGCTTAACCTCCCCCTCCCCTTCCCTTTCCTCTCTTTGGTTTCAACCCCGCCCCCCAACACGCACACCTCAAAGAGACTCAATTCATTAATCCCCTCCCCCATCCCATCCCCAGCCCTTCCAAGATCCTTCCTGGCCTATCCCCCACTTCCCCTTGCCCCAGCCTTTTTGGGGGTGGGTCACCTAAAGAGGGGGTAAGGGAGGGGTAGAGTAAAAGAGCACATGCCCAACAACAACAAAACCCCCCAGCACCCCACATTATGCTCCGCAAGCTGCAAACACACAGGAGCTGGCATCTGTGTAGAATAATAAAACCCGGTGTGGACGTGTCGTTCTCACAGGGCATTTGGCTGAGCCCAGGCAACGCGAAAGCATGCATAGTTAACGCTCATGACTGTGTGAAGCCCTTTGTCGCGGGCACCGGCTCCGCGAGGGACCCAGGGCCCAGGGCTTGGCAAGGGCCCGAGACATTTCTTGGAATGGTTTCTTGTTCACCACTGACACTCGTAATGAGAAATTTATACACCATCCTAAGCGGATAAATTAATTTCAAACACTTTAGACTTTGGAAGACAATGGTTCCTGGCAGGACCCTTTATCACCCGTTTTATTAAAAAAAAAAAAAGGAAGAGAAGGAAAGAAAGGGGAGATAGAGAGAGAGAGAGAGAGAGAGAGAGAGAGAGAGAGAGAGAGAGAGAAGCCCTTCAGGATGTTCCAAAAAAACCCGAGTGACCACCCCATGCTGGAGTTTGCTGTCCACACTGGGGAAGACCCGCTTGGCCCCATGCAGGCTGGGACCCACGGGTCACTTGGAAACTTCATTAAAGGGTGTGCAGCTCCTCGGGGCTGTCCCCTCACCCCTGGGGGAGCACAGCTTCCGCTCACCCCTGGCTCTATTTGAAGTTGGCATTCTGGCCAAGGAGTGGGGTTTCTCAGGCTGCGTTTGTGAAAGGTAATTAAATTGTGATAATGTTTCCATTCAGACCCCAGCTTGGGTGAAGCTTGGGGACTCGTCAGACAGACATGTTCTCGCCATCCACTGAACTCACAGGCCAGCCTGGCAAGAGCACTTGCCAGGACCCGCAGGGTGTTCTGAGCTTCCCAAACAGCCGGGACAGTCCTGCTTGGGCCATGCACATAGGAGAGTCAGCAGGAGGACGGTGTGGAGCCTCGTGGCCCCTGTCTAGAGACCCATCAGGAAGGTGCTGCCTAGTGTAGCTGGGTATCAGAGGGAAACAGAAGCATAATTGGGGTGCCTGTCTAGGGGGGCACAAGCTGGGTTCTGTCCAGGGCCCCAGGCCCTCCAGGTCCCCCTGGAATGCTGAGAGCCAAAGGAAGGAACAGAGGTCAGGAAGAGAGTTAGGCAGGGCATGCCCTGCTCAGAGGAGCCCCGGAGCCCACTGGGTCTGTATCACACCTTCTGTAGCTCCAGGCTGCAAACGTCACTTCCTGGCAGCCCTGGCAGGACTCTACCCCCCAGCCCTTCCACACTCTCCAAACGCTACCCACCCTTGGCTTCCACACCCACCACCCCAAAGGCCCCTGTGTCCAGTCCAGCAACACATAGAAGATTATCCGATGCTTAGGAGTAAAGAGGAGACATCAAGGGTACTAGCAGGAAGACCTTCTTCTCTACATTATAAAATCATGCTTAAAAAAAGGAAAGAAAATGTAGAGAGAGCATAATAAATCACAAATTTATATAAGCTTCCCAAAACGATCTTCTAAAAATTATTAAATGAGAAACAGCTGTTTCTTTGAATAAGAGTCATTTTTAATTTTTTTGAAAAATCAGATTTGATGCTTGAACTGGCCCCATGTGTCCAGAGCTGGAGGCTTTCCGTTCGTTTTTAATTTTTTTTTATTTCAAAATAATTACTGACTCATAAACAGTTGCAAAAATAGTACGGGGAGGTCCTGGTTACCCATTTCCCGGCTTGTGTGGGCACAGAGCACATCATTAGAGTACATTTCCAAAAGTGGGAAACTCGATCCTCCTGCCTCAGCCTCAGGGGCACTGGGCCACTGAGCCACACTCCCAGCCTTTTTCTGTAGTTTATTTAGAGACAGGGTCTCACTGACTTGCTTAGCGCCTCACTGTTGCTGAGGCTGGCTTTGAACTTACGAGTCTCCTGCCTCAGCCTCCCAAGCTGCTGGGATTACAGGTGGGCACCACTGTGCCCGGCTGATTGAACTTTTAAAATAAATGATGAAGTCTTCAAACCCTTGATTGCCTCCTTCCACACAAACCATGAATTCACCTAAACAGACTCTAAAGGTTTAAAACATCCTATAACAGCTAGACTTAAAGAGCCCGCCACTGTGCTTCCTCTTCCTTCACTGACAAACAGGATATTGATTGTCTTACGATCATGCATGTGGATGTTGTTTTCCACTGAATTTTTTTGTGGGAAGTATTTTTTCAGTAATGATGAAGCAGCTCTGGTTTGTGTAGTTGGCTTAGTCACTTGCAAATGGCAGGGGCAGAGCCGAGGGTCCCCACAGCCTACACAGCTGCAGCAGAGCCTTGGGGATGCCCCAGACACCTGCTCAGCCTTGGTACCTCTTCCTTCCCCTCCATTCCTGCCTGCCTTCCTTGTGGGACCCAGCATCTGGAGCAGCAAGGACACGAGCACTTCAACTGCACCATCTGCAGCTGCTGGCTGGTTCCTACTATTGCTTGGCATCTTTATACTAACAGCACCTCCTTCAGGAAGCCCTTTGAGATTTGTCCCATCTTTTCCCCTAACATGTGGTGACTAAATCATCACACGTATCATACCACATGGAGTTTTCTATTAACTGATCTACATGTGTCACAGAAGTGTGGCATCTTGAAGTCAGGGCTGGGTCTGATTTCTCTGGGTGCTCCCAACACCCTGCCCATGACCTGGGACATAGTAGGTGCTCCATGTTGAATGTAGAAATGGCCGTGGGCTCGCTGGGGTTACTCATTCTCTCCCAGACCACCTCCAGGGAGAGGGGGCCCACGTTTCACCAGCCAGCCATTTCATGGTGTGATCGTTAGATCATTCTTTCAATAGTGCACAGAGATAGCTGAAATGGCCTTCGGCCTCACCCCAGCCTGGCCCTGGCTCTGCCCTCTGGAGTTCCTTCCCTGTAGGCTTCCCCAGTGCAGACCTGTGACTCCTCGCCCAAGCTCAGCTGAGGCCCCTTGACGTGCCTGATCCCATGCCTGCCTCCCGGACACTGTCAGGAGGGAGGCCAGGGCGGATGGCAAGAGCCAAGTGGGTAAGCATGCGTGGAGCCCTTCTCTAGGGCGCTCTGGGTAGAGAGGGTCCCACAGGCAAAGTGTGAGCAGGCCTGCTGGGAGCCAAGTGCTATGGGGTACCACCTCCCTCAACAAACATGGATCTGCACTACTGTGGCAGTGAAGAGGCCAGCAAGGCCCTGCTTTCAGGGCCCTTCCTCTGGTGGGGACCACAGGGAGCAGCCAAGTACAGAGAAGTCACCACCCTGCTGGGCCTCACTGTCGGTGCACCCCAAGCATACTATTGCCGGGATTGCTCGACCAGTTCTGCTGAGCTAGCCTGCCCCATCCCTCTTCCCCCCAGCTCCTCTCCTCTCCACATCTCCCTCCTCCTCCCTGCTTCCCCCTCCTCCCCGGCCCTTCCTCTTCTCCCGCTCTCCCTCATCCCCTCCTCCTCCTCATTTTCCCTCCTCTTT
This sequence comes from Glaucomys volans, assembly GCA_020662805.1. NCBI lineage: Eukaryota > Metazoa > Chordata > Mammalia > Rodentia > Sciuridae > Glaucomys > Glaucomys volans. The sequence goes on along the minus strand of JAJEJO010001841.1, from coordinate 269,715 downwards.
ATCTCATCTTCTTTCCTGGGTCCCTTCCTCTCTAAACCCTTCTCCTCCCCCCATCAATTATCCCTCCCCCGCCCAGGGCTCCCTGCTCTCCCTCCTCCTTGATTTACTGTTGCTTTTTGGTAGTCCTACCTCCCCCTCACTCTCCTCCAGGCCTCCTCTCCCCAGCTCCCTTTTCTGCCCCCTGATCTTTGGTTCCTTCTCCTCCTGAGGCAGCTCCTCTTCCTCCTCCCTAAATCTCCTAGCTCCCTGGCTGGTCCCCAGCTCACTCCTCTCTCTCCCCCTCCTTCCTCCCCAGTCCACCTTCCTCCCTGACTCTTCTGATTGGTTGTCTGAATCCAAGGACAGGGTCTCCTATTTCTTGCTGGGAAATCCCATCAGGGCTTTGAGTCTCCACTTGAGCCCCTGACCTTGTGGGCTGGGATCTCTGTGTGTCCTCCAGGTCCCCACTTAGCACTGGGGACTTCCCAGTATGGTTGGAGCACTCAGAGAACTTAGACCTTGGGCCAGTGGACCTAGATAGGAGCTTCTGGAAGCAAGTGGAGAAGGCCAGGGAGGCCCAACAGCATCACGCTATGCATCCGGCTAGAGGGGTCTCCCAGGGTGATCAAGTCCTGGTGCACCAGGCACAAGCTGGGTGCCTCGCGTCCTGAGGCCTGGGGCTCTGTGGAAGGTCCATCCCCAGTCACTGCTTTTCTGCATAAACTCCTGCTTGGCCTTCCCACCACAAAAGGGAGAAGAACCCAAACTCTTTGCTGTGACCTCAAAGCCCCCCAAACCCTGCCCTTTCCCCTGACCCCTGACCCCTGCCACAGCTGTTCCAGGCACCTTGCTGTTCCTCTACCAGCACAACAAATTCCCACCTCCAGGGTTGGGCACCCGCTGTCCCCTCACGTGGCTCAGGGCTTCTCCTTCAGGCTTAATGTCACCCCGCCCCCAAGTCCTGTCTTCTTTGCAGTTTGGGCAGGTGCTGTGCAGACTCGGAAGGTGAACAGCCACTCTGTGCTCTGAGCCACATGGCTTTGGCACCGCAGTTCCCTTTGCCTCAGTTTCCCTCATCTTTAAAGTAGGAAGAGACATGGCACCTGGCCCATAGAATTGTGGGAAGGATTAAATTTGGAAATAAATGCAGAGTTTAGAGCGGTGGCCTGCAGGCAAGAAAAGTTTCAGGTCTAAAATTTCTAAAATTACCTAATTCTTTTTTTTGTGTATTTTTTAAATGTTGGTTTTCCTTAGCGCCCGCCTCTCCCTGACTGTGGCCCCACCACCTCCTAGCCACATGGCCTCAGGCAAGTCGCTTGGCCTGTCTGAGCCCCAGCTTCCTCAAATGTCGATGGAGAATGATCGAACTGTCCCCAGCTTCTGGGGTGGCTGTGAGGATTAGGCAAAAGTAAGTTGATACAGAGCCTGGTCGTTTTGTCTCCTGCTTGGCTGCTCTTTCTGTCATCTGAACACGTGATAGGCACATTTTCTAAGTCTCTATTGAATGCATTGATGATAATGCTCCAGGACAGGAAGGGATGACAGTCACAGAGCTCTCTGTCACTCTGCGGGAGACCTCCGCCAGGTGCACATGGGGCCAGCCGTCATTCCTCTTAATACAATTGTTTAACCAGTTGAAAGTCCGATGACCTGTTTTAACACCCCCTCAGCGCTTCCCTACTTCCTCCACGAGCCCAGTGGAGCCCACAAGTGATCCAGGTGGATGGTGTCACTGATCCCAGCATCCCCAACATGAGAAACCTTGCAAATATTTGCTCAAAATCGACATGCTTTCTGTTGACAGCTTCCTCTGATCGCTAAAGGGTGCATGTCCACTGAGAAGGAAAGAGACCAGCTTGTCATGGCCTTCCCTCAGAAGCACATTTCTTCCAAGATCTTTCCAAATTCTCCACATTTCCGTAGAGAATGTAGCTGGCCTCTAGGGAAAGAAGTCGGGGGGAAAGGGTGATATATTTATCTGGCTCTTTTGGAAAGTTATCTCATGAGCATCTATCTTAGTACCAGCCTGTGTGGTATGATACTACCCCATTTCACAGATGAGGAGAGTTGGGGTCAAGGACTCCCACAAGATCACACAAGCCAGAGAGATTCTCTCTCAGCTCTAATTCCAAGTCCTGTTCTCTTTCCCTAACACCAGGCTGCCTCCTACCAGCTGTAGTTACTAAAAATGTACTCGCTTCCTGTTTGGGGGATGACAAATTTGGTTGTTTATCCAGCCTCCAGCTCTTCACAATTTCTCCAAGATTCCTGACAGAGGGTCTGAGTTCACATCTGCAAATTCCCCTGGTATCCTGGGAGGTCATTTGTCTGGGCCAAGAAGCTGGAGCTCATTTGAGGCCACCAGGTGCTCCTTGACCATCCCCTCTCCTATCTCATGGCTACGCTTCCCTCACTGTGATGTGGAGCCAGCAGCCCCATGGGACGGCACCTCCTCCTGTCTAGCAAAGGGAGCCTCAGCCCTCCTGGTTTGCAGTCCCTGCCATATGAAAATTATTAAGGCTTCAACATGCACTTACTCAGAGCAGCAATGCCTAGTAAATGAGAAGGTCTCATTTCAAATAAATAATGACCACCGTTGACAATGGAAGTATAAACATGACCTTAATACATGAACTGCTAATCACTGTCCCTGTTAGACACTGGTCTTTACTGAGCACACATGTGGCCCAAGGCTCATACTCACAGAGGACAAGGAGCAGCATGACATGGAAGGGTTGAGGAGGGCTGGGGCCAACAAAAATGCATGGGGAAGGAGAGTGGCCAGTATTCCCCCAGCCCCCAACCCAGAATAAGAGTAATAGAGTCAATTTATTGCATTTTTCAGAAAAAGTGCAGTGATCAGGAAGTTAGGTCTGCACTCACACCCTGGGTGGGAGAAGGCTTTCTCTATTTAGTTCAAAACAGATGGGTCCTTGAGAGACCGAGGCACATTCACAAGCACACACACGTGTATAAACATGTGAGTATTCACATTCATGCAAGAATATTCATATACATGCATGACAGTGAACCAGTATGCCTGCATGTGAACACACAGCACATGCATACGCACGCATGTAAATGCACACATGCACATGCACGTATCCACCCACCTGCACGAAGCCCACTTGGATTTTTCAGTGGTCACCAGCCAGTTATGTGAAGTGTAATCATGAGGTTCATACCTGCTTACCTACAAGCAAGGCTCTGGACGCCTCCTGTTTTCACACGCCATGTGCTTTCTATGCAGACTGTGCAGCCCGTGGGAAGGCACCTTTTAGTTGTAAGTAACTGACCAAAACAACAATGCTTAAGCAAAGGAGAAATGGAATTCTGTCTCACATAGAAGCAGGTGGAAGTATGTGGTCCAGGGCTGGCTTGGCAACTCTGTTCCCCAAAGTCCCCAAGTGCCCAGCCTTGCTCCAGCTTGTTGCCCCACCATGAGTGACTTCCATTTTCAAGGACATTTCACCTGACCTTTCATTCAGATGGCTGTTCCCACTGTCATTAGCACATTTTAGCCTGCTGGAGAAAGGAAGGATAACAAAGAAGGCGGAAGGGTACTCAGCTCTTATGTTATCCAAGCTGCCACATGACACTTCCATTAGCCACACTATGTTGCAAGGGAAGCTGGGAAACAGCCTTCAATCCAGGTGATCCTTTGCTATGGGAGAAAGAAGAATGGAGTTGTACCACGTGGAATAAGATCTCCTTCTAGACCCATTGAAAAGTCATTTTCCCCATGACCTTCCCACAGTGTTTATTTCGCTTAGTCGGGAGAGTCCTTAGGACCTGGTCAGTCCAATCCTCTTCCTTTCTGTTTAACAGGTGATCAAATGAGATCAAGAAAGGGGAAGTGCCCTCACCAATGACAGATGAGCAGCTGATGAAAATGCAGAGGGTGGACACTGGGCCTCCATGCTGCAGCCTGGGCCTCATGGATGCCCTCAGCTCCTAGCCTATCCCGGTTCTGGGCTACAAACTGCCTGTGCAGGCCACAGAAGAAGGAGGGCAAAGGTGAAACATGGGAGGAGCAACCATTCCTGAGACCCTGCTAGAAGCTGGTCCCAGGCTAGACATTTGACATCCCCAGTCTTATATAAAAACCCAACAGCCGCACGCCTGAAATCCCAGCAGCTTGGGAGGATTGTTGAAGGAGGATCACGAGTTCAAAGTCAGCCTCAGCAACTCAGTGAGACCTCAGCAACTCAGTGAGGCTCTGTCTCTAAATAAAATATAAAAAAGGGCTGGGGATGTGGCTCAGTGGTTAAGTGCCCCTGGGTTCAATCCCTGGTACCCACCCCCCCACACACACACATACCACACAAAGAAAGAGAAAAACCAGCAGCTGTAAGGGGATCTTTATCACTAATTTACAGTTGGGGAAGCGAGGGTTGGGATGGCAAAAGCCCTTGAATAAAGTCACAGCCATCAAGTGACAGAGCTGGGAGAGAAGATGGAGGCGTGCTTAGGTCTGTTTCATCCTTCCGCTGCACATGGAGGCCACGCGCCCTCCAGAGCCATCCTTGCACCCAAGCCTCAGCAGCCCCTGGCTGCTCTTGCTCTATGAACAGGAAGGGTTGTGAGGTCCTGGCTTGGTCATCTGCTTGAGGCCCAAATGTCTCCTGTCTGAGTCCCTTCTGCCTCAGTGGAGCTCGTCCCACCTCACACAGACCCAGGGTCTCCTCATCCCTCCTTTCTCCTAGCCAGGCCACAGCCTGAGCAAGGCCCAGCTTGCCCTTCCATTCAGACCATCAAGGAGCTTCCACCGAGCACAGGACTCTCCGAGGCACTGTGCTGCCACATGTGACTGGACAAGCAAATGCTCTGAGCTCAGCGTCCTCATGTGGGCCTTAGGTATGGCTGGACCTGACCCCCAGGCCTGTGGGGAGAGGGAAGGGCCCACACTGAGAAGCAGGGACTCTGATCAAGAAGGTCCACCCCTCTACCCCAGGTCCACCAAGCCTTCTCTGATGACTGCCTGCTGGTCTTTCACTCTCCCTGGTTAAGTGAAGTCTTCTCTTCTCCTGGGACAGCCCTGGGAGAACCTTCAAGAGCATTCCTTCCCCTGACCTCCTCCCTACATCCAGCTCCCTGTCTTGGAACCTTCCTCTGTGCCTGACACAGGCCACCCTGAGCAGAATCCCTCCTTTGTGGTTCTTGGGAAGCTCCCCAGCTGTCGGATGGCTACCTGGAGCTGTGGGTCATCCACAGGAGGTAACTGGTGGCCCAGAGACACCACACCAGGTCCTTCTTGAACAGCTCTCCAGCTCATGGGGAGCCTGTGGGAAATGTGAACTGTCCCAGGAGCCCCAGAAGCCTGATATCACACAACTGTTATCTGAGCAGACTGGATAGGGAGGGTCGCAGTTCAACACCTTGCCTGGCTTGGGCTGGTGGGGGATTCTATCAGAAGTGGGCCTGCCACCTGCCAAGACCCTACTGGACACTCTTGGTGAACCTGGGGCCCCCCGAATGTTGAAGCTCCTTGCCTTTCTTGGCCACCCCTTCCCTCTTCCTGGAGTGGCCTTCCTCTTTTTTTTTTTTTTTTTTTTTTGGAACTGGGGATTGAACTCAGGGGACACTGGGCCACTGAGCCACATCCCCAGCCCTATTTTGTATTTTTATTTAGAAACAGGGTGTCACTGAGTTGCTTAGGGTCATACTAAGTTGCTGAGGCTGGCTTTGAACTCGCAATCCTCCTGCCTCAGCCTCCTGAGTTGCTGGGATTACAGGCGTGCACCACCAAGCCTGGCTCTGGTGTGGCCTTCATGAGGGCTTTGCCTCAGTAAGTTCTGCATAAGTAAGTGGGAGAGTTCAAGTGCCACCTCTTTCCAGGGAGTTCCCGACTCCTGGTGGCTGGGGCACCCTCCACAGGGCTTTCCCAACCTCCTTAGAGTAATCCTGGCTGGGTCTTGCTTTCCTATAAGCAGGAACAGGGACAAGAATCTCAGTTGTTCCTGAGAAAATGTGGGCTGATATCTGAACAAGTGAGCATGTAGGTCTGAATGAAGGGGCCTGGAGGAGGTGATGAGGGAAAGACACCGACTCGCCTCTGCTCCAGTTTATCCACTACCATTCCATTTCCACAGCAAATGGTACTCATGATGGAAGCTGGTATGTTACTTAGTATGTACCAAGTACAACTCTAAGTACTTTATATATAACCCATTTAATCCATTTAGACCTTGTTGCCAGAGAAGGACTTGCCTTAGTCCGTTCAAACTACCATAACAAACTCCAGGCTACTTAAACATCAGAGATTTATCTGCTCGCAGCTCTGGAGGCTGGAAGTCCACATGGGGGTTTGGTTCTGGTGAGGTCTCTTCCTGACTTACAGATGTCCACCCTTTCTCTGAACCCATGACCTCTTTGTGTGCAGAGAAAGAGAGGAAGGAAGGGAGAGAGAGCACAAGCTCTTGGGTATCTCTTCTTTAAAATGAACTGATTCCACCATGGGCCCACCCTAAACTTGACCTTGTCTAAACTTGATTACCTTCCAAAGGCCTCATCTCTAAATACTACCACAGTAGGGGCTGGGGGTTCAACATGAGAATTAGGAGGGGGAGGTAATCCAATCCATAGCAGTGCAGATGTTCTACTGGGAATGGAGTTACATCCCAATAACCTGCCATAAATTGAAAATATACATCAAAGACAGGTGGAATATAGCTAGCCCACCACAGCACACTGTAGAGCATCGTCTCCCCTGGTGACGGTGAGGCCAATGGGCTTGTGGCTTGCTGCTGCCCAGCATGGTGAAAGATCAGACCACACAGCACTCGCTCAGGGAAAGATCCAAATTCAAAGTATGGTTTTACTGAATGTGGATCCCTTTTGCACCATGGTAAGGTCAAAAATCATAAGTCAGACCATTGTAAGTTAGGGACCATGCCTGTACTGCTGCTGAAGGACTCTTCTTACAGACAGGTATCTCAGTGCTCAAGGCCAGCTGGTCACTTCTTTTTGGCATCTCTAGGGGCCTGAGCAATTTCTTGGCACAAGTGAATCGAATGAAGATCTTGTGGAGAGTTGAGCTGAAAATGGAGGAGAATTCCGGGTTGAGATGTCAATTTCAGCCTGGTTCATGGCTCAAAGTATCCAGGGTAGGCCGTGAGAGATGCCTGTAACAGCCTCTCTCTAAATGGGTGCCTGGTCAACCATTTAGCAGTGTCTGTAATGGATGGACAGATGGACAGATGGATGGATGGTGAGGTCATCTCGTGCAGTTACCTACCATGCTTGTTCAGGACCACGAGCTCCTCTGACCCTGGCTCATGTTAGATCAGTAAAGCTTGTTGAATGAATGAAGGAATGAATGAGGCTGGAGACCAGAAGGTCAGGGTGGAGACCTCACCATAAAGGGTCAGAAAGGTTTTCCAGTTCTTGTCCCCAACTCTGGATCACAGCCTCTGCCAAGTGCACAACTCCCCCCACTGAAGGGAGTTTGTGGTCCCCTGCGTTACTGACCACAGGGCTGGGCGTGAGGCACAGCGGAAGCGTGAGGGAGCAGCAGAGAGCGCCTTTTGGACAGCTTATCTCTTGGCAAGATTAAGCCAGCTCTCCGCAGAGGAGCCCGTATTGCAGGCCTGCAGGGAGGACCGGGCCCTCTGAGTTTGCACCTTTTTACCCGGCATCTGTCCCTGGGATCAGGAGAGCCGGGAGTCTGGATTAGATGGGTCAGCGCCCTGATTGACAGTGACACTTCCTCCCGAGCCCCCGCCTGCCCCCCGGCCTCTCCCGCTGTTCCTCTCCTGCCTTACTCGGCCCCATCCTGTTCCCGAGAGCGGGCGATGCCTTCTAATCTCCTTACCAGGAAATTATTTTCCTGGGTGTGAAATCCCCATCCAAGGGGGAGGGCAGCAGCTCAGTCCGGCCCTGGCCTCCAGGCTGACCGCGGGCCATCTCCTGGAGACATCTGGCATGACAGTGGGGGTGGTGACAGTGAGAGATGGACAAAGCTTGGGCACTTCTGCCCCCCAAATGTGACCCTGACCTCCAATGTGGGCCATCCTCAAATGGCCCCCTCCTGTATCCTTCAAGGGGCTTTTTGAAAATGACACATTTCTGTCAGTTGGGAATCGTCCCCTTTGGGAACCTGTGGCATGGGGTGCTGGGGGATTTCCATTCATTAATATGTGTCATATCTGTAGAATGGTCCCAAGGGCAACGAGTTCTTTGTTGTTATTATTGCATTACTGTGCTTACCGTAGGGAAATGCTCTACAAGTTTTTCCTGTGTTCCTATTATGAGTTGAATTGTGTCCCCTTCCCCAATCCAAGGAGGTGAAGTCCCAACCTATGGGACGTGTGAGTGTGACCTTATTTTATTTGGAACATGGTCTTGCAGATGTCATGGGGTCAAGATCATCCTTGATTAGAGTAGGCACTTCATCCAATATGGCCCATGTCCTCATAAGAAGAGAGGAAAGCCAGGCACTGTGGCGCAAGCCTGTAATCCCAGAGACTAGGGAGGCGGAGGCAGGAGGATCACAAGTTCAAGGCCAACCTGTACAACTTAGTGAGACCTTGTCTCAAAATGAGGACTAAAAGGACTGGAAATGTGACTCAGTGGTAGAGCGCCCCTGGGTTCAGTTCCCAGAACTGCAAATGAGAAAGAGAAAAAAAACCCCACAACACTAGACATTTGGGGTGACAAGAGTAGCCCTAGAATGCCCAGGATTGACAGCCACACCAGAAGCTCAGGAGGGTCAAGGAAGGAGCGTACCCATGTCTTAGAGGGAGCAGAGCTCTGCCCACAGCTTGATTTTGGACTTGGCCTCTAGAACCATCAGAGGATGAGTTTCTGTTGCTGGTATTGATCTGCGTTGTTGGTGGGGGGTGGAACTCAGGGCCCCCTGGTTGCGAAGCATGTGCTCTACCACTGAGCCCCACCTCAAGCCACTGATGTTTTATTAAGTTCATTGTTTCAAATCATCCTGTCCATGGCATCTGGTTGTAGCAACCCTAGGAAACTGACACAACAACCAAATGACTGTGGACTAGCAAGGACGTCCTGAGAAGGGCAGGTGCTCACTGGGGCCGGCTGATCCACGCTGCAGAAGGCATGCGAATGTGGTGAAGCCAGATTTGAGGAAGGGGCTCCCCTCTCCCAGGCCCAGCTGTGGGCTCTGATGTGGCTGACAGGTGACCTCAGGGCTGGCTAGCCTGTGGGAAGCACGGCTGTTTGATGTGCACTTCTGGCCTTTTGGCCACAGGTCAGTCATCAAAGGTGAAGAAGGTGCAGCCACAGGGTCTTGCTGACAGAGTCAAGGGTCCCGGGATCAGCAACACCTCTTAGGGGATGCAACTGCCTTTGAACCAGGCCCTCTGGGCAGACGGACAGAAAACAGACCCCAGGGCAGGAGCTTCCCTCCCCCTCCAACCTCCCTCCTCCTCCCCCAGGCTCCCCCTCTAACAGGAGACCCTGTCCCTTGGTCACACCTACTGGGTCCAAATTCCTTGAACCTCAGTGAGACCCCTGGAGAAGTGGCTGTGTGTTCTGGAACGGTCACACATTTCTTCCGTGCTACCTGGGTGTGGAGGGGGACATTTCCACAGGACTCTTCTTCTGCCCTCCAGCACGGCCTTGCTAGGAGAGCATATGGCAGCTCTTACAGATGTGGAAACTGAGGCTCACCAGATGAAGCAACTTGTCCAAAGCCACAAACTAAGCTGAGAGCAGACTCTGACACCCCTGTCTTCTGACCTCACCGCTCCAGTTCTCTACTATTTCCCTCTTCAAGGAGGGCGTTTTCCTCTGGCTCTTCTGCACCCCCACCTGCATTCGAGCCCTCTTTCTTTCCAGTATTCTGGAATAGCTGTGCTGCGAGCATGCCTTACAGACAGCCAATAAGGAATCCCCTCCTGAGCTAGTCCACACTCCCCCAAGGGGCCTTGAAATTTCAGGCTCTAGGGAATGAACAGATACAGGGACTGAGGAGGTAGGACGAATCTGGGGCTTGCGTCCTATCCTGGCCTCAGCAGTTAACTTTCTGAATAGCTCTGGTTAGGGATGGGAACTTTCCGGCCTTCTCATGTCCTGTGTATTGGTTACCAATTGCCAAGTAACAAATGTCCCCATGCCGAGTGACTTAAAAGCACTGATTTGTTCATGAATCTGCTGCTGGAGCAGATCTTGCCAGGCTCGTTCATTCTGTTGTATGGAGCTTCAGCTGGGTTGAGGACCCACCGTGGCCTCTCTCCTGCCCGGCAGCCAGCTAAGGCTGTGGGCTGCAGCACTTGCTTCTCCCTCACAGGGAATCCTCAGCAGGACAACCCAGGGCCAGCCCCGGTGGCAAGTGCTCATCCCTCCTCTGCTTTTATCACCTCTGCTGCTCTCCCATTAGTCACATGGCCAAGGCCAATGTCGACATCGGAGGGGCCACCAGGGCACGTGTGCCACGAGTAGCACCAACAGGGGGCTTTCATGTAACTACCTGCCACATCCTGTACGTCCCAGATTAAAAAATTTAAAAGGCAGAACGCATACCTCAGCAATCAGGTGATTCTGCTACCTCTGTCCCTGCCTTGAAATAACGTTTGTGTAGGACTTCATGATGGATGAGAAAATTCCCTTCGAGATGTCAATGCTGTTTAATTTTTCTACCTCTGAGGCAGGTGTCATTTTGTAGATTGGAGAAGTGGGATGTGGAAAAGATAAAGCCAGGAGCTCAAGAACACAGCCTTAGAAGCGGGGAAGAGGCAGGACCCAGGCCAGACAGCGCTCAAAGCCCATCCCAGCTCTCTTGGTCTCCAGGGTTCAGCCCAGCCTGAGCATCTGTCCCTGGTGATGCAGCCCTAAGAGCTGTCTTAAAAAGGACCAAGGACCATGCTCACTTTTCCTGATGGTTCTAGAGCCTGTGGGAGTGGGGATCACTTCAGGCCCCAGGAATACACGATGCTGTCCTGTCCAGGGGCCATTCCTGTGGACAGGGCACCGCACAGCAGACCCACACTCCCACTGTCTACTGGGTCTCACAAGAAGCACTTCAGGACTGTTGAACACCAGGGTCCTGTGGTCATAGTGGAGCTGGGGAGAAGCCCGCCAGGGCCTGGGGGCTGAGTCTTCTAGTTTCTCACTGGGTGTGATCAACGTGGGACCCAACAGCACCCGGCCAGCCAGGGCTGTGCCAGCACCAGCCTCCAAAAGCCCCTCTCTGGACCAAGGGCAGCTTCCTACTATAGATGTGGGCTTCCGCCTTGTCCAGGGTCCCATGTGGCATGCATTGTTCCTTCTGGCAGTGACGCCACCACCTGCTCCTAGATGGGAACCCGCCCATTCATGCAGGCGGCTGCCTGAGAGGGAAGATTCATTGTTTACAACAGTTCACATAAATAACGTGTGCTGCCTGCGGGAGGAAGGGGAGCGAGCGCGGCCCTCCTGCGAAACTTCTCAGGGAAGCCTGGATTCCGGTTCATCGTCCTTTCTGGATTGATTTTAGTCACAATGTATGTGGGCGCGTGGGACAGACATGCTGCAGGGGTCCACACGCCTGCCTGACATTTAGGCACGCTGTGTGTGGAGTGTGTGTGCACGACACATACTGACACGGTGCAGAGGTGTGTCTGTCAACCGGGCACCTTAACAAGGCATCTAGGTCGGCACCGCACGTGTGCCTGCTCTACATGGACTTGGCTGGACACGTACACACACTATCTTGGTGCCGCCTGGTGAAGTAGTCAGGTCAGCTCTCTATATAAGGATCAGCGGATCCACATGCCTTGTGGACACAGTGCACGTTCATATGCTCGAGAGCTTCATCTGTACACACACATTTGCAAGCCCTGTATGCAAGTACTTACTGTGTGCACGGGGGTCCTCATGAACATGTATCTGTCACTCTAAAGTCCTTATAAACGCACATTGTGCATGGGTGTGGGCCTGTAATGCACCTGTATGTGCAGACACCAAAGTGCCGGTTTCCGTCTTCTGAGCCAGTGCTCATTCTGGGATGGCTTGGCGTGCCTCTGGCTTCCTGCTTCCTGCTGTGAACAGCCCAGCACCGTCCTCCTCCCAGCTCAGTAGATATTGCACCTTCAGCTCTTCCAATGCTCCCATGATTCAATCCCCTAATCATGGAGCCCGATCTCTCCAGAATATCTGCTTGGAAAGGAAAGTGGATGTGGCTGGTCCCATGACTTTTGGAAGAGAGAGGAGCCGTGGGGTTCTCCAGGTGGCCACCGAGCCTGGGACCAGGGCATATTGAGCCTTGTTGTTGACTGCAGAGCCAGGCCTGGGTCTCCATGTGCTCTGCTGTGTTGCTCCCTCAGGACACCTGGTAACTCCTCCAGGAAGCCCTCCCACCCTGACCTCACTGCAGTCAGACTTTGCCCTGTCAGATCACACTCTCCAAAGCCTTCAGGTCCAGCCTCCTTCTCTCCTGTGCCAGGAAGGTAGAAGGCACCCACTCCACCCCTGGGGCCCCAGGAGGAGGGGGATTCCCTGGCCTCCTGCTCCATCCCTTACTTTTCAGCACAGAGCAGGAGCTGACTGCCTGCCTAGGTGCGTGGAAGCTTCCAGTGATTGGGGAGACTGAGTCCAATTTAAGTTTCACCCTGGTACTGCCACAGGGCCACAACCTCCATCCAGCCTTTTCTTATTAAAACTGATATTTTTGGCTGGGCACTGTGGCACATGTCTGTAATCTCAGTGGCTTGGGAGGCTGAGACAGGAGGATCAAGAGTTCAAAGCCAGTCTCAGCAACTTAGCGAGGCCCTAAGCAACTCAATGAGACCCTGTGTTGAAATAAAATACAAAAAAGGGCTGGGGATGTGGCTCAGTGGTTGAGTGTCCCTAGGTTCAATTCTCAGTACCAAACAAACAAACAAACAAAACCCAAAATCCAAAACCCAAAACTGATATTTTTATGTCCGTCTTCCTGAAGTTAATCTTCAAGTTGGTCCCAAAGTTGAGATGCAGTGATATTTTGATTTTGCTTTTAAGTTAGTCTCCTCTAATCTCAAATTATTGATTTGGGGCCAGGCGCTGTATGAGATGCTGGAGACACTTTTGCAATAAAATAGATACAGTACCTACTCTCATGGAGAGCATGGTTCTATGGGGAGAGGACAGCAGGCAAACAAATCGGCTTTTCCTGTATAGCTGTACTGTGGTGAGGGCTCTAAAGGAGAGGAACAGATGACAGAGACAGAAATGCAAGTTTGATAGGGAAGGGTTTAGATGGTCACTGGAGGCCTCTCCAATGGAAAATGTGAAAAATGTGTCTCAGTCTTACAAAAGAACAAGGGAAAACTGGAGGAATAGCATGTGCAAAGGCCCTGAGGCCCAGTATGGCTGGAATGTGGTGATTGAAGGAAGAGGGATAACAGCAGAGGCTGGAGAGGGAGGCCAGCTCATCCACGCCATGGGAAGTAGTTTGGATTGTATTTCAAGTGGGATGGGTTGTCTTTTGGGGCAGAGAGAATGGATTCATTTCAGTGCAGTCACAGGATTCATGAACACTTTGGCACCTGTGAGGTCTAAGAGAGGAAGGGACTCATAGGAACGGCCAGCACAGAGCTCCCTATGGACAACACATTACCTATGTCTTCTCAAATCCTGCAGCAGTGCCAGCTGGTGACCTTCCCAAACAGCAGCCAAAGGCAAAGGTGGAGAACAGAGCCAACACACCACAATGAATACAGCTCCAAGCTTCCCACCAGTGTTTTGCACGCTGTCTCATTTGGTCCTTACTCTCTGGAATCCAGCACTATTTTGTATTTCCATTGGCCAGACAAAAAGTTGGGCTCAGAGAAGTGAAGTAATCCACCCAAGATCACACAGGCCATGGGACACCGAGCAGGAGAACACCCAGTCCACTACCCATACTGCTGTGGAGTTAGGGTGCCTGTCCTCGATCTCCTGGAAGGAAGGTTTGTGCTTGTGGTGAAGACCTTTTCCTTAAACAATTTTAAAAGGCATAATCACTTTGATATTGCTTAGTTCAGTGAAAAACACAGCCTCAAAACAAACAAACAAACAAACAAACAAACCCATAGTCTCTATTCTTCTATTCTTCAGGAGATGGGTCAGAGTGGGGCAGAGGCATGGGCAGGAAGGCGGGGACGGTCACTACCCAGCTGCCAGCAGTCTTCCCTAGGCTGTGCTTCCTGGGTGGCTGTTAACACATGATGACAGGTGAAGAGGGACGAGTCCAGGGCTGAAGGCTTGGGACCAGGCAGGAAGCACGCAGAGGAGGGCACCTCAGGGCACCTTGTAAAGTGCTCACCCTCTTCCACCAGCAGTGTCCCTCGCCCCATGTGACAAAGTGGGAAGCCACCAAAGGGACTCCGTGCACTCCACCGACCCATCATTGGGTCCTGACGTCTCAGAATGGGGAAATGGAATTGCTGGAGACAGGTCAGAATTAAAAATACATGAAATTGGCCACTAAAATTGTGAAGCATGTTAATGAATGTGTGACCAGGTAAGATATAATGTCAAAGCAAGGTCACAGTGGTCATATTTTAATAGACTGGTGTCCAGAGTCCATGCTTTCGGGGGCTCCTCTCCCAGCCTGCCCACACGGACACATGCAGGCCCACACAGGCCCACATACACACACCTTCCCTCGGTGCGCACGCACACACCCTATCTTTTGCTTTCAGCACATGCATACACACACACACACACAGATTTTTCAATTAGATTATGACTCAGAGACATGGATACCCTGCATCTGCTCAGGTTTCTATGCAATGAATATTTCTCCACCTAGTTTCTTTTTTTCTTCTTCCACTTCACTAATTCTCTTTTCAGCTGTAACCATTCACCTATTTTCATTTCCATCATTTTTTTTTATGTGTAGAAATTCGATTTGGTTCCTTTCTTTTTCCAAAGTATCTGATCATTCTTTGGTTTTTCTTGTACTTTTATCTGTAAATACTTAGAGGATGCTGATATTGTAGGCTTCTTGTTGTTCTCCCATACTATTCTTGGGGTACAACCTGGGCTGTGCATAATGTCTGGGGCTTGCTTCCTCATGGGACCTGTGCTTGGCCATTGTATGGTGCATCCCCAGCAGGTGATTTTCAGAGGATTCCCTTGTATCCCAGATGAGGGAACAAGCTCTGCAGGGTGATTTGTCTTTCTGTTCCCCAGGTTCTCTGCTGAGTTTCACATTTCTGACTTGGGATTCTTGCCGGAGGCAGCCTACTCATTATCATTAGTCATTTGGAAGATACAAATCAAAATCAGAATGAGATACTACCTCACACCATTAGGATGGCCACTATCAAAACAGAGCAACAAGTTCTGCCAAGGATGTGAAGTTAGAAATTTGTACACTGTCGGTGGGGATGTAAAATGGTACAGCTGCTAATGAAAGCAGTATATAGTGTCTTCAAATAACAAAAAAATAGAGCTAGCATGTGATCCAACACTTCTACTTCTTGGTACCTAATCAAAATATTTGAAAGTAGTGTTTTGAAGAGGTAATTGTACAACCATGTGCATAAGCAGCATTGTTCACAATAAGCCAAAGGTAGAAACAACCCAAGGTTCATCAGAAACAAAATGTGCATGATACATGCAACTGAACATCATCCAGCCTTCAAAGGGGAGGAAATTCTGACGTATGCGACAACATGGATGAACCTTGAGGGTACTGTGCTAAGTGAAATAAGCCAGTCAGTAAAGGACAAATATGTGATTCCACTTTTGTGAATTACCTGAAGAATGAATTTCCATTCACAAAAATGGAAAGCAGAAGGGTGGCCATCAGGGTCGGAGGGGTGGGAGGATGGGGAGGGATTTTTTAATGGGGCAGTTTCCATCTTACAAGATGAGAAGGGTTCTGGAGGTGGATGGTGGCGATGGTGTCAATGGTGGCAACAGCACTGTGAATGTATTTAATGCCATTGAATTATATTTAAAAATGGTTAAGATGGCAAATTCTATGTGTATTTTTCCACAATAAAAATTAGACAAAACCCATTTTTTACCACGATCTGTTGGTTTGTAGGCAGTGCTTCTCCATGTTTGCATGAGGAGTGAGGGAGGGGACATTAATTCAGTCCACCATGTTGTTAAAGTTCAAATTCTCACATTTCTCCCTTCCATGTGTCCTTGACAGTGTGTAAAGGATTTGTGAACATGAGTTTCGTGGCTATTGTCATGGTTTTATTTGTGGTAAGAAGAATCATAAAACTGGGGTGAGACTAAGCCATCGTAAGGTAAGGTAACAGATGGTGTGACCTCCAGCAGGTGTGGCGAGTGAGGCTCAGCAAGAAGCTCTATTGTGTTCAAGGAGTGGTGGAACCTGGATTCAGACCCAGGATGTTCAAGACCACATGTTTTCATCTACCAGATGGGGGGCCCTCGTGTCCCCATCTGGGAAGACCTGGAATAGCACACGGTGGGTGGACAGTGGACAAACAAGTGTCTCTGAACCATGTTGTGAAGCCTCCAGTCTCCCCGGCCAGAACATTCTGTCCATTGGTTTGAACGTGTGTCTGGTATTTGGGCATGTGAGTTTGGATGGCTGCCCTGGACCGTGAGCAGCTGAGACCACTCCTTGGCCCTGAGTGTCCCCAAGGGAGCCAGCCTTTCCCTCAAAAAGCTGCCAGACCAGAAAATCCAGGGGGGAGGGTCAGATTGGGAAACTCACAGCTGGCTGGGCCAGAGCTCCTGGAATCAGGCTTGTGGCAGCCCAGGCTGCCTGGCTCTCTGACACAGGGTGGGTAGGGAGAAGTCACTGGCTTAGACAAGAGCAGATCTGGTAGCCATCCTCAGATACCTCCCACACTCCACAATGGGGACTGCGGCTGCGAAGTAGCTGCTCCTGCAGCCGGGAGTTCAAGCCCCTTGGGAGGTTCGTGTTTTAGTCAGTTTTCTTTTCTTTTCTTTTCTTTTCTTTTCTTTTCTTTTCTTTTCTTTTCTTTTCTCTTCTCTTCTCTTTCCTTTCCTTTCCTTTTCCTTCCTTCCTTCCTTCCTTCCTTCCTTCCTTCCTTCCTTCCTTCCCTCCTTCCTTCCTTCCTTCCTTTCTCTCTCCCTCTCTCTTTCTGCTGTGATAGAAAGACCTGAAAAAGAAGAATTAGAGGAGGAAAAGTGTATTTGGGGTTCACGGTTTCAGAGGTCTCATTCCATAGACAGTGGCTCCATTCCTCAGGGCTCACTCAAGATGAGGCACAACATCATGGCAGAAGAGTGTGACAGAGGGAAGTAGCTGAGAACATGGCTCCCAGGACGCAGAGAGAGACTAAGCTCAGCTCATATAATAAATACCCCAAAGGCACACCTCCAATGACCCTCTCCCCCAGCCATACCCAACTACCTACAGTCACCATACAGTCAATTCCTATCAGGGGATTAATGCACTGATTAGGGGAAGGCTCTCAGAACCCAACCATCTCACCTCCAAACCTTCTTCCATTATTTCACACATGAGCTTTTGGGAGACACCTCACATCTAAACCATTACAGTTGAGCTCCCCAGGGCTCCATGGAAAGAGCAGGACCAGGTCCCATGAGGACATGGTTATAGTGACCAGGTTGGGCCTGTTCCAGGGTGAGATGCTGGAGTTTTTCCACAGCTGCCACTGGACATTGCTCCCTTTGCCACCTCTGCTCTCCCTCCACCCTCTCTGCGTGTGTCTCTTCTCTGAGTCGCCCAGGAGCCTGGCGGGTGAGCTCTGATGCAGAGGGCTGCCTGGAATGGTGGCAACAGCCTTGAGCCAGGAATCAGGGCCTGGCTTCTCGTCATCTGGTGCTTTCCCCTCTGCATGCCTCGCCTTCCCAGCTACCCCATGGGGCTGGACAGGTGACTCCTTAGAGCTCTTTCAGCTGTAGCTATCTTGTATCTATGGTGATGGGTTGGGAGCCATAGGGGCTTCCTGATCTGCAGTCTGTGCTCTCCATGGAACCTGCCTGTCCAGTACATGCCCTGGCTCAGGGGTGGTCCTCCTGCATGGGTTTCTAAGGAGCCCCTTACTTTGGCCTGCTGGTACCATCCTGGCCTTGAGAGTGAGCCCCTTGGAGCCACTCACATGGACACCACCAGCACCTGACCTGCCCAGCATGCCGTGGGGCTTCCGAGAGGTTTAGGATTAAGGATAGTGCATGTCAGCCCTGGAGTTAGGATCTGCCACATCTGCCCACATGGTCCACCCAGTTGAGCAGCTGGGTAGGGGTCCCAGAACTAGAGTGCAAGTGGGACTCTCCCAGGCGTCAGGAGCATCAGGGGCATTCAGCTGGGACTCATGGAGGAAAAGTGAAATATCATGACATCCAAGAGCTCAAGGCCAGATCCAAGGCAAGAAGGCCACTGGGAGCCGCCAACACCATCAGGGCCAGGAGGCTGACCTTACTGCTGCCACGAGACTGTCTAGGAGCCACAGCCCTGGTCTGGGCTGGTCTGGGCTGGCTCAGAGGCTCCAATGGAAGAACGAGTACAAATGCCACCTTACCTAGAGGGGGCATCTGGGACTTGGCTTCTAGGCCCTCCTTGTTCCTGACTGCAGCTTCTTTTGGATCATCTGGCAACTCCAGCCAAGGCCCCAGTCCTATAGGAACCACTGGTAATGGTGAGTCCACTGCTTACCTTTGTCACACTGGGCAGGGCTCACAGCAGAGGCAGTGTGGGGGCTGAGCAGAGGTCGTTCTTCCCAGTACCAACATGCTTCCTTGCCCTGTCACTGGGAGGGACCCACTTAGCCTCTCCCAGATCCTCTTCTTGAGGCCCATCCAAGGGGAGGCTGAGAGGCCCCCAGGACCCTCCTGTTATCTTCCAAGCTGGTATGGAGAACACAAAATCACCTGCCAGAGGGGCCTCCAGGACCACTGTGACAGGAGACTTAGGTGGCCTCCCTTTCCTAGGAACAAGATCCCACTGGGCAAGTTCTGAGCTGGCAGGGATGGTGTGGTCCAAGGAGCACCCAGAGGTGATCTGACCCAGAAGTCATCCTCCTATAGAACTGAGACCTCCTGGGGCAGCCAGCCTCCCCATGGCAATGAGCACAGGGCACCAGATCTGCTTTCCAGGAGAGCCCTGGTCTTCAGGGATGCAAATGCAGGCTGTCCTCCCACCTGAGTGACCTTGGCATGTGGCTTGACCTCTCCCCTCAAGCTCACAGACCTCAAAATGTGAAGAAAACATCGCTCCCTGGGGCTGCTGGGAAGGCCGAGGGGGATTGTAGCTGGCAGCTTGCCCAGCCTGGGTAGCACCTGGTGAGTGGAAGATGAGGGCCATGGAACAATGTCAACCCCATAGTGATGGTAATAATCGCTGCCATTATTATTAACATCATCACACTGACACGGCTCAGGAGCCCGTTTCCAGCAGAAACTGAGTTAGGTCATTGAGACCCAAATATTCTTAACATCTATTGGGTGAATTATGCTAATGCTCCCTGTTTATAGTAGCCCTGACTACTCCCAAAGGGCCTCCCTGTCTCTGATGGCCCCAAACTTGCTTTAACAGGAAGGGAGGCGACCCCACTTATTAAGCCCCTGCTGTGTTCCAGGCACCTCCACATTTGAAAGAGGTATCTTACTCTGTAGCATAGGGTAGGATGCAGCCCCTGAAGGGTCACAGCATAGGGTCGTGGTCCCTGCCTCCTAGATGGGAATGACAGAGTGAATGGGGGTTTATCAAGACAGCCACCTGACAAGGCACAGCTGGGCAATATCAGTGTCAGAATTCAAAGCTCTTGTTCCTTCAGGGAACTTTCTAAAGTGCAACCTGAGGGTGACAAGCTTATTCTGCCATTGCCGTGCCACCATGGCTAGTACTGTCTGCTCTCCACCAAGGCTGGGCTCACGGCCCCGCTGCAGCTGTGGACTGAATGTTTGTGTCCCCACCAAGCTCCCCAGCCCTAATGCATTGGTGTTAGGAGGTGGGTACTCTGGGAGGTGATAAGAGGACGAGAGTAGAGCCCTCAAGAATCAGATTAGTTCCCTAAGCATAGAATTGCTCCTCCCTCTGCCCCTGCAGGATGCAGTGACAAGATGGCACCTAAGAACCAGGAAATAATCCCTCTCGGACACCTACGAGCACTCTGATCTTGGACTTTCCAGCTTTCGGAACTGGGAGAAACAAATCACTATTGTTTATAAGCTACCCAGTCTCTGGTGTTTTGTTATAGCGACCCAGAAGGACTAAGAGAACCACAGTGAAGCCATCTTGAATCCACCAGCCCCTGAGGACCCTACCGCCCTGGTCTGTGTTCTTCCACGTCATGGAGATTGTACCTAATAGATGCTCAGGACACGCTTGACAGGGATTACTTACTGCAAGCAAGTCTCTGCTTTGACAGGCATGAGTCTGGACCATCTGCAACTCTGACTTGGTAAGTTTGGTAGTGGGCCAAAAGCAGGACCTTATAGGAGGAAGACTGACAGGTGGCATGTAAGTGGCCATTCCCTGTCCCATATCTGTGTATCAGCTCATTCCTAATCAATTATGGCCTTTCCGTAAGAGCAGAGAGACTCCCTCAGAAACTGCTCTAGGCAACTCTTCAGGCAGCGCCACTGAAGAGGGTCAGCAGCTACATGAAGCAACATCCATCCCTGCCTCTGGTGGGGGCCTGGTGGGGGAGGATTGGGAGGTTGAGGAGCTGTGTAAAGCACCTGGAAGGGGAGATGGGTGGCTGACCCTCCCCTGGGAGCCATCACCTAGTAGGGAGCAAGATTTCTCCCTTCTGGGTCTTCAAGAAACAATAATAATCATGTAACAATAAGAGACAACTAAACTGTTGGCAGACAAGGATGCAAAGAATTAAAGAAATGCAACCAGCATCCTCTGCTCCCCCATCTCTCTCTCCATGTCCCCCTCTCCTCCCCCCCCCCCCCCCTCTCTTCTTTGGTACTGGATATTGATCCAGGGGCAACTGACCACTGAAGTACATCCCCAACCCTTTTTAATTTTGAGATAGGGTCTTGCTAAGTTGCTGGGGCTGGCCTCAAACGTGCAGTCCTCCTGCCTTGGCCTCCCAAGTCACTGGGATTACAGGTGTCCACCACTGCACCCCACTTCTGTTTCTTAATTATCAAAGTATCAGTAACTTATAAAATTTCTAATTGACCCATAATAATTGTATGTATTTATGTATGTATTTCTCCTTCCAACTGTACCCCTGTACCCATTAACCATCCTCTCTCCATCCCCCTCAATCTCTGGTAACTACTTTTCCATTCTCCACTTTTATGAGATCAATTTTTTTGTTTCCATACATAAATAAGAACAATGTATTTTAACAGGGGAAAACTCAGCGGTTTTTACTGCTATAGTGGTGTTAGCACCTGGATATTTGGTTGGTGGAGTGTAATTCTGTTGGTAGTGGGACCATAGGTATCAAGAGGCTTAAAATATTAATATTTTATAATCCAGTAGTTCCACATAGGAACTCTGAAATATAAGCAAAACTTTATACACAAATGTGCTACCATAGCATAGTGAAAAATAAAAACAGCCTAAGGGTCTTATAATAAGGGTGTAGTTAAATAAATTAAGGCACATTCAGTAGATCAAATATCAGTCATTAAGGTGATGCTAACAATATGGAGTCCAGTTGGGATGTTGGAGAAAAGAAAACGCAATTGGCTAAACATCAAGGGAATGTGCTCTGTCATGGAGCCAGAGGCAGGGTCATGAAGAGCTCTGCTTCTCTCATCTCTCTCATCTTTCTTCACAGAAGTCTTCTCTTGGCTCCTCCTAAGGCTGATCTTGGTTTCCAAGATGCAACAGCTGACTCAAGAATCACATTCGGACTTAACCATGCCCAGAGGAAGAACAGGCACTTTCTCTTTCAGGAAGGAAATCAGGAGGTCCCCCAACAGATTCCCCCTGCTGTTGTGGCCTGCAAGTGGGTACATGCCCATTAGCAGACCAGTTGGTGGGGGAACTGGCCAATGCCTGAGGTCAATGCCTGGGGAGGCTGGAGGTGTGGCCTCCCCACCTCCCATGGGAAATCATGGGCAGGGCAAAACAGAAAAACACCAAAAGAAAGACAGAAGAAAAGAAGGAAGGAAGGAAAATATGTAAAAGGAACTCCATACTACCTCTGCAACATTTCTGTAAATTTAAAATTATTTCAAAATAAAAAGTTTAATCACTTTGTGGACTAAGCCTTCAGTAAATTAGGGAAAGGTAAATACAAATTAACAGTGATGATAACAAATCTTTCTCTCACCATTAAAAAAAATTAATAAAAAGCAATCGAATGTGATAATGACCTTGTACCATTATTGTGGTTGATATTTTCATCAATATCAAAGCTAAACCTGTAGAACCACAATATGCAAATAAAAATGCAAAAATTTGTCTCCAAAAAAAAAAAAAAAAATCCCATGGACAGCATGACAACACCCTGCCGTAGCCTGGGCTCCTGTGAGAAGAGCCAAAAGCTGGCACATGGGTAACTTTTTTTGCAAACTGTTGCCAAGGACTACAGGGAGGGACCTAGAAAGAGCAAGGGAGGTGGGGAACCCAAGTCAGGACCATGTCATTGAGTTGCCCGATGCTGTGGGCAGCTGGCGCTCCACTCACAGCAGCCTAATAAAATGTGGCTCAGCACCATCCACCCAGGAGACCAAAGCAGGAGCAGTTGTCCATCATCTCCCATCAGGCAAGGATGGAGTCTGCCACACTTCTGAACTGGGCATGTGTGAACACCTGGTGGTGCAGCATTGGAAAAGCAACAGGGTTGACCCCAAAGAGAGGCTTCTCACTTCTGCCCAAAATGTGGCCAGCCCACCTGGAACTAAGCTCCAGGGATGTGGCACCCAAGAGGTGTCCAAAACATTCTGTAGGGTAAGGGGCTTAGGCATGAACCTGGAGGGTATTGTGTTAAGTGAAATAAGCCAGCACTCAAAATCAGAGACAGATGATCACACCTATTTGGGGAGGGAGATGTTGGTCAACAGGTACAAAATTACAGATAGTAGAAATAAGTCCTGTTGCACTGCAAGGTGACCATAGTTAGCAATGATATTTTGTATATGTCAAAATAGCTAGAAGAGAGAATTTTGAATGTTCCCAACACATAGCAATGATTAATGTTTGAGGTGGTAGATATGCCAATTCCTCAAATTTGACCTTTCCATGTTGTGTACAGAAACTGAAGCATCAAATTGTGACCCTTAAATATAAGCAATTACCATGTATCAATTAAAAATAGAAGATTTCAAATAAAGGTTAAATAAAAATAAAAACCTTGCACCCACGCACATGGCGAGCTCATGAGGGTGCGCTCTTCACTCAGGAAGGGAGGTCTCCATAGCGTTTGCTGAAACAAACAGGTTAAAGGGTATCTTCTGGTGGGGAGGGGGATAAGGCTTCTCCCAGAGCCATCTCTCTTTCTTTTCAGGATTCTCTAGTAGGAGCATATTATTTTCCTGATGAAAACATCAGCGGTTTCCTGTTTGAAATCCCCCAGTGACTTCAGAAGACATAGAAGAGTGGAGACTAAGCCCCTCCTCCCCCAACCAGTTGTCATAAATAAAAGTGCTGTCCTTCACAGCCCAGAGACAGGCCATGTGTTGAATTTGGTTGTTCTTCTGGGAGAGGGATGTTTGAGGCTCCCACCAGCCAGGTGACCTGGGGCAGTCAGAGAGACTCTGATCTTCGGGTTCTTCTTCTCTCAAGTAGAGAAGAACTGGAAGTGGGTTGGGGGTGAAGGGACCTTGCTTTCCTGGTGGTGAAGACCTGCTTGCATCCTATGACCAGACGTGACTATAATCCTGCCCATTCCAGGGCTGAGGGTCTAGCATCCAGGACCCGGATGTTCAGGTCCCAGCCCATCCCCTTCCCTGCCTGGAGTGAAGGACAAGTGCCCAGGGTCCCACAGTGGCCACTGATCTCACAGCTGAAACAAGAAAAAATTGGTCCAATCTCCTCCAGGAGTTAGTGACAGTCATAGCTCTTTCTCAGGAAACTGTGGAGCAGAGCCAGTGGGGTAGCACATGTGCGTGACATCTGAAAAATGTCAACGATGCAGTGAGGGAGGGCTCCTGTGTGTGTCAGAGACCCAGTATTGCAGTCCTCACCATGGCCCTAGAAGGCAAATGGTATGTGATGGGAGTAACTCGTCCAAGGCCGCACAGCTGAGAGGTGCCCTAGCGGGTCTTAAGAGACTCCACCCAATCTGCTCCACAAGTCTCCTGATGCAGTGCCGCCAGCTGTTTGTGGCTGGGGAGCACTGTTTCAACCACACCTGTGTCTGTTCAGGTCCAGGCCGCCCCTGCCTCTGCTCTCCACCAGCCTGCAGCTCGGCCCCCCTGAATGGGGATACCAGGAGCTGGCCCTTTAAGCCTCCGGGTGTGGGGAGCCTGCCCTGTGGGGAGCCTGGTGGCATTACTACTGCAGTCAGGAATGTCCTTGGGGAGATCAAGTGCCTGCTGATGGACATGTGGGCTTGATTTGCACGTCTGTGATGCTCATTCCAGCCCTGGGCAGGCAGTGCATGGGGGCAGAGAGGGTAGAAAATAATGAGAAAATCAGAAGGCTGGGTGAGAGGGCAGGGACCCCACAAATGAAGAGAACTTTTCTGTTCTAGACTCAAGATTTGAAAAATATTCAACAAGTCTATCAGGTTATACACCCATTTTACAGAAGAGGAAATGGAGTCTGGAGAGGGTGAAGTAACTTGACCAAACAACTAGTCAAAAGAACTGCTTTTGCTTATGTAGGCAAAAGTCCCCTGGGACCATGGCATCTGACTTGAGCCCCAAGGACCAGGCCCTGGGAACTCTCTGCAGCTGCTCACTTCCTGACAGGTTGTCACCAAATTCAGACTCTCTGCACAGGGCTTGATGCTCTGCAAGTTCCTTGCTTCCAGTTGGGAAGAGACCTGCTTCCATCAACCTGACTAGGGACACTTCACCCTGCCAATTTGACTTTGGGGTCTGACAGGAGGCCTGGCAGGGATGGCTGGGGGGCGTCTGAGGGATCGCTGCGTCCCCTCTTGGCCTCTGCCCACTCTCACTGCCCCACCCCGGTGCTGCCTCCTCCTAAGCTCTTTCCTGACTATGCAGTCCTCAGGGCTCTTCCCTTCCCTGGTGCCCAAGAGCCCTGGTGGCCTTCCAGGACCAAGAGCTTACCTCTGACCTTAGTGCAGTTTGCCTTACGCCCTCATCACCCTCACCTGGCCGCCTTGCCAGAAGGTCTAAAGAAAGAAACCTCCTCCAGGGTGACCTGAGGCAGCAGAAGGTGGCAGGGGTTCCTCCCCTCCTCCCAGCACCTGCCCAAAGCACTAGCCTGGAAGGGTGGGAGACTGCAGGACCTGGGGCCCCAATCCTCAAATACGCAGAGGGGATTGCTGGAACGGAAACCCAGAGGCCTGGAGGGGACAAACCTGGTACCACCAAGTGTCTGCATGGTGTGGCTGTGCAGCCTGGGTGTGTGGCTGTCTGGCCTGTTCAGGCATAAGAGCATGGAGCTGGCCTGGCCCTTTAATCCCATTGCTCCAGGAATGATGCTCTCCACTACCCTGCACTTGCTAAGGAAGTGGGAAGGAGTGATGGTCCGAGGATTGGGATGTTGGGTACAGATTGCGCCCGAGTCAGTCACAGGGTCACAGATGCATTCCTTCCTGTGTCCTCTGGAAGCCTCTAGTTCCACAAACAGTGCTGCTGCTGTGTCAGACCCTGCTGGTGGAGGCTACCTGTTGCAGCTTGCCGGATCCTAAGCCAGCAGAGTCCAAGCGGCAGACCAGGGAAGCAGCACAGGGCATTCCTTGGTTCCTGAGGGGCTCTGTGACACGGCATATGTTCCCCAGGGAAGACACGGACCTAGCTCAGTGAATCTGGACAGGAGATGAATTGGAATCCTTGGCCCACTCGCGATGTATTAATAACGCACTGTCTGTTATGTTTCTTCTTGCTCCACTGATTCGCCGCTGCACCTGTTATGTGAATATGATTGGGATTACTGCAATGATCACTGGGCAGGAGTTAGGAGACCTGGGTTCTAGGGATGCATCATGCATCCTGAATTTCTCTGTTGTGTTTGTCAGCACTATTTATGTGGTAAAGAACAGGAATTCCAATTACACATTTCAAAAAGAATATCTGTTGGATCGCATGAATGAAAATTCCCACAGACATGTGGGTTCAGTATGGAATGATCCAGTGATTTGCAGGCATTGGACTCTTGTGCCCTTCTCTTTCCCTTCTCCTGTGGGGTGTGGGCTTTCTTCCTACAGTCAGTCCCTTTCAGGCATCAAAGGTCAGGGTCTCCCGCAGGCCACATCTCCCATACTCCTAGTCAAGAGGAAGAGTCTGCCTCCCTTCACTTCCAGAAGCCACACCAACGGGGCTAGTTTAGGTCTTGGGCTGGATCGCAAATTAATCACCATGGTGAGAAGGATGGAATGTGCTGGTGAGCTTAGTCTGGGTCATTAGCCCACCCCCAAGACAGGGTGGAGTGGATTTCCCCAAACCACATGGAGCAGCTGGGAAGGGCGGGGTGGTCATGGATGGAGAGAGGGCAAGAATTCTTCATTTGGATTTTTGGACAAATCATCCATTCTTCCTGTCTCTACTCCCTCATTTGCTAAGGGAGATCATTTGTCTCAAGTCCTTCCTTCTAACACTAATATTTTGGAACTATCAGTTCTTTTCATCTTCCGCACTGAAACCCTGAGACCAGAGCAAGTGCTGGTGGCCGCCTTGCACCAGCCATGGAGAAGGGGTTTCCTGGGAAAACTCTGGAACCAGACCTCTGCCAACAAACAAGTCCCTTGACTTCTGTCCTATGTCAGCTCACACGCTGCCACTGTGGAGAAGACTCAGAGAGCTGTGGCCTGGGTGGTGGCACTCGGCAAGCATACAGAGTACCTAGCAGGCACGATGCAAATGCAACCTAACATGACGTCCCCCAGCTGTGGAAGTCCAAGCCACGAAGTCCACTGGTGCCTCCTAACAATCCCGTGAGGAAGACAGATGACCTGGAAGAAAGGCAACAGAGGGAAGGGCGAAAAGGGCTCATGGAATAATAGGGATGTCCATTGGCACAACCGTGAACTTTCTAGGCGTTCAGGGCAAGGGCAAAGGCCGGAGGATAAAGGGGGCGTGGTGGGGAGGAAGAGTCCTTGGACACACTTTGAAACCAAGTGTGGTCCCCTTTCTTTTTTTCCTGTGGTGCTGGGGGTGGGACACAGGGCTTGCTAGGCAAGTGCTCTACCACTGAGATGTACTTCCAGCTCAGGGCCACATAATTTTTGAGGCCCAGTAGAAAATGAGAATGTGGCTCCCTGCTTAAAGAGTAGGAAAAAGGATCACTAAAACTGGTACTTCATGTGTGAAACTCTCCCTTTCTTCGTAGTTACTCTCTTTTCAACTTGTCCCTTTTCAACTTCTTTGCTTGCTGTGAATGACATTGTAAGTGAATAAAAGCAAAAATTTCAAATTATTAGCATGCATTTTACTGCTCAATCTTTACTTTAAGCAATGGAAATTTTAAATGTGATCTTAAGAGTGTATAACTCATTCACAGAAACCCCACAATGACACAACCCATCTTTCAGAGTATGGCACCTTGTGTGTCTGGTTCTTCCTGCGCCTTGGGGACCGTGGAAGGTGAGCGGCACTGCTGTTTCTCATTCTTGCTGTGCACACTCTCTCTGTCCTGCTCACTGATGGGAAAGGAAAGACGTAAGGGAAGAGGAATCACAGGTTGTCCTATCTTTCCCCTTCCTTCTTTGTCATCATTTCCAGCATAAGTGGCTGGCCGAGGCAGGGAAGTGGTACAAGTGAGAAAGGATATGATATGTCCCCTGGTTGTTTGTGTTTCTTGGAAAGCCAGGGTTTGCTTTCTGCTCTGGGAGCAAGTTCTGGTTCAAGTGGCAAGTGGGCCTTCGGGGCTGTCACGTGGTCCTGCACATAGTGCACTGATCTTGTGCTTAGCCTGAGCACCACTGGCCTCTCCTGCATTGTGGGTACAGCTCCTCTCTGCTCACTCGCAGTTTCTATTGTCTCATCAGACATCATTTACAAAACTCAAGGTCAAGACAGAATGACGAAGAGCTTCCACACAGCAACAGCAGAGACCGAAGCCAAACTCACAGGGACCTTCTTGGGACTACATGGGTCATCTGCCCATGAGGATGGCCCTGTGGGAAGGACAACCAGCAGTCACTCAGACAGAGAGAGGAAATCCTAGGCAGAAGGAGGGGCTTCTGCAAAGAGGCCAAGTCCAGAATGCTCGTGGAACAGTTGGAGGGGACTGAGGAGGACAGCCATGTCAGGAAAGGGGTCTCATGCCCCCTGTGAGCTGTGGATCAGGAGGGATGCTTATAATCTTGAACTTGTCGATGTCACTAGCATTGGGTCTGTTGACCAGGAGTGATGCTACCCCAAAGCCATTCCTATTGTCTCCACAAGCCTGAGTCAGCTTCCCCTGGGGCTCCTGAGCTGGCCCCACCCTGGGCTTTTCCCACTCGGGTTTGATTATTTGTTATGTGGGGCCAACCGTGTGCTCCTGAGAAGGAGGTGGATGTTGCACTGTGCTCAGAGTCCCCCTTAGGTTCTTGGTCTGATATAAGCAAGAATTTTTTTTTTTTTTAATGTGGAAGAAAGAAAGGAGATTCCATTCTTTAGGAATTATGTTTTTCATTAGTGTTTAATTCGAGTAGCTGATTCATTTAAGTATGAGTATTTTGCCTTTAAAATAATCCAACGGGGGCAGAGCTCATGCACACCTGTAATCCTAGCTACTCAAGAGATTCAGACAGGAGGATCACAGGTTCCAGGACAATTTCAGCAACTTAGTGAGACCCTGTCTCTAAATAAAAAGGGTTGATGATGTAACTCAGTGGTAGAGTATTTGCCTAAAATATGGGAGGCCCTGGGTTCAATCCCTAGTATTGGGAAAAAGAAAAAAATTGAATCCTCCAGATTTCCATTTACTGTGATTGGCTTTCCTTTCTAGAACAAAAGTGAACCATTCCTGGTCCAAGGAGTGACCACTAACTCATGATGGACCAGGTGGGCACACCATCTTCAAAGTTTTGGGGGCGTCATGAACATGTGGTGCTTATGTAATGTAACCAAGGAAAGGGTGAGATCTGATGGGCCAGAGAGGCGATTAGACATGTTACGAGGAAGTAGATAAACAGAAGACCCACTGACCACGGTGTCCTTCTGGCTTGGAAACGCCTAAACTCTCTGGTTGGATCACAGCCCACCTCCACCCCCTGGCGGGGCTGGTTGAACAGCTGTGCCCCTGGCTCAGATGGCTGTACAACCTCTGAGAAGAGAAGAAAGGTCTCTGGGCGACTGAACGAGTTGCATGCTTAGGGAGAAGGCAAGGAGGGACAGCCTTTATTGGATTTTGTGTTGGTTTTGGTCTGCCCACCACCAAGCAATTGGCTAAAGATGTCCAATTTCCCTGATTCCGTTTTCAAAGTTACAGTGCAGAGTAAACATTTAAATTCCTGATGGATTTTCCTCCTATTTCCCTCCAGATGTTTGGTGTGGTGCAGATACCACAGTAAATAAATGTGTCTCAAAGTCTAATAAATGAGGCAAGAGGGTGGGGAGGGCGTGCTGTCTTGTCTGGCTCCCTGGGATGGGGAGCAGCACCCATGCTTGCATCTTGGGCCTGGAAGATGGGGCAGGTGGGCTCCGTAAGGTGCTTTAAGCTGCGTGTACAACGAGGAATGTACGGGGAAGGCCAACCCCCGCCCGCCAGAGCTGTCAGAATTCACACTGCGGGAACCGCAGGAAGGAGCGGAGAGCGGGTGCTGAGGGTGTGTGTACGTGGGAATGTGCAGAATGACAGTGCGTGTCCTCGTGGCCCCAGGCTGGACTGGAGCAGGGCGGGGGCAGGACTGGGTTCTGGAATCCCACTTGTCAATCTCTTGCTCCAGATGTGGGCGCTGGGGTATCTGGGCTGCCTGGATGGGGAAACTGACAAGCAGTGGTTACATCACTGTCCAAAGGCACAATGGAAATTGACTCATGCCGCCTACTAAATGTCTTTTATGCCTCAAAGCCCTGGGGCCAGATGAATTTGCATGGTGATGTGCTACCCTAGCAGAGGAGAGGGGGAGAGAAAGAGTTGCTTTGGTGGTTTTAATTGTGAGATTAAACATTCTGCAGGGAACAGAAGAAAAACAGGCTAAGAGATGAAATCAAACAAACCCAGCTGTGTCAGGGGTGCTGAAACCTCTCTATTTTCCTCCTTTCTGAGTGAGACCAGGTGGGGCCCAACACATCCTTTCGAAAGGTCCCTCTTTGCTGGGAGGTAGACACTACTAAATAAAAATGACAGATGCTGTTAGAAAAAAAAAGGCAGAGAACCTAGGGAATGTGCCTGCCTCGAGCTGCCTCTGTTGGACATATCGCTGTCTCCTGGGGTCACTTACTGGCAGAGGTTAAGTGACTTGGGTTGCCACTTTTGAGCCAGGGAGCTGGGGAGGGTGCTGGCTCATTTATGGCTGACAAAGCCCAAAGATGAGGTGCCCCTGGAACAGGTCACTTCCTCATAACACCCAGCCTGCGGCTGAGCGTAAGTGTCAAATGCCTGCAGGGCTGACCTCTCCTGCTGCCAGTGCCTACCGCCTGCTCAGGAGGTGCCGACCCAGGGGGCCCGGACTTCCATGGATTCAGCCTGCCTGCTGGGAACTAGAATCTGCTGCCTTGCAGGTAAGGAAAATGAGGCTGAAAGTAATCCATACAGAAAGGGGGTCCAGAGCATGGACTTTGACCTGGAACCAAAACCCACGATCCTCCATGCAATAGTTACATGACAACCCATCACTCCAGATGATCTTCCATCTGGTCAATGGGGGTGGCAGTGGCAGCAGCCCCTTCTCCATGCTTTACTGTGAGGAGTGACTAAAGATTCATATGGCTTCAGCTCAGATCTGGAGTGTTCTCCAAAGGCCCCTGTGATAAAGGCTTGGTTCTCAAACTGTGGCACGATTGAGAGGTGACAGAACCTTTAGGAGGTGGGACCTAGTGGAAGGTTCTTAGGACACTGAGGGTGTCCTTGAAGGGGATTGGGGACCCATGTTTTTCTCCCTTCTCTTTCTCTCTCTCTCTCATAGTTTTCTGGTTCATCATATGTGTAGTTCTTGCTCTACCACATGCTCCCCACGTGATGTGCTCCCTTACCACAGGTCTAAAGAAGTGAGAAATGGGACCAAGTGATCATGGATTGGAACTTTAAAAATTGTGAGCCAAAGAAACTTTTTTCTTTATAAGTTGATTATCTCAGGTATTCCATTATAGTGGTGGAAAAAGGCCTAACACATATATGTATTTGGAGATGTTCTAAGAAACTATTTACTATCTTAACTGTTCACCTGTTAAATGAATTGCTGCCTGTGACAGCAATATATTTGAGCCCCATGTTCTGGCCTCTGTATCCCTGTGGTGACAGAGAATTTGGGGGTTTGGGACCCAATAAAGGAAACACAACTATGCAGCCCAGCTCCAAGTGACTGGTGAATAAGGAGGAGGGGGACATACATAGTAGGGTATAGGAGCTGATTCTCAAATGCAGAGCCACTCAGGTGGTGATGGAAATGACCACCTTGGTGCCTGGGACTTCTGGGCCCAACCGTGGAAGTCCCATAGCATGCTTGAGGTCCTTCTGGCTGGCTGACTCCAGAGAAGTGTGAACAGAAGCAGGAGTCACCCTCTACAGTGGGGAACACCACTGCCCACCATACAACTAAGCCCCTTATATCATATGCCCAGGGAGGGACAAAGGATGGAGCTCCAATGAATGACTGAGACTATCATTTTTGCCCAGTTTTGTAAGAGAAGGGTCTTGAAACAGATTGTAGTGGATTTAGATGAATGAATGTGACTTTTCATGCACCCACATATCACAGAAGTATTCACACCAGAGTCCAGGAACTACATGCTGACCTAGAATAAATGCTCTGAAAATGACCACTAGTAGAGAGCTCTGTGATAATGGACTGTCCTAGGACCACTGAGTCACGCACAACTATTAGGTTTATTTTGGTAGATACGGGTAAGCCCTATAAAAGTGTGCCGTTGCCCAGGATAAGATCCTTTCACAAACCTCACAACCAGGTTAAAAGGAAGCATGTCTCTGTTCAGATTCTGCCCCATGGAGACATTTGAAGCAAGAATTCCTTCCCAAAGAGCCCCAAGGACTGTACAAACTCCAGTGATTCCTCAGTGGAGTGGACCCGCTGCCCCTTGGGGAGCTCCCACCCCACCTGTGTGCGCTCTTTGCAGCAGGAACGAAGCTCCTGGGAGGTTCACTTGTCCGGCGGGACAGAGCTCAGAGTTTTTAGGCAGCTGGGAATTCTCCCAGGCGATGCACAACTACACCCAGGACCTCTGAGAGAGCAAACTCCAGGGGCAGACGCCAAAAGCAAAGTCTCCAGGGCTCCAGGGTCTTTAGACAGGTCACTCAGTGCCCATCCCCGGGGGGGTGTCCCTAAATAAGGCAGCCAATCCACTAGACCCTAGGTCTTAAATGCCTTCATTTTCACCAATGAAAACTCACTTTTTATGTCATCATATTGGTTGACAGGCAACTATTTTCACTCTCGTACACACACACACAAACCCAAATAAAACACCCATTTCTGATGTTCTCTATGCTTGTTGGCAAGATTCAGGGTGTAGATAGAGAAAATAGAATCCTGTCTAGCATTTGCTCTGGTGTGGGGCTTCCTCACAACTAGCAGAACCCGCCTGGCCTGGACATTTTGGCACTGAATTGTGGCTTAAGTGGCATGCTTCGAATGTCACAGGGGAGCAGTACTCTAGTCTGCTCTGGGGCAGAATCAGGCAAGAGCAAATTGGCTGTCCCTTATTAAAATACTTTAAAAATTTAGGAAATAATGTTATGTCCTTTTTCTTCTGGTGCATTATTGCTCCCAATTAGCTTTTGTGCTTCTTGGGAACAGGGCCAAGGTTTTCAGTCACATGATGTTAGATTCATTGTATTTGCTGTTTCTTGAAATATTTATCAAGTGGTTTTCTTGACGGTGGAAAAGTTGGCTAAAGGGCATTTTGGGAAATAAGGGCTTTGATGGCTGGGTTGAAGAATCTAGATTATACTCAGGGGAGCCAAGAGGCTGATGGATACTTTGGAGAAGGAAGAGGTCAAAGTAATGCTTGAAAAGGGACCCGAACTCACTGGGCATGCACGCTCAGAATCATCATCCTCGTCCATTCTTCAGTTGAGTCATTTCTTAAGAAGAGGGACAACTGAATCTATCCCATGCCAGCCATGATGCTAGGGGTCTCAGTGCCCAAGTCATTTGAATGAACTGTTACTCTTTCCATTTTCCAGAAGAGGAAGCCAGGACTAAGGACATTGAGCTACCTGTTTGGAATCACAAAACAGGAAGGGTGGAGAATTTCTGACCAGCACCATGTTCTCTTTCCTACATTGTACCCCCCCCCCCCCCTTTCCCCCAAGGCAAGGCATCTGATTCTGAGTTGCTCTGGAGGAATCTGGAATAAGAGACAGATGCAAGGCAGGACAGTTCCAGCTCCTTCTTGGGAAGAGCAGTACAGAAAGAGGAAAGCTTCCAAGCAATAAAACCCATTATCTGTGCAGCATCCCATCTACACTAAAGAGAATTCCACAGGGATTATGTCCCCTGGAGACAAGAGAAACTATTGGTGGGCCGAAGCATTGACTATAAGACCCCAGTTGATTATACATCCCACTAAACAATTACCTTCTTAGCTCCTGGGAGTCATTCTTGCTGGATTTGCTTTTGTTTCTTTTTTGCAAAGTAAGAATGCCCAATTAGGACTTTCTGGCCTTCTGTATAATAAACCTATGTATTGGGTGGAGTTTGCAATATTTGGCACATTAAATATTACTTTCAGTTGAGATTTTTTTAAATTCCATTTGACTGCCCACACTCTCCTTCAATCCAGAGACCCTCAGTGAACACTGATTATTACCCCAAGTGTAGGAACAGCTCGGGGCAATTAGGGTTTTTAAATTTGCTCTTTAATACCCATGATGTCAGAAGGAGGATTGGAAGACATGATTGAGGAATGCAGCAGCTCTAGCTAACTATGTAGGCCTTCTTTACTTTCAGCCTGGCAAGGCCACATACTCAAAGGGGCCCGTTAGGACCTGGGGACTTGCAGACTTGGATTCTGGTCTTAGCCCCTCCACTTCTTAACTGTGTGACCTTGGGCAAGTACTCAACCTGAGAATTAAGTTCCTCTTCTGCAAAATAGAGCAGGTAATTGAATTCTTAAGAATTAAACAAGATAATGAAAGAGATAATGAAAGAGAACCTGTGTTAGTCAGTTTTCTGTTACTGTAACAAATACCTGAGGTAATAAGCTTATGAAAAGAAAAGGTTTATTTTGGCTCATAGTTTTAGAGGTCCCAGTCTATAATCAGGAGGACTCCATGCTTTAGGTCTCTGGTGGGGGGCAGCACATTACCGTGGGAACATGTGGTAGAACAGCTGGGAAGGGCACCCTTCAAAGGGCCCACAGACACCAATGACCTAAAGACCTCCTGCTAAGTCCTGCCTCTTAAAGTTTCCACAACCTCCCAATAATTCCTTCTGGGGAACCAAGAAAGGAATGTTAACACATGGGCCTTTCAAGAACATGCCAGACCCAAACTGTAGTATCACCTGACACACAGTGGCTGACAGGGAAGTTAACGTGTGACTGGTTGTTGATTCTACTTCACTTTTGGGGCATTCCCAGTTTCTAGTCCCCAGTCATAGAGACCAGGTTAACAGTAGGTATCACTCATGTGACAGGGTGGAATCAAAGGGTGGGAGAAACATGAATTTGAGGGTCACCCACTCCTGGTTCATGCTCTACGATCACTAGCTCTCAGTCTTGAGCAGTTAATATAGCCCTCTGTGCTTGTATTTTCTCATCTTCAAAATGGGCTTATCATACCACATGACTGATGAGGAGTGCTATTGGAAGCTCCGGGCTAGGAGAGCCAGGTTTGTATTAAGACTTCATTGAGTGGAGACCTAAGTTGTCCCCAGTCTTGAGCAAGGGAGTCAGTCAGTCAGAGAATGCAGGGTCTTAAGTATTCTCCAAAGGCCAAATAAATTTGTCTCACATGTACATGTTTGAATAGTTTTCAGATGTGTTCAGGTGCTGCTGTAATAAATGAAATAGAGTCTCTCTAAGGCACTAGTGAATGCATTTTCTCTCAGCCACTGGATTTTGCAAGACCTCAAACAGGAGAAAATATTTCACTTTAGCACTGAATAGGTGTTCCCATGCTTGCAGCCAAAGGGCTAGAAATTTGGTCCAAGACTACTCTAGAGTCATGTGTGATGGTGGATGTGGAGGTTGGTTGTAGGCCAGAAGGGTGGGGACTGGGAGGAAGATGACCCTGGACTGACCCATCAACCCCCTCACCTGCTCTCCTTTTTCCTTCCTGATGGAAAATGCTTTGGAGTCTCCTCCACTGGAGCTCTCTTCCTGGTACTTGTCTGCAGCACAAGTTTGGTAGCTCAATGCCAATGCCTGAGCCTATTTTATGAGTGAAAAGACTGTGGCCCAGAATGGGTAAATAACCCTTGCAGGGAAGCAGAGCCAGGACTCCAACCCGGCAGCCCCGCTCAGGAGACCTCCTTCGATGGGGACTCATAGCTGTAACAGCAAGGAAAAGGGATGTAAAAGCAAATCCCAAAAGCAACCATGGGGTGGGCAGGAGGCAGGGTGGCCTGGAAGGATCTTCCCAGTATGGCCACCACTGCAAACTGCAGCTCCATCCAAGAGGCTCAGAGCAGCTGGAGGACAAAGCTCAGCAGCGTGTGCCTTCCCTTTCTCTATCCTTCAGGCAGGGGACGCAGAGAGCAGTGTGAGTTGCTTTGGCAGCCAAAGCCACAGGGTGACTTTCCAATGATATAGCAGCAGAAGAGGACAACTGGTCATTAAAGGGCTCCTGCTAACACGGGCTCTGTCAGGGCGAAACAGCGCAGAGAGGATGCACACGGAGGGGGAGCCTCTGTTTAAGGACATCCTCACTGAGGGCGTGACCAGTCATGAGCCCAAAGTCGAATTTGGAAGGTTCCAGCAGCAGTTATATAAGGAGGTTGGAACAGACCAGACTATTGTAGAGTTTGGGGTGAGGTGGAGTGGGGGGCTTTCTGGAAAGGGCTAGACAATGCAGGCCCTGGAGGACCTGGGTAAATGCTATGGGAAGCAGGGGGTAATGGGAATGCTGAGGGTCAGTTATGGTGGGGACAAGACAAGAGGAGAGGGTGTCAGGGAGGCATGACCAGGCTTATATCAGCTCACAGGCTTCCATGAGTCTGCTTTATGGCCTCTCCTGGCCTCTGTGTGGCAGATTCTGGGCTGGGCTATGGGATCCACCAAATGACACATAGCTCCTGGCCAGCTGGGGCGATAAGGTCCCAATGGTTCTTAAGCTTGAGGGTGGCACTCATGCCTGTAATCCGAGCAGCTCCAGAGGCTGAGGCAGGAGGATCAGGAGTTCGAAGCCAGGCTCTGCAACTTAGTGAGGCCCAAAGCAACTCAGGGAGACCCTGTCTGTAAATAAATATAAAAAGGACTGGGGATGTGGCTCAGTGGTTAAGCATCTCTGGGTTCAATTCCTGGTGGGAAAAAAAGCTTCAGGGTGCATCCAAATCCTTAAAAGACCCCTCCCCTAGTGTTTCTGGTTCTGTAGACCTGGGGTGGAACCTGGGAATTCATATTTCTAGTAAGTTCCTAGGAAAGGACAATGCTGTTGGCCTACGATCTCAGTTTGAGAATCACAACACAATAAGATGCAGAGAATCATGCTACTTGGCCATGGAGAAATAAGATCAAAGGAAGCATTGGGAATGGTGGAGA
Organism: Glaucomys volans; assembly: GCA_020662805.1. Classification (NCBI taxonomy): domain Eukaryota; kingdom Metazoa; phylum Chordata; class Mammalia; order Rodentia; family Sciuridae; genus Glaucomys; species Glaucomys volans. Next base: position 232,992 of record JAJEJO010001841.1, on the reverse strand, counting down.
ACAGAAGAGGAGCTTCCAGAAGAAAGAAATACAGAAACAAAAATGAGAGGGGATATAGAAAGTATGGTCCCACTGGATGAGAGCCAGTGGGAGGCTGGTGGGCTACATACCTCACTCAGCCAAGGAAGGGGACTGTCTCCTGGGGGTTGCTGGAGCAGCCGAGGAGTTCTGAATGGAGAAATGCCAGATGGATGTGCTAGATTGTTGGAGGAAGTGATCCAAACTGAGGAATGGCACTTTGCAGTTTGTGAAGCACCTCTCTGTGTAGACCACTTCACTTCATCTGCCCAGCAACCCCATGAGCTCTGATCCAGGGTTATGTGGACTACTCAGCCCTCAGACCTTGGACACAAAAGGGAAAGGAGGCTCAGAGGTGTGGAATTGCTTGTTCTATCTGGTGGCAAAGGAAGGCCAAGCCAGGGCTAGAATCCCAGGCCCTGACTCTAGATAATTCCATGATCCTACTTCCTCCTCCAAGTCTAGAGCCAAGCATACTCCTTCCCTTGTTTCCATTAAATAAACATCTTCATCTTTTTCATACTTTTAATAATAGCAGGAAGTCAATCTGGCCACGTAATGTGAGAAAGGTAATAGTCCCAGGTCAGGAAATCCTGTTGCTTAGAATCCCTTGGGAACGTTAACTTTCCCACTCTGACCCCACTGGGATCCTGACCTTTAGCACAATTGGCTTCCTCAGGCAACACTGAGGCCCAGAAATGCTGGGCCCTGGGCCAGAGTTTGAACTTTGGCCTCTGGTAGCATCCCTTGGGGAAGAGGAGGCCACAGTAGGCCACCAAGAGGCTCCTCCACTCCTGGACTCTGCCCTCTGCAGGTGGGTTGTGGGGACAAGGCAATGGTACCCGCCTGGGGAAGAAGTGCTGGATGTCCCAGCTTCTCACACACACTCTGCATGTCGAGAGGAACCTAGACAGGCACTCATTGTCCCCAGGGTTCTGTGACATTGCCTGGAAGGGAAAAATAATGAAGAAGTGAAATGGGGGGTCAGGATAAGAATTGGCACTTGGATGGTGCTAGAAGAGCAGCAAGGTGGGCTGGGCTCTCTCTGTAGTGGGAGAGCCAGAGAAATAGGGAACCACCTCATTCATAGGTCTGACCACCTGAGCACTCAGGAACCAAAGATGGAGATGCCATGGCCATCACCTCGGAAGGGGAATCTAAGCCCTGCCCACTCAGGCAGCCAATACGGCTGATTTGTTAATTCATTCCCTGGCTTATTCATCCAGTCAGTGGTTTTATTTTATAACAAGTACAGTACTCGCTTGTTTTCACACATAATTACCTCTTTTTCCAGGGAATGTCTCTGCAAGTTGGATGGTTTTAGCATTTTTTATTCATGCACTTATCCATTCCTCCGGCACACAGTAGTAGAGCATCACCAAAGTGCCAGGCGTGGCGGGGACAGGGACACAGTCCTGAGCCGTGAGGAATGCACGGTCAGGAGGCAGACTCTGATAAACAAATCATGTACAAAATCACTTCATCACAATGGTGAGAAGTGCTTTGTGGAAAGACAGCCCCATGCTAAGTGGTCTTCTAACAGGGAGAGCCAGTGGAGTCTGGGGTCCATGGCACGTTCTTGAAGGGATGACCTTGGAGCTGGGAGCTTACAGGGGTCCAGTCTGCCATAGCGCCCACCAGGGCCACTCATCCCCCATCAGTCATCCTACTGCCCTGCCGGCCTCTCAGTGCTGAGTGTGCAGCTCTTATTTTATCATCTCCCTGGAGCTGCCTTTTCATTGATGGCGCCAAACTTAACCTGCATTTGGGGTTGTGTTTGTGGTTCTGTCCTTGGAGGCAGACATGTCCTTCCCAGACCATAATCAATGGTTCCTGAAAGTTCGGCTGCTGATTTTGATGCTCTGCAGCAGAGATTCCTAATCACCTCTTCTTATGTGGTATCCGATGCATCCCGTCCTTCATTTGACGTCACTTGATAGGTCCCGGATGATAAGACCTGGCTCTCACCCTCCTGGAACTCTCAGTCGGGTGAGACGGCAGTGTCATAGACCTATAATGTAATGTAATGAGGGTCTGCACAGGGTGCTAGAGGGGTCCACAGGAGGATGTCCAACCTGGCCAGGGAGTCAGAGAAGGCTCCCTGGAGGTGGGGATGCCTGAGCTGAGTGTGACTGGATGGGAAGCACACAGGGCCAGCATCTGGGGAAGGAGATCAGTGGCACAGAGACCCAGAAGTGGAGAGCAACATCCTTCCTAGAAACAAGAGGCAGTTCAGAGCAGCTGGAAAGCAGAGTGGTAAGGGGCACCTAACACAGCTGGGGGCATTCAAGAAGGCTTCCTGGAAGAGGTGGTACAGAAAGATAGACAATCTGAAGAGAGATATGAGCTGACTAGGGAGAGACAGGGAAGGACGCCATAGACACAGAACAAGGGAACTGCATTCATTAACAATGCTGTACCATAAATTACCCCCAAGCCTAGGAACTTAAAGTAGCCATGATCAATTATGATAGCTCGTGGTTTCTGTGGGTCAGTGTTTGGGGAGCAACCTGGCCAGTGGTTCTAGCTGGGGGATTATGTGAGGTTCCATTTACTGATCTGAGCTCACTGGGGCCAGAGGATCTGCTTCCAAGGTGCCTCACAACGTGCCTGATCACTGTGCTGGCTGTTGGCTCCAAGTGTCTCCTCCCCTGCCAGCCCTCCACAGAGCTGCTGGGTGTCCTTGGAGTGGCAGCCAGCTTCCGCCCGAGCAAGGAATGCAGGAGACCAAAGTGAAAGCTGCAATGTCTTTTGTGACCCAGCCTCATAAACCATGTCCTTCTGAATTATCACACAGGTCAGTCCTGTTGCCATGTGAGAGGGGACCAGTACTGGGACTGGATGAGGCCCCTGCTTGGGTGCAAAAGGAAAGGAGGGCCAAAAACTCAGCGATGAAGGCAAGCAATATTTTGAAAAATCAAAACAAATGTGAAACCATCCATAATGAACAAAATATGCACAACTGAAATAAAGACAGGGCCCAGCAGGGCTGGGTCAGGGTGGAAAGAGTGAGCCTCTGGCAAGCGTGAGACTGGATCCTGCACAAAGGCAGAAGGTCCAGGAGTCAGGTATCACTGCCGGCCACTTGGAGGCTGGCCACCTTAGGGACCAAGTCACAGAGACAAGCAGCACTCCCCAAGTGCTGGTCCAGGACTACTGAGTCTCAGAGGCCCAGGCTTCCCGAGGCCCAGGGGCAAGGAGGTGGGTGAAGGGAGAACAGCCCTCCATTGAAGTAATTTATCCAAAGATGGATTCCATGATTGGCACTGACATACACAAACAGCCCCATTTTCAGGAAATTGGGGTTGGGGTTGAATTAATTTCTCAGGGATGGAGTTACAAATTACCATAAACAGGGTGACTTGGAACAAGAGGAACATGTTCGTTCAAAGACTTTGGGAAGCCAGAAGTCAGAAGTCAAAGTGTCAGCAGGGTCAGATCCTTCTGTGGACCCACTGGGGCTGTGAGCGAGGATCTGCTCCAGGTCTCTCTCCTGGTTCTGATGGCTGCTGCAAGCTCTGTGGTCCTTGGCTGGTGGCTGTGTCACCCCATTCTCTGCCTTGGTCATCACAAGTGTTCTCCTTGAGCCTCTGTCCAATTCTCCCTCTGCTCAGGACACTCATTATTGAATTAGGGCCCACCCTAGTCCAGTATGACTTCATACTAATTTGATTACATCTGCAAAGAGCTTCTTTCCAAATAAAGTCACATACATAAGTTTGGGGGTTAGGATTTGAACATATTTTTTGGAAACACAATTCAACCCACAGCAGGAGTATAGGATTATTCGAATGAAGCGTTTGCTACATCATTCAAATTGGAAGGAAGACAAATATTTTAAAATTCACATTTCACGCATCTGCTTTTTAAAAGCACTAACAGGAAGCATAAAGTGCTGTTGAATGAAAGTGAAAATCAATAAAATATCTGCAGTTGTCCCCCCGTATCTGTGCAGGATATATTCCAAACCCCCAGAAGATGCCTGAAACCATGATGTTTCTTCCTATACAAGCGCACCTATGATTAAGCTTCATTTACAAATTAGGCAGAGCAAGAGATTAGCAATAATAACTGATAATAAAACAGAACAAGTACAATGATAGACTGTGATACAGTTACATGAATGTGGGCACTCCGGAAAAAGTCAAGACAGCCAGGCATGGAAGCACGTACCTGCAATCCCAGTGACTTGGGAGTCTGAGGCAGGAGGATCACAAGTTCAAGCCCAGTATGAGCAATTTAGTGAGACTCTGTCTCAAAATAAAAATAAAAAGGACTGGGGAAGTAGCTCAATGGTACAGTACCCTTGGATTCAATCCCAATCCCAAGTAAGAGAGAGAGAGAGAGAGAGAGAGAGAGAGAGAGAGAGAGAGAAGGAAGGAAGGAAGGAAGGAAGGAAGGAAGGAAGGAAGGAAGGAAGGAGTCAAGACTACTACTGTTTTCAGATCTCATTTGATCACAGGTAACTGAAGTAATGAAAAACAGAACTGTGGATAAGGGGGATGACTGTGGATATCCACAGAATCGATTCATTTCCATTCTATATTGTGAACTGATGAGGGAGAATACCTGAACATATGAATGAGGTGAAGGAAGAAGGATGTTCCCAGAGACATGGAGACTGAGGCAGTCAGAGAATCTCAGAGACAGAGCAAGAGAGTGAGGACAGCATCAAAGACTCTGAGAGACAAGGTCAGTCTCAAGGCCTCTGGAACTCTGCCATTAGAGACTTCCAAAGCCCCCTTGAGAATTCGCAAGAACTGGCATGAGGGGGAGCCCTCTCCTTGAGATGAACAACCTAGTCAGATCAGGATTTTCTTTGAAGGGTGGGAAGTCTTTTGCTCCATCCACTGTTGCTCAGAATTCATCAGACATGCTTTGATCTTCATAAAGAAAATGTCAATATTATAGCAAGTTGGAAGACATTGAAATGAATTGCAAATCCAGGGATGACAAACAGGTTTTCTCTCTCCCCCACTGGTAGTTGTCTTGGGCGAAGCACTGTGGGAAGAAGACTGCAGGCTCAGAGATCTGTAATCCATTCCTTATGTCCGCCTCAGGTGCAGGAAGGAGGGCAGCATCTTTCTGCTTGTTATTTTAGATCAAGGATGAATGCAGTCTTTTGAGAACAGTAAAACAGAGACCAAATAAGAGAAATGACATGCCTGAGGTCTCCTTGCCAGTTCATAGTAGTATGCAGAAATACTCCATTCCCCATGCTCACTCCAAATTGGGTTCTCTTGCTATTGTGATTAGCACCAACATCTGTCCTTTTGCTGGGAGTGACCCTGTCATTTCCCCTCGCACACCTTGCATGTTCAGTTACCAAGTCTTATCCCCTCTACCTTCACTTTCTCTCCAGGTATCCACTTATTTCCGTTTCACCCTCACCCTCGTAGTCCAGGTTCATTTGCCCCCAGGGGACATTTGGAATATCTGGAGGTGTTTTGGGTTGTTAGAACTGGGAGAGATTCTGTCATCTAGTGGGCCGAGGCCAGGGATGCTGCTAAACGTCCTACAGTGCTCGGGCAGCCCCACCTCCAACAACAAAGAAGTATCTATCCCACCATGTCAACAGTGCCAGGACTGAGAAAGCCCACCCCAGTCTAAGCCACCATCATCTCCTGCCTATCCAAGCTCAAGGGCCTCCTACCCAGCCTTCCTGCCTCCATCCACAGTCTATTCAGTCCCCCCAGATCAACATAATCTTAAAACCTAAGCTCTATGCTCTCCTTGCACATAGGCCCAAGCTCCTCACCATAGCCCAGGAAGACCCTGTGGGCTCTGACCTTCTCCACCTCTCTGACTGGGCCCTCCTCCCACCTGCTCCATCTCTATAGTCTTAGTCTCCTGAGATCTCAGAAGAGATGCTTCTCCCTGTGGGGATACACCTACCTTCCACCCCAACCTCCACCTCATGGACAACTACTCATTTAGCTGATCTCACTGTTTTCTCAAAGCTTAACACTTCGTTGGGGTAAACTTTCTTCACTTTCTGGCCAGGAAGAAACCTCTATGCTTGGTACGGTTTATATCTGGAGTGTCTCTTAAAGGACCATGCTTTGAAGGTTTGGTCTTCAGGTGAGTGGTACTGGGAGATGGTGGAAGCTTTAAGAGGTGGGGCTTTATGGGAGAAAGTTAGGTCATTGGGGGCGTGCCCTTGAAGGGGATTGTGGAATCCCAGCCCCCTTCGCCACTCTCTTTGTTCACCACAGACCCAAAAGCAACAGGCCAACCAATCATGGACTGGAGTCTCCAAAATCAAGAGTCAATACAATTTTTTCTCTTTATAAGTTGATTATCTCAGCTATTTTGTTTTAGTAACAAAAAGTTGGCTAATACAGTGCCCTCTTCATAGCATATCTTATCATCTATAATGACATACATATCTGTGGGATTGTTTGATAAATGGTAAGAAGTCTCATGTAGCTAGAAGTATCTTTTTTGATCAAACTGTTTTCAATGTTTAATACTTGAAACCTAGTAAACTCTCGATAAATATTTGTTGAATGAATGAACAACTTCAGGCCTCTCCGCCCTCTAGGCTTTCATTCACTCCATTAGAGCAGGGTCTCTCCCTGTTCTGCTTCTTTTCTATTTCTTTCTCCTTCAAACTTTTCCTTCTACCCATTCTTTCTTCATTAACTGTCATCTTATGCAGCAAATGGCCACATGTAAGTGTTTATTGTGCTGATTAAATGTCGTTCTTTGTTCTGTGAAACAAATTCAGTTGATTTTATAATTTGCATATCCTTCTAATGATGTTGCCAGGAATGAAAAATAATCAAATATAATGAGCTGTCTATGCTGGACGGACGCCTGGCTCTGCCTGAAGGCAGGCACTGGACCAGGTGGCCTTGGGCTGGGAGTCAAAGTCAGTGGCCAATAGTTATCCAGCCCCAGCCCTAAGGGGGATGCAGTTCCTGGCTCCACAGCTCTGCCCAGGGCTGGCACCTACTCAACCTGCCGGTCTCAGTCAAATGTCATCTCTCCAGAGAAGCCCTTCCACACCAACCATCTACATTAGCCCAAACACCAAAAACCCAACTTAGGAAGTGGAGTACAGAGCTGCGAGGAGGGGGCTCTTGAGGACACTGCAGAATTATCTGTCTCCTCACCTTCTAACATGTGAGAGAATTGAATGTTCCTGTAGGGTAAGTCCCTCTTCATCAGATGTCACAGTACTTGCAGTTGGAAGCACTCCAACTTAATGCTTTTTTTTTTTTTTAATCACATGTATCAGTCAACTGAGGATGCCATAACAAAGAACCCCAGACTGGACCACATAAGCAACAGACACATATTAACCCACAGTTCTGGAAACTGGAAACCCAAGGTCAAGGTGTCAGCAGGGTTGGTTCTTCTGAGAGCTGTGTGGGAAGGATTTGTCCTCAGCTCATAAATGACTGCTTTTTCCCTGTGTCTTCACATGCTCTTCCCTCTGTGGGAGTCTGTGTCCAGATTTTCTCTTCTTAAAAAGACAGGGTCCACCTAATGACCTCATATTAATTACCTTTCTAAGGACCCCCTCTCCAAATAGAGTCATATTCTAAGGTAATTGGGACTTCATATGAAAATGGGGAGTGGGGAAGATACCATTCAGCTGTAACACTGCAGATCTAGAGATATTTTCTCTTCCTTCCTTCCTTCCTTCCTTCCTTCCTTCCTTCCTTCCTTCGTTCCTTCCTTCCATCCTTCCTTTCTTCTCTCTCTCTCTCTCTCTCTCTCTCTCTTTCTTTCTTTCTGCCAGGGATTGAAGCCCAGCCTTGCACACACTAGGCAAACACTCTACCATCGAGGCACATCCGGGGATATTTTCTATCAACCAGAGCTAGCTCCTGTGGATGGAGAGGGAGGCCAGGTTGTGGAAGCTGTACCTTCTCCAGCCACCCACAGAGTAGAGATAGTTGGTGAGAGTCCAGTGTGACCAGCCAACTGCCCAAGGAAAGAGAAAGCAGAAGGAAAGTTTCTTTCCAGGATTGGCATCTTGACAATCAAAGGGGAAAGACATCAATAGTGATAAAAAAAACCCACGGCTGAACAATAGTGACCACCACTGATCAGCACCTATGAGAGAGGTGTTATTCTCATCTGTAATGAAGAGTGTGAGCCACTCATCACAGGCCCAGAGTCTCGTGATAGGCATGGAGTTACCCTCTCCTTTCAAGAAAGAACACCCTCAGGATGCACCTCCACTTCCAAGCAAAAGCTGAAAAACCACTTCTGAACACTTGAGGGTATCAGGGTTTGGTTCCTCCTGTCCAACTCAGGACCCCTCTGAGGGGTGATGTCTCTCTGTATAGTTGATAGAGATGCTGTCATGTTGCACCGAAGTCTGAAGCTCTCCCACCCAATCCTGCTCCTCCCTCCACCTTTTTCTCTTTCACAGGCCTCACTCCCAATAACCCATCACATACACACTCATTGTCTGTTTCCCAAAGACCCAGCTGGCAGACCAACCAGGATGTCCCCCTAGGGGCATCACTATTTCTTCAACCTTGCTGTTTCCAAGGCACAGACTGGAGGGTCTGAGAACAAGAGATAGAGCTGGGGTCCATGAAACCTGATGGGTGAAGCTGGAAGTCAATTTCACCTCGTAGAACATGCATGTGGCTCAGGCACCCAAGGCCAAGGGCCAGGGAGGGTGGGGGCATTGCCCAAGGTCACCAGCTGCTGGGAGATAGAGCCGAGGTCAGAGCCCTGGGTCTCTGAGTCACATCTGAGCCCCTTCTACTGTCCAAAAAAGGCAACCCAGAGCTGCAGCCTTGAGGGGTATCTGCCTGAGGAGTCGAGGTGTGTCACCGAGCTGTAGAGGCAGCATGGAGCTTCTGACGCTCTCCCCCAGGATCTTCTGATGACAGAAAATCATGTCTCCCCAGCAGCAGAACACACAGAAGTAGCAGGAGGCTAGGGAATGAGACTAGCTTATGCCCTTCCCATCTTTCTGCACTGGCTTTGCCAAGTGAGGCACTGTCCCTCATCTAAAGTGGGCATAAAGCCGCCTACCTCTGGGGCAAAAGCATGGATCCCCCACCCTGGTCCATTCTGACCATGCTGTGTGGGAGCCAGAGTCAGATGCATAACACACTGATTTATGATCGTGAGGACCCGAGACCCTGCTGAAGGACTCAGGGAACTGGCGTATGGCTCTGCCATCTCCAGGGCTAATTAGTTTTATGGCCAACCAGAGAGAAGGCAGGTTTAGCAGTTCAGTCTGGCTCTGTGGTTCAACAGCAGGAAACACAGCTGTTTATATTCCTGAGGTCTCCAGGGTGGACTTCCTCCCTCTCTACCTCCCTCCTTCCTCCCTTCCCTCCTCCAGTGGCTGCTCATACCTGGACAATGCAGGTACAACAGGGTCTCTCTGCTGGGGAGAGCAGGCAGGGGAGGCTGCCCACACTGGCATCCACGTGTGACTGTGTTCACACCAAGGGTGAGGGCTACAGTGGGACCCTTGAAGCAAGGGTTTGACTTGTCCTGTGAATGGAAGGAAGCTGTCTGTCCACACACTTTTGGGGGAGGCTCAAGAGAATGCTCCCTGCAAAACCCCAGCACCCCCCTGCCAACCTACCCTTTCAGGCACACTTTCCAAGTCCAGGGTCAGCACTCAAAGCCAGCCCTACTCCTCTTTCATTGACCCCTGACCCCAGCAAAGACCATACCCCTGATGCCCTCATACATGAAAATAGCAACCCACTGGCCCTCGGTCTGCACAACAAAATGGACAGTGAATAAGTGTGCTTTTCCAATCATTGTAGTCAGACTGTGGAGCAACACAAAACAAAGATTCTGGAACCAGGCTCTGGTTCTGCTACTGGGAGTTATTACCTTCCCAGCCTTGTTTGGACTCATCTGTAAAATGGGGATAAGAATGCATCCTGATGTTATTACTATGCTTAAATGAGATAGTGCAGCAAAGTACTGATCAGGACTCGTGTCTGATCAGGACTTGATGGATTTATTAATATTCATTAGGAATGGGGAACCAAAAGGCACAGGGCAGCCCTCTGTAGGGAGCTGCCTTTTCCACTGACACAATTGGCCCCTCCTGGCAGTCTGCCTTCCTGCACACTGATCTCACAGCTGTAGTTACCCCCCGACATCTTTGAAGAGTCTTTATAAGCAGAATCCACTTATACACACACACTTGCAAGCACATGCATCAGCTCATGTATTTGGGCACATGTCAACATGAACGCTTGAAAGCCACACCCATATATGCAAGGGTCTTTGCAAATGTATACCCATGCACATTCAGCTACATGCACATATGCACACATGCATGCATCCTGTGCATGGTGCACGCATGGGTCCACAAAAAAATATATGTATGCATTTGTATACACACACATGCACACAAGGCACAGTCTTGCAGGCATGCTGCATGCACATATAAAGCCTTGCAAACACATCCACATACAAACACATGCACAGGTTCCTGCATGAATGCCACACACACACATGGACCCCTCAAGACATATGCCATGCATGTACACACCAGGTCTCATTCCTCTGGCACATGTGTAGGTGCAGAGGAGCAGGCTGATAAATGCCAGAGCCAGACCAGGGAGCATGGTCAGCTCAGAGATAAACAAAGGAGGCAAGAGAAGACTTTATTAGTGGCTCAAGGACATCTTGAAATACAAATAGCCCAGCCAGGAGGGTCCTGGCCAATGGAACTGACCCATGCCCTCTCCCTTGTCCCTTTCTGAATCAAGGTCTTCAGGAGACCTACCTCTGTAGCCAGATGCTACATGAAGAAGCCACAGTGAAGACAAAGGACACTCCCTGTGCTCCCTTCTCAGGGTCAGGGTGAGGGGTCAGATGGCTAGAGAGCTGGCAGTGGAGGCAGCCCTGAGTTCCTGTCCTTGCCACTATCATTTAACCCTGGAGCCCTCCAAGGACCTTGCAGTGTGGCTACAGACGTTTGCTTCAGTATGGTGACCCACCGTGCTTCATTCCTGTGCCTGACTTATCTGCTGGAGCCCCACCACTGTAGGGAGAGGGCAAGAAGCCAGGTCCCTAAATGAGAGGCCTGGTAGGAAAAGAAGAGGTCCAGGAGTCACACTGGCTTTCTTCCTAAGAGTGTTCAAAGCTTGGCAAGTAGGAGCCTGGTCCTGCTGGGTTTCACCTAGAACAACTTGGGTAGAAAGAAGGGAAATTAATACTAATGCCACTACAACTAATAAAACTGCTTGTCATAAAAATATACAGCAGTCATTGAGTCGCACACTTCAAAGGGTGCATTTTATTATATGTGAATTATACTGATATAAAGCTGTTTATATCTTTCTCCTCCTCCCAGCTGTTATGTCAGGCACTCAGCAAGGTTAAGTGGATTATTTCATTGAAACCTCCCCTGAACCCACTCCACATGTGAAGTGTGGAACTCGGTTCAAAGTCATGCAGCTGGTCAAGGTTGGAGCCGGCCACAGACCCCCACTAGCAGCACAGGCGGCTCTGCCATCCCTTCTTCCACCTCTTCAGTCCATATCCAGTCACTGAGCCAATGGAAAAGATGTCCAGTACCTAACGGACTGGTGGTTCCTGAACGCCAGCATCCAGCAGTAGCATCATCAGGGATGCTCACTGAAATGCTGATTAGGGGACCAGCTAGTTGCCTCCTGAGCACCTGGCTCTGGCCACCCGCCCAGCAGGCGACCCCTGGGGGTGAGGCCGGCTGCGGGAGGGAGGGGGGAGGGAGCAGGCTCCTGTGCACCCGGGTAGGACGAGGCTGAGTCACAATGTGTTTGTGCTCCAGTATTAATAGAAACATAAAACCCGGGATCAGCCTTTTCTTCCCCCTCTGGACAAGCCCGGACGACACGGGGCCGCTCTTCTGTGACTCTGACCTCTACCGCATATTAAACAAGAGTCGGGCGGGTCACATGGACACCTCATTAATTCGTCCTCCCAGCGGTGGGGGACGATGAGGAGGGCGGAACGACCGAGTGGAACTCATCACGCCGCAGCGCTATCAAGGTTAACTAGTGCTCCGGGTGGAGGACGCGGGGGAGGGGCGAGGGTCCCCAGGGGCGGGGCCTCGGTGAAAGGATAAATTAGCGCATCCTTTGTTTGCCTGTCAATAGGTGCTTCCAGGGGAGCCACGGGGGCCGAGGAACTTTGTTTGACCAAAGCGTTTAAACAATCCGCCTGCAATCCTGTTTGCACTTTCCATTTGCTCAGCAAACCTGCCCCTCGGAAATAGCTTTGGGGTAAACTTTGGCCCAGCTGCTGCCGAAATTGTCACATATCCTGCCTAAGACCCGCTTTCAGAGGGCTGCTTCAGACCCTCCCAAAACCAGACAGGGGCTCCAAAGGTACACAATACCTAATACCCGGAGTGCACACTCAACACCCCATCTGACCTCATCTTGCTTGGCAAGTGAGAGTTAAACATCCTAGTTCAAGTTCATTCTGTCTTTTAGCTAAGTACCTGATTTTTCAAAGGTGGAGCTCCTGCAAAGCTATCTGCTTTCAAGGGAATGACCCTCCTCCCTCTCTTTGCCAAGCTGTAGTAAAAGGACCTGCTGTCCCCCAGGGGTGTTGGGTTGGATCATCTTGCCTGCAACTCACCCTGTGGTCCTGTAGCTCAGGGACCTCACCCAAGACTGTTTACTGCACTGAAACCATGCAGGGACATTCCTTAGAAACTGCTACCGGGTCTCCCATTCTAAGGCTGCTGCCCCATGTATCTGGAACCTCTGATGTTCCCTGCATGGCGGGCTTCTCTGCAGTTCTTGATTCCAAAGCTGACCCCCCTGGACAAGTTCACCAGCTATGCTCAGGCATCCTTTTGGTCCCCCTCCTCACAGTCTGGAACCTAAGAATCTGGGAGTGCTAGTCCAGACCTCTCAGGTGCTTCCAGAAATCTCATCTACTCTGGGAGGCAGATGCCAGTTGTGGAGGTTGGACCTTTAACTCCAGAAGTGCAGGGGGCAGGGGAGGAGGGAGCCCCTGCATCCTTTGACCTGTGAGATTTCTTTCTTCCCTCTTTTCAAGGCTCTAGCCTGGCATGCCAATGGCTTTGTGTCCTTGTGGAACACAGCAGCACCCTTAGCCCAGTCTTTTTCCTCCTGATGTCCCCTCGTGTGGCTTTATCTCATCTTCTGGTCACATTCTGTGTCCTATCTTACACCAGCTTAGAGTAAACCCACACTTGGTTCTCCAGGTGTAAACACATGATATGTAAAGAGCAATGTGCAAAGCATAGGAAACCTATAATTCTGCAGAAAAGCCTAGATTTGGGGATATAGTTCAGTTTTCCTAGCATGTGTGAGGCGGTGGGTTCCATCCCCAACACTACAAAAAAAGGAAAACACCCTTTTGCCGTGGGCTGGAAGGTCCTAGCCTGGCTCTCTGTTCACTTTCTCTTTTTGTCTTATTACAACCCTAATCCTCCCTGAGGCACTAGGGGCCTCTGGTAGACTAGCAGAAAGGTCACATACAAAGAAGGGGGAAAAAAAAAAAAGCCAGGTGCATCCTACATTCTAAATGTTATTCCATTATGTAGGTGAATCTGCCCTGGGAGGTGTTTGTAAGGTCACTGGGTTTAATGCAGAAGTATTTGGAGGTGGCCATCTGAGCCTGAGGATCTCTTAGCATCTGGGGTGGAGGGTAAATGCCTCCCTCCACTTCACAGGGGTGGCCAGCTGCCTCTTGAGCAGGTCTTAATGGCCCACATTCACCCTGAGAGCAGTAGTTCGCCTGCCTTCCACTTCCCAGCAAGCCTGGGTGAGAATAATAATGCAGAGGTTGAGGGACACTGTCCCTGGGTATAAAGGGCAGAAAGGGACCCTCTCCCAAGTATGGGTTTTTGATAGGTAGAAAGATAAAGACCACGAGGACAGAGGAAGCCCAGACTCCAGGGCTGCTCAACTTCCCTGACAGGTGCTGGATTTTGAGGGTCATGGGAAAATGAGAGAGGAAGTAAGGGACTGGGACCAATAAACCTTTGACTCCTTCTTCCCACCCTCGCTGTCCCAGCTGTGACTTGCTCAGTCCCCTCCTGCCTCAGTTTCCCTCCTGCACAGTGGACGCCAAGCTGGATTCAAACAGTATAGACCGTGAGTCCGAAGCACACGGCACTTGGGAATCAAAAGCCATCTTTTCCCTGCTGCTGGAGAGAGTGGATCACATGAAGGTCAAGATAAAACCCACGGAAGCAGGAGGGGGAGGAAGCGGTGGGGTGTTTTGTTTGGCGCCGCCGCTGGCAGTTGCCTCGGTAGCTGAGAACATCGGCTCTGGTCACGCTTGCCTCCACTCCAATCCTATTACCCCGTGCGGTTGGGCTCCGAAAATAGCCCCTGTCAACCCCATCATCACAGTTCAGCGTTTCCACCACCGGCCACTTATTGTTCAGTGGACATGGTCATGGTTAACCCCTCCTCTGCCACCTGGGCTAAGATCCCACCTTTGGAGAAATCATTTGTCTTTTGAGTCCCTCTTCAACTCCACAGGCAGATCCGAAGGGCGACACCTGGACAGAGCTCCCACAATGAACTGTCTGTAAAGTAGGGACTTTATCCACATTTGCTGGGAGAATGAAAGCCAGGCCCAAAGAGGTGAAATGACTTATGTAAGGCCACCAGTCAGTGCATGACTGAGCCCAGGTTCAGAGTAGGCTGTGTGATTCCAAGGTTGGGCTTTGTCACCAGGCTGCTCTCCAAACCAGTGCCACCTCCCCAGAGCCCTCCTTCAGCCCCACTTGATTAATGCACCCTACCCCCTGCAGGCACAAGGGCTGCAGCTCTGGCCGTCTCCATAATGACCTGATTGTGGGTGTAGAACATAGATTGCTGGGCCCGAGGCGGCAGAAGGCCTAACTCAGTCACCCCAGTGCAGTGTTCAGGAACCTATATTTTATACTAGTACTACACAAGAGACCGATCATAAAGTACATTAGGAATCACAGCTAACCTGAGATTCAGTAGGTCCTATTGGGAAGGAAAGAAAATTGACCTTTGAGGAGCCCATCCTGGCACCCAGCACATTACCATATACCAATGTGTTTCTTTTCACAAGTCAGTTTTGCACATAAGAAAATGGATTCTTTGTACTGCATCTGATTGTTTCTGAAAAGAAGATAACTAAATCAGTTTTACAGCAAAATCTAGTCCAGAAAATGCACAACTGGATCATACAGACCTGGGTGTGGTGTAGACCCCCCCAACAGGGAGGCAGGTAGGCCAGTGGCTTTGACCACAGGATTTGGGACCAGGCTGACCCAAAGTAGTAGGGGGGTTGAATGAGCTGATGTGAGTCACAGGGTTAGCACAGAGCCCAACATTCATGATACTATCTGAAATACACTGAGACCTCAAGATATGCAGGACTGTCTTGATAACCTGCTGTTTATGAACCCATTTAGATTTTCAAGGTAGATTCTTCTATCATCCCATTTTGCAGGGACGAAACATAGGAACTGCGAAGCCACTTGGTACTGAAGTGGCATAGGGAATCAAGCATCTGCTTTCAGAGCTTTCGTTCTGTCACATTAGTCCTCTCTGTTCCCTGGGGATGGAGGAATCCTGGTATGATGGCTGGAGAGTGTTGGCCTTCCACTCAGGCCACCTGTTTTCTCTATCTGCCTTGCAGGGACTATTATGGTTCAGATCTGGAATGTCCCCCAAAGGCTCAGTGTGGAAGGCTTAGTCCCCGGTGCAAAATGTTCAGAGATGGAGCTTTGGGGAAGTGAATGGGGATCACAAGGGCTCTGACCTCATCAGTGGATTAATAATTGGGTGGCATTGGGAGGAAACTGTAGGAGGTGGGACCTAGTTGAAGGAATAAGTTCTTGGGAGTGTACTTTTGGGGACTCTATCTTGTTCTTGGCCCCTTCCTTTCTCTTTCTGCTTCCTGGCTTCCATGTGTAGCTTTCCTCTGCCACATCCTTCTACCATGATGTTCCACCTAACCTCACGTCGAGAGCCAGGGAGTCAGCCTACCATGGCCTAAAACCTCTCAAGCCATCAACCAAAATAAATCTTCCCTCCCTTAAGTTGTGTATGTCAAGTATTTTAGTCACAGAGATTAAAGTTGACTAACCCAGGGACCCCCTGGCCCTGAGTCACTGGAGGATGCTCCCTGGGGCCTCCGTATAGCAGTCTCTGCTCTAGCCACCCTGGTCCTGTAGACCAAGTCCCTTGGGCTCCAAGCCCTCAGGCTGTGTCAGGCCTGGCTTCCTTGCAACCTGCCTGGAGGCCCACCAGCTTCTGTCAAGGCATACCTCAGGACTGTCGCTCTTGGTAGTTTGGGCAGCACCCTCCAAATCTTGCCCATGCTTTGATTCTATCCTGGCCAGTCTTTGCTTGTGTACTGTTATCATTTAAATCAATCTTCTGGGGGTTCTGGGGATGAAGACATCAAGGGCTTGTGCCTCTGAGAAGGGTAGCTACCTACCCAAGTTTGCCCGTGAGTTAGCAGCACACCTGGGCCTGGGCTCAGCCTCCTGCTTCCTATGGTGTTCTTTCTTCACAGCCCAGGCTGCAGCTCCTGGGGTCTCACTGGGCATGAGAGAGGGCTTAGTCTGTCCCTCAGGGAGGAGCCCCAGGCCCAGAGGCAGTGGGTTCTAAGCCTTGGGAGATCTGACGTGAGTGAATACCCCCAATATAGGTCAACAGTCCCCACTGTGGCTGGAGACCAAGGGCCATGTAAGGACCACTTATCCTTAGACTGCCAAGGCTTTTGTAGCACTTTTTTGTGCACTTTGTCTCTGAGTTTTCTGCCCACTCCATTCCATCTTTGGGATCTTCCCCTTCTATCCTCTCTGCCAGTGACCAGTGGGCTGGCAGAGGACACAGAATGCTGTACACCCACCTCTGCCTCATATGTGTGGACCCAGTAAAGCTCCCACCTTGAAAATAGTGTCAGTGTCCTCCAAATGGCGAACAGCTGCCGACTGTTCTGAAAATTCACTGTTAGCTGTGTGGCTTATCCTAAGGCCCCCATGCCTCCTCACATGGGAATGGGGCATATCAAATGAATTGGCATCTTGGTGCACAGGAGTTTACCAGAACTCCACCCAAGGAAATCAAAAGAAGAGCACTGGAATTACAGCTCCCAGCACAAATGGGCTTATGCCTCAAAGGCCCTTAATAGCTCTAAGAAGCCCGGAGCTCTCTGCTCTCAGGCATACAGGGGCCTGGGGATCAGTCTCCTGCCATTTCTTGGTTCTGTTGCCCTCTTTGTCAGTGGGGTCTCCTCAAGGGTGAGAAAGACAACCATCTCCGGCCTCAGGTGTCATTCCCACCTCTTGAGAAAGTGCTGGGGACAGAGAAGTTCCTTGTTCTAGTCCTGCAGTAAGACATGTCATTGGCTTGCCTCAGGGTACCCCCACTCATGAACTCCAGTTTGGTCCTAACTAATGAAATCAGCTCCTCTATTACTGCACTGAGAGTGGGGGACATAGGGGCCTAAAGGAGAATCCAGGTGCTGTTTCCTGTGTCTGTCAGAAGAAGAAAAGAAAAGTGAATCTCAGGGAGCACCTGAGAGCAACGGGCAAGATACCTCTTACCATCCTCTCTCAGCCCCACTCCTGTGTGACCTTCAGAACAAGAAATAGGAGCAAAGATAAGATAGATGTCTTGTAAATCACAATTGGGCTAAAGCCCAGATACACCCATTGTAAGTTGAAAATATCAAGTCAAAATGCATTGAATGCATCTAAAATTCTCAACATCCTAGTGTAGCCTGGCCCATCTTAACCAGGTCAGCATGCTTCCATTAGCCTACATTTAGCCAGATGGGCAAAATCATCTGACACAAATCCTTTTTTATAATACAGTGTTGGGTATCTCATGAATTTATTGAATGCTGTACTGAAAGTGAAAAACAGAAGGGTCATTCTGTGTTGTTGGCCTGGTCAAAGGTCATACTTCAAAATTCCAAATAGGTTTCACGCCATAGTGAAGTTGAAAAATTATAAGTCAAACAATCACAGGGGGGTGACCATATTTAGCCCTCCACTAGGCCATTTCTGATGATCCCTTCTTGTCTTTAGGTACAGGGCTCTTCAGGCTCCTCTGTCTATGTCTGTCTGTCTGTCTGTCTGTCTGTCTGTCTCTTCCCTTCCCTATATCCCCCAACTACTAAGATTGACTATTTATTTGTCTGATTAAATAGAAAATCCCCTCAGACCATGAGATCTGTATTAGTTAAAGCATCAGAACTCCCCCTTCTACCAATTCCCCCCAACATCTTAATATAGGAAGTTGATTTTTCTTACACACAAAGATCCAGGCCACGTTCCTGGTTGGTAGGTGGCCTACCTTTCAAATGGTATTTAAGACCGTAGGGCCTCAGAGTAGTACACTCCAACAATGTCCTGTGATTTCTGCACACATATGATTATGATACATTTGGAATGTGGCTAGTCAGAGGAAATGGATTTTTGATTTTGTTTTATTTTAACTAATTTGACTAACCATGTGCACCTAGTGGCTACCATCTTAGATAGTGTCTCCTTGACATTCCCCACATTATCTTCTGATTCTGGCTAGAAAACAGAAAAAGAGGGCCTTAAGGGAAAGAATAATTTTGAGTCTGGCCTGGGAAGTGCCCTGCATCTCTTTTGCCTACATCTCTCTGACCAAAACTCTTTCCCTGACCACATCTATCTGCAATGGGTGCTGGGAACTCTAAGCCCACAGGGCATCCTGCAGGCAGGGATTGAGTTTGGTGAGTGAGTAGCAATATTTGCCACACAGGGCACTGACTCACCTTTGTGCTTCCCAGACCTAGTGCCCTGCAGGAGGCTGGCACGCAGGAAGGGCAGGCATGACGTGAGTAAGAGATGTGTATTCATATGAATATGGATGAAGCAGTGGGAAACTGAAGTAGCAGGAAAGCCTAATCAGATCTCTTCCCAAGCTGCTTTGTCTTCCTGGGAGCTTCTGGGAGGTTCAGGCCATTTCCCTGATCCTGGATTCTCTCTGCCAAGACCCAAATACAGGGGAAAATGCAAAAACTCAAACACAGGCAAATGAAATCCATTAAAACAGCCAATATTGACCCTGTGAGGAGATAAGCAGAGTACAAAGTGCAAAGAGCTATGCCAAAATCCCTGCCAAGTGGAGTGGTAGGCCTTCCTCAAAGCTGAGGACCTGGGGTCAGGGACAGAGTGACAGTGACCACTTTCTCTAACTCCATGTACTAACCAGCCATGCAGCAAGGGAGTTAGACGCTGCCCTCTAGGGTCTCTGTCAGAAGGTGGAGATGGCCACTGAAGGATCCGAGGGACAGGAGGGGAGTGGATGGGGAGCCCCAGCTAGGGGCCAGGTCCTGGATTTCCATCCTGCCTCTCTCTCTCACTTACAGGCTCTCAGCAGGCAAGCTCCTTCCCTGCTCTGGGCTTTTGTAGCTTCAGGAAACAATGAGAGATCTAGACGTAGGGTTTCTGAGGACATGGGGTTTCTGGACATGAATTTCCCACCAGTCCAAGTTGACCTGAGGTTGACTCTCACGTTCGCTATGAGTGGCACTGACTTTAGCAAGGCCTTGACTGTCAGAGGCCTCGGTTTGGTCAACTGTGAAAGGAGAGGAAAGCTGCTGACCTGGGACTGGATGAGAAAGGACACACCCTGGATTTATGCTGAAGTTAGAGTGGCATGAATCAAGATAGACCACCTCCCTGGCAAACCAGGCCCATCTAACCCCCACTGCTAAGAACCTGAGATCTGTGAAGGTCACACAAGGTCAGTCTCTACAAGGAGATACAGAGTCTCTTGAGAAAAGGAGGTGAGCCAGTTCTGGGGAGGGCCTCCAGGAGGGCTCATGTGTCGTGTCTGCCAATTTCTCATGGCATGCACCCCCCACTGTAGCAGTGTCATGCTATCCACTTCGTGTCATATCCACAGAGTTGGAGAGAGATGGGCACATTTGCTTAGTGAGCCCCACGAGCCAGGTCCAGCTCCCTACTTGCCAGGGCCTATTCATCTCTGCACCTCCAAGTTCCAGAAAAGCCCTGACATGGAGCAGGTGCTTAGTGTTCTTTGACTGAGGAATGAATGAATGAATGAATGGTGAACCAAGGCCTGAAGACTGAGTCTAGAGGAGCCCCTGCTAGAACTCCTCAGTCTGAGGCTCTTCTCTGGGGGAGCAGACAGTGACACTGGAAGGAGGAATTAGAAGTCAGTATATAGCACACTGTCCCCAAATCAGAAAACCTCCTGCCCCACTTATCCATATAGATAAGGGCAGGTTTCTGGGTGTCCTAAAAAGGTCCCCCTCCTTCCAGGTGCTTTGACACTATGAGGAGGACTAGAGGAAGGCATCAGAGAAAGCCTGTTCACCCCATGTTCCCTCTCTGCCCCCACAGCACATGCCATATCTCCCTTGGAGACACTGCTTCTCTTGGTAACCCACCCACCATGGCACCAAGAAGAAGGGGAAGAAGAGCTTATGTCTGTAATTTGGGGCAACCTTAACTGGCAGAGGCCATTACAGGTGGTATGAAGGACTCTCCACTATGAACCATCCTCCCATCTGCTACCCCCAGGGCAAGGAGCTCCAGTCCCTGCTATTCCATGACCCTCCAGCTCCCTGCTAGGAGCAGTGGGAAACAGCAGACTGGGCCTGTTCTGAGATTGTCTCCACAGGCTGCACCAAGTACATTCTCCTTTTGTTCAGGTCAGACCCTATGTGAGTGCATTGGAGACCCCAGAGCAGACAGAAGCATCCTTGCGGCTCACCTAGCAACTGGCCCTGGCCAACACTGTGGGCTCCACACTGATGGGAACTCAGACAGGGCTCTGCTGAGTGGTTCTTCTGGTCCACATGGAGTGACCAAAGTTGGGCTGGTCTGGATTGTCCACAGGACTTCACCAGCAAGTCAACACATCTGACTCCACCTTATGGGACAGCCAGGGTGATGGTCCCAGGGCATTTGGGCTTCTCCATGGCAAGGGGAGCTGTGTGGGCTTTTCTGATCATGCTCAGAATATAAAGCATCATTTCTGGCTCCAGGTTCAAGGGGGAGGGAAATCTGACTCCACCTCTTGACAGAGGAATGCCAGGTCCCAATACAGAAAAGTCTGGGGTAGGATATACTATTATGGTCACCCGTGGAAAACACAATATGCCCAGAAGTGGGACCCCATAGCCAAGTTTTCACCCAGTCTCCTGCCTTGGGGTAGCCTAGGAAAGTGTAGGCTTGGATGGTCTGATTTAGGAAGCATTATTAAGAAAATGCTGGGTTTCAACTTTCCAATAATAAGATATTATTTGAGCAATTATTAAGTGTCAGGGACTTTCCTTCGTGTATGCATGGTCTATTTTTTTCTTTCTCATGATGACCCTATTTGGTAAGGACTATTATTCTTCCCCTTTACAGATGGGGAAGTGGAGGCCCATTAGGCACTACTGCCGGTAACTTCCCTGGAAGAATGACAGACAGGATGCAGATCCCAGCATCAGGCCCCACAGTATAATCACCTTTCTTGGAAAAGTCATGTGGTCAGATAAAGCCAACTTGCCTCCAGCACCACCAGTCTGACCACAGGCCTGCCTGGCCCAGAATGCTGGCAGTGTCATTTGTGAGCCATGTCACTGCAGGCCTGAGCCACTTGGAACCTTGGTTTCCTTGTCCTTGAAATGGGATAATAGTGCCCACTTCTTGGGCATGTAGAGAGGTGACATAGAATCACATGTAGAGGCAAGAACAAATATTATGTCCCTTTTCTTTTGCCCCTCAGGAAGGAAAAGTGAAGACAAGGCAGGTGACAAAATCATGGTTCCCCAAGAGGGTGGGGACATTGGAATTCTTCCAATGCTAGAGTTTAAATCCGATAGTGAAGGGGCTAGGGATGCAGCTGAAGTGCCTACAGCATGGCAGGCTTCCTACTAGGTGCTTCACATCCTTTAGCCCTTTCAACAAAGCTACAGGGGGCCATAAAGGAGCCTGAGATTCAGGGGTGCAAGTAATGGACCTAAAGCACTCACCTTGGAAGAGAGGTGTGAGTCCAGTGCCCACTCATTCCCAGGTCTCTGTGTCTTTCCATGGCTCGCAAGAGGTACTGTTGAAACACTTCTCAGCGTACTAAAGAAAATAAATAGTTTGGGAGTCAACCCTGGGAGGAGAAAGGACAGCCTGCTGTCAGTGACACTAGGGGGTTCTTGTTCTCTGGCAGATTGGTATCAGACTCCGATTCCTCAGAGCTTAAAAACCCCTGCCTGCACCGCGGTGGCACAGTGGCAGCCCTAGGAGGTTAGGGACTTTGACTTCACTGATCATGGCTATGTTCTTAGAGCTTCGTGCAGTGCTTGTACACAATAGGTGCTCAATAAATAGTCACAGAGAGAATCGTCTGATTAGCAGGAGAAAGGGAAGTCGAGGAGGTTGAGAAGCTTGAAACTCAAAGATTCACCCTGGAGGGGAATCTGTGTGGGGTCTTTTTTCATTTTTAATCTGAGCTGCCTGGATGAGTGGACACCTTCTTCACAGCTGAGTCCAGGATTTTCCAGGAGCTTTTTGCTAACAAGAGAAATGTCACTCATCAGGTGAGCATAAACAATCACATTCCAAGCATTGCCCCAGATGGGGGACAGGGCATATTTCAGCAGGAGACACCCAAGGAGCCCAATCTTCAAGACCCAAAGACAGGCTGCTTCTGGGTGAGGGGCCTGTGTAGTCTTATAGGACCCCCTGCCCAAAAGGGGACTCGGGACTTGGTTTAACTCTCTGTGGTCTTGAAATGCTTAGCTTTTTTACAAAGGATCTTCATTTTCACTTTACACTGAGCTCTGCAAATTATATAGCCAATTGTATCCAAAAAACTGACCCAGGGAGGGGCTCAGAACTCTGTAGATGTTGGTTATATGTTTAGAGGGTCTTGTGAGCACTGTTCACCACACCAACCAGGCTGTCATTGGCATTGCCACTCAAATTCACCTTCTGTGCACCAGGCACTGTGTTAGATGCTGGAGAAGAAGAAAGAACAAGCTCCTCTTGCTCCAGGAGCTGCCAATCAAGACTGAGGGAGTTGATATTGAACTTGAAGGAGCAGATTAGCAACAGAGAGAATAATGATGCAGGTCTGCAGTGAGCTGGGATGCTGAGTTGGGATGAACCCCAGGCAATGTGGTCCCCAAGTTCACAGCCTCACTTTCCTCAATAAAGCCTCTGCAGTCACACAGAGAAGGGCGGAGGGGCCAAGGCAAACATGGCTGGTCCCAGAGCCACCAGATCTGGACTTGACTGGGGCCCTGGTGACCAGGTGGAGATACAGCCAAGGAAGTTGGCAGGCCTAGTCCAAAAGACTTTGTCATCCCCGAAGCCGACTGCTATTCCTTTCTTGTTGGACAGTATTCCTGCAGTCACTACTGCAGTACCTGACAAGGAACAGAAGGGACCCCTGCCCTGGCCACCCAGGAAAAAGAGCGATTCCTTTAAAACTACTTTTTCTGATACCCCACCCCCCATCATCTGCCACTTATTGAGGCTGACTATAGCCACTAATATACCTGTATCTTCTTCTGTCCTTATAACCAGCCAGCAATGTTTATTAAGCCTATTTTTCTTTCTGAGGCGTGGAAAAGAAGTAACTTGCCCAAGGTGACACCAGCAGCGCGGGCGGACACACACACACACACACACACACACACACACACACACACACACGAGAGGAGTAGGGATTTGGAGGCAGCCCAGCCTGAAGAAAGGACCGCAGCAAGGAGGAACCTCAGGCAAGCCGCCTACTCTGGGCATATTTGTCCCTGGAGGACCCACCCTGGGGTAGCAAAGAAGGTGGCCTGCACCCTGGTCCCCGAAAGGACTTGGGGAGATCTGGCAAGCAGCAGAGGGGACAGGAATTGGTCCAGGAAAGAGCCTCCCGCTCCCTGGTGGCGGCGCTCCACATCTGCCAGCGCTGGGGCTCAGGGTGCAGTAACGGTGTCGCTGAGCCCGTTTCCGCCTCCTCGGGGCTGTGCGAGCGGCTGCTGCTGACTGCGTGTGAACAGGGCTTGTTTTCCCTTCACTCCCTCGGGCTCCGTTTTATGAAGCACTTCCTTCTGTTGGCGCTTTGGGAATATTCATTCCTGGCTTGCACAGCACGCGGTTGACAGTTGGGCTGGGAAATGTACCCGCGGCTTAATTAGGGCATCACCAGACCTGCCAAGCTCTGGCCCCGCCCCTTCGCAGCTGCCCGACCCGGGGACCCCAGGGCCTGCCCGCACTCAGGGAGAAGGCATCGCTGCTCCACCCAGGGCTGTGAGCAGAAGCAGTGCTCCTGAAGTCCACCCAAGGACCTTGGTGTCCCAAGCCTGTCCTCACCTTCTCCTCCCTCCTAGGAACCTGTCTCTAAGGTTGATGATCCACCTCTCGCACACTTTTGTTCTTTCCTTGCTCCCATCTGGAATGCCTGACTCTCCTAATAAGTTCCTTTTAGACTTGTTCTCTAATCCTAATGTCCTAAGGCCTGGCTGCTGCTGTGTCCCTGGAGCCACCCTGGGCAATGGGCACACACTACCTGAGATCACATGTAGGTTGCACCCCATTTTGGAGGAGCTGAATGTAGCCTTTAAAGGAAGGCTGGCTCTCCAATCACTGGGAAGCTGAGAACTGACGGTCTCCACACAATCAGCCCTGGGCAGGGCTGGGGGAGACCTTGCACCCCTAAAGCCTAGAAGAACATTGCAAAAGGAAGCTAAGTTGAAATCAAATGTCAAACCACAAAATAAACATTGAAAATTCAACTGTATATGTTATTAAAATCCCACTATATAAAAAAGAAAACTAGAAAAATATTTGCAACACGTATGGAAAAGGCTGTTTCCTTAAATGCTAAAGCTCTCCTACAGTGAGCGCAAGATCAACAGCCCAAGGGGGAATCAGCAAACAGCAACAAATCCTACATGCAAAGAACCCTAAAGGGCTTCTTAAGAAATGAGACTGCAACCTTACCCCCAAGGACAGAAGTGTGGAGCTCCAAAATGACATTGTGGTTTAAATTGGGAGAGACACATTCACGGATGTGTGGCCCAGGGGAGAAAACGATTGCAGGGAGGTTCCAGAATAGGTTCCCACCCAGGCAGAGAGTAAGGGTTCCAGTGCCATTTTGGTGGCCAGCCTGCTCAGAAGGGAGTCAAGTGTTTGGGTAAATATAAAAGCCTACCGTGGGACTACCATCAAGACTCCATGCAGCCGGGTGTGGTGGGGCACACCTGTAATCCCAGCAGCTCAGGAGGCTGAGGCAGGAGGACTGAGTTCAAAGCCAGCCTCAGCGATTGAGTGAGACCCTAATAACTCATTGAGACCTAGTCTCTAAATAAAATACAAAAAAGGCCAGGGATGTGGCTCAGTGGTTAAGCGCCCGAGTTCAAACTCTGATACCAAAAAAAAAAAAAAAAAAGACTCCATGCAAATCTGGGCTCCACCATTTATTTCCCAGCTGTGTGACCACTGGCAGCTTTCATTCCCTGAGCCTCAGTCTTCCCATCTGTAAACTGAGGGCATCATGCATTTCCTGAGAAGATTAAGGTATGGTCAAGGGAGGGAAGGATAAGTGAGTAACAGATGCTTCCAGGGCAAAGTCAGTGGGGAGGGAGGAGGGAAGGGTCACTGTGGGGAAGGGGAGGGGCATGTGAAGCTGGGAGAGGATGTCCTGGGGTTGGAGATGGTCCAATTAATGGGAACTAGGTTCACTGGGACCCCTGAGGAAATGGGGTGGAGATGGAGCCAGCCTTGGAGACATAGTCATTTGGAGGTGAAGAAAAGAAGAGCTGTAAGGAGGGATTGGATACAGATGGGAAGAAATGTCTACACTGAATTTAGAATGGAGGGGAAGAGAATAAGTGCAGGCTGGGAAAATAACCTTAGGTTCCCAAGCTCTCCTCCAGCATCTCAAAGTCTGACCCTTGACTAATTCTCTTGAATGGCCATGTTTTACATGACCCAATCTAGCAGAAGTCAAGTTTATGTTTATAGAGCTGGGACACACCTAGAGACCAACAAAGTGTTTTGAGCCAAACCCAGCTTCCCAGGAATTAGATGGACTTGGTGGCATTTAACCCATAGCTGCAAGGACAAAAAAGCCGGGGAACAGTGTAGAGAGCATCATATATGAAGAAGGAAGCAAAAACTCTAGAGGCCCAGCACCATAGCCACTGAACATTTCTCAGAGGCGTAAGCTGAGAGACCTATGAGACTTCAAGGCCAAGTCTGAGAAGGAGTTGGAATATAGGGACCAGATGCTGGGTATTTCCTCTGCTGGTCTCAGCAACTGTTGGGGTGGGGTTGGGTGCTCTTACTGTTGCGACTCTGGAGAGGTCCCATGGGGATCCAGCAGCTGAATGAAGTTCCCTGGATTCTGCAGGGGTGCTTTCCTCAGGACCTTTGGATGTCTGACTTCCTCAGAGTAGAGAAACCCAACTAACCTTGGATAGAGAAAGGAAAATATTAATGGGGTTTCAGAGCTCAGAAACTCCAGAGCCCCAATGAAAAGCATTGAGGGAAGGGTGTGAGGAAGAAATCAAGGCAACTTTGAGGACCTTAGAAACAGGGATCTGCAGATTTCCAGCTAACATCCCTCCCATAACATGCCTCGGTTCCCAGCAACCTGTGCACCCCGAGGTCAGAGCTAGCTGCAGTATCTAATTGGCTGCCAGCCAGTCAATGGGTGGCACCCTTTGAATCCACTCCCAGTCCAGGCTGGGCTCCTGAAGGGCAGGTCACATTCCAAGAGGAAGTAGGGCTCAGCAAGCAGATGAACTAACACTAGCTCACATCTGGGTTGTCCTGAATTTCTTGTGGGTTGATGCTGGCGGCTGAGTGAAGGATGAGTACCTGAAGCAGGTCAGCTGACCTGGGCTCCACCCATCCCTGAAGAGTTGCATGAATGCAGTGCCTTCTCTCTCCCAGCCTCAGTGTCCAAAGTTGCAAAGTGAAAATAATCATGTGCTTGTCACAAGGTTTTTGTGAGGAGAAAATGAGATACTAAACAGGAGAGTGTTCTATAAACCATAAAGCTAGAGGCAAGTTGTTTCATTTCATACCCATGGGAATGACTATTCTTGGGTTTTCCTTTACATTGAACCTTAGTTCAGCTCCCAGCTGGTGCTGGGCACCAGTCAGATCTTATGTACACATACATCCACAAGCTGTGGGGAAAATACATGCAAATCTTTCTGTGGGATGCACTGGGCTGAGCAATACTTGCTCTGCCTCTGGAGGGAAGTGGGCTAACCCTCTGGGTCTCAGTTTCTCCATCTGCAAAATGGGTTGGGTGATGGCCACCAGTTCACTGTGTCTTCTCCGCTCCCCTCCTCTCTGGAGCTCTATGGATGGAAGCAGTGAGAAGGAAAGAGCCCTTTGGAACATTTCTGTTTCCTCACCAAACTTTCTCTCCTTCCAAGTCCTCCAGAAACCCTGGCCATCTGCCCCGTCAGTCTAATGCCAGAAAAAAGTGGACTTTGCATTCCTCTTTAATTGTTCCAAGTGTGTCTGTAACATTTGCATGACTGGATTATAAACCTCAGAGGTCGCGGACAACCTCTTTAATGAAAATCACAGATGCTCTCTCTGCGTGTCCAGAGGAGGTTTCCAGCAAAAAGTTTGTGGA
This sequence comes from Glaucomys volans, assembly GCA_020662805.1. Classification (NCBI taxonomy): domain Eukaryota; kingdom Metazoa; phylum Chordata; class Mammalia; order Rodentia; family Sciuridae; genus Glaucomys; species Glaucomys volans. The sequence continues at coordinate 205,420 of JAJEJO010001841.1, read as the reverse complement.
GGAAACAGAACTAAACAGCGATCAGTACAATGGTTGTCCCCACTTGCCAGGCCCCGTCCCTTTCTGCTCCTAGCCTCTGACCTCTGCATGCCTCACTGTCTCCACAGCCTCACTTTCCCATCTTCTGCATGCTGGAGACAAAACACTCCTCCTGAGTGAGCCCACCAGGCTCACTTCCTCCTGGACCCCTTCCCAACTGGTCCCTGGGATCGTGGGACCCAAGTGAGGAGGGGCTGCTGCTCCTGAGCTCTCACCCAACTCTGCAGGCCTGGGTGTCATCTCTTGCAACAGCTGACAGTGGCGCCTGCAGCACTCTGGTGTCACTTTTAACACCGCGCGTTAACACCACTGACTGACTGCGCGAGGAGGCCGCAGCAGAGCCACGTGCAGCTGCACCCCACATGTGCAGTTGTTAACCCGGCAGTTGTTCAGCAGGTTCTCTTGGCCTCACCTCCTAACGTGTTACTTCTGGAGGGAACAACACCACAAACTGCACCAATCTCCCAAGAAGGAATGACGGGACCCACCTGTCCTCCGCCAGTCGACCGGAAGAAAGGGCAGATATTTCTGAACAATGACACGCAAAGATCAGGAGCCTGGATCTCTGCCACCTGCACACAGTTCCCTACATCAGAAGAATAAGAGGAGAGAGAACCAGGAAGAAGGGAAGAGCGTCACCATACCACTTAAATCTTTTCTTAAATCTGTTTATACATACCACATGTTTTCAAAGAAAATGGCATGATGTAATGGTAAGAGACAAAGCTGCCTGGGACACCATGGTGCGAGCCATGTGAGTCCAATTCTGTAAGTACAGGGGAGGGGGGGAGCATCGCCACTGTCACCATGCCCCACTCTCCTCTGCCTCCAGGCACCCTGGAAGGTTTCTGCTTCTCCCCCTAGTGAGAGCCGGGTGACTATGTGACTGGCTTTGACCAATGAAATGGGAGGGCAGTGACCTGTTCACTTTGAGTGCTGACATTCCCTTTACAACCTACTCCACCCAGCCGTGGACGGTGTGTTCACCTGGGCTGCTGTGATCTGGGTTTAAGCAAGCAGAAGGCTCTGTGCTTGGAACCCACTGAAATTTTTCATTTTTCCTGGAGTGTCAGCCACCCAATAAGGACACAAAATAGATAGCAAAGCAATCATCAGGGATGACGAAGTGACTGGAGATTTGTTTAGAGATGTTTCTAGATTTTCCACATTTTGTATAGTCAACATGTATTACTTTTATGAGTTCAAGAAGTTCTCAGTCTTAAGTGCCACTACCTTTTATGAGTAAATACATGTGTCCTTGGTACTGAGAGACTTTCACTCTGTCACCTCATTGAATGCTCCCAAACTCTACGAGGATTTTCCCATTTAAATGAGAAATCTGAATTTTAGAAAGATTATGTGCCAGGAATTCTACTTCTATTATCCTATTTATCTCTTCAGTGACTGGAAATACTTAAGACTAGTTTGAAAGGCAAGGCTCAGAGAAGTTACCTATGGTTAATCCCTTAGGAATTAAAGGAAGTGAAATTAAAACAGCAACTACCAGGACATCAGGCTTCCTTTATTGCATGCTTAATGTGCCAGACCCAGGTATGATCTCATTTAATTCTTTCAGTAACCCTATGAGGTAGGTTCTAGAATCATCCCTACTTTCGGGGTAAGAAAAATGAAGATTCAGAAAGACTGAACAATTGGCCTAGGGTCACACGGCTAATAATTTGCAGAGCTGAGACTGAGTCTTGTTCTATTCAAATTTTGGTCAGCTCATTTTCCTAATAGCAGGGGTGGTTCACAAGGTGACTTTAGGTGGTCTATGCATCAACATTTTTAAATTAAATTTCTATTTTTATCAAAATTTTTATGTATGAAATTTTAAAAGTCAAACGGTACCATGAAAGCTGATAATGAGAAGCAGCCGTCCTGCCTCTCTTCAGAGGGAATGACTTCAAGTCTTTTTGCTGTTCCTTCTGACATTTACTTTCTTATTTCTAAATATCATTCTTTACTGATTTTTTAAGATATTATTTATTGGCTTCCTCCTGTGGAAGATTGCTGATTCCCCATCAGCCTCCCACACAAGCACACACGTGCACACACACACACACACACACACACACACACAATTTTCCTTTTAATATAGTCCTATTGCAGTTGCTAAATCAATTTCTAATTTTACATTATCGTGTCTACATATATATATTATTGACAGCTAAGCAAGGAATATTACAGTTATAGTAACTGATTTGTGCAACTTTTTGTTTTCCCTGGAGTTGGTAATGACCTCAATTTTTCATTTAATTATTTTTTGATACACTAATGCTAATTTATCCCACAAACATGTTAACAGAGTTCTAAAATTTCTCACAATGTAGTCAAATACATCTGGTAACCTATCAGTTCCTTTTTCTTGTTTTGTTCTTGGAACCCTCTGCCCTCTTTCTCTGACCTAGACCAGCTGCTCTTCTGGTTGTCTGTTCAGTAACCTCCTAAAATTTCTCTACACTATTATCCCGGGAATTCCCTTCACCTCTCTCTCCTGTGTTGGTTCCTTATTTCTTAGATCCTAAGTCATCCTCTTTCTTGGTGTACTCTCTTCATTTTGTTGTAATATATACGCCAGTAGCTTCCTTGGAAACTGCATATGGGAAGTTCAGTTTTTGGATACTTGATTGACAGCTTGGCTGGATGTATAAATCTCGTTTGGAAATCATCTCCCCTCAGAATTCTGAAGGCAGCTCTCTATTGGCATGTGGTGTTCTGGGTTGATGTGAAGTAGTCCAATGCCATTCTGATTCTTGGTCCTTGTTATGTGACTCTTTCATTTTCCAAAAGCTTCCAGGATCTTCTCCTTCTCTCTGATGTTCTAAAAAATTTTTAAATAAAATTCAGTATTAATTCTGAAACAAAGCTTTTAATAAGTTAGACAAGATGGATAATTCCATAAATGGGTATCTACATCTCGAAGCCAGGAGGCAGATATTAGAAAAACCTGTAATCACCATTATCATTATTCTGGAATGCTGGCCAGTGAAATGAAAAGACTCGTCAAATGGCAAAGGAAGAGGTAATCTATTACTGAAGATTATTTGACTGTTTACCTGGAAAATTCACAAGCATCCATTGAAAACCTTATTGAAAATGACAAGCTAATTGTGCAAGGTACCTGGATGCAAAGAGATTCTTTTATTATAAATACTCTTCAAACATACAAACAACTAGAGTTAAATATATAATGGATAAAAGGCCCCATTTGCAAATCAACCTAGAAATAAACTTTTTAAAAATGTGCAAAACCTATGTGAAGAAAACCTTTTAAATGCTACTGAAGGATACAAATGTGAACTTACACACACTTTGGGTAAGAAGACTTAACATTATAAGCGTGCCAGTTCTCCCTAAATTAAGCTACACATCAACACAATCACACTAAAAAATATCAACAGGATTTCTGGTGGAACTAGACAAGTTGATTCTAAAGTTGATATGGAAAAATACACATGCACACATATCCAGGAAAAGTTTGAAAACAGAAATGTAAGGAGCAGAGATAACCCCGCCAATTATTTACATGTCTTTTAAATCTATTATAAAGTTAAAATAATTTCAACTATGGTACAAGTATATGAATAGCCATATAATTTAGAAATTATTGGAAGACATCCAATATGTATAGGAAGTTACCATATGATCCAGTTGGCATTTGAAACAGGATTTATCCATATTTAGTATTGGGACAATTGGCTACCCATCTGTAAACGAAATTAATTTAGATCCTCACTTCACATGTTATACCAAAATAAATTCTACATGAATCAAAGGTTTAAAGGAAATCATGAAATCCTTAAAGTACCAGAAGAGAAAGTGAGGGGTGTAAAACCATCAGCTCACAGGTCTTTATTCCAGTTTGAGGCCCAATGATAGTAAGCAGTCCCAGCATGTGGATTATTGACTGAATTATGGATTGATTGTCAGGTCCTGTACTAGATGCTATGGCAGTAGCTGCCAGTCGGCAGGCCTTGGACTAGATTTTGTTACATGTAATTTGTTTGGTTCTACCAGTGTTAAAACATTTTTGGTTCTGATCCAATATTTTGAAACTGGGAGATTTCACATAAAAATCTGGATTTCAGGCCTTCCCTGAAATGTCTAAAAATCTGGCAGCACTGGGCCCTCGTTCCTTCAGGGAACAATCTGCTGAGCCACTTTGCCCTTTGCCCTTGAGATTCAGTCCCATGGGCTCCAAGTTCTGGACAGCTAACAGGACCCTGTGAGCAGGTGAAGTGGTGGTGGCTGTCAGTGGGGGTTCAGGAGGGTGGCAGGAGCCCAGAGCGCTGGGGCAGGAGGGGACAGGGGAGGCCACAATTGTGGAAGTGAGGTATAGGTGCTTTCAAGGTCACCCAGGTGGGAATTTATGGCAGAAGGAGCAGAAGAGGCCTGACCCAAGGGAATTTGGGACTTGAATCCACTTGGTTTGGGAACAGACTGCTGTGCTGTGGGGTGTGTGTATGTGTGTGTGTAGGAGGAGCCAAGGACCCCCACCCCCCATACTCACAAAGATGCATAAATGCCATTGCATGCACTGGCTAGATCTGATCACACACCTGCTGGAAGTCCTAAGGTCCTACCTGGAGACCTGGCCACTGCCCACCTCTCTGGACCTTTCCTCTCCCTCTCTGTGTGTACCCTGCACAATCCCCAGAGGCCCTGAACCATCCTAGAACCAGCCTAGAACCATCTGGCTGTCCTCTCCAACCAGACACGTCCCCTGACTTCAGTTGGCTGCCTCCGCCTTCCCCTCCAGGTTTCTTCTTAAATAGATCTCCTAGATAAGCTTGCAGAGCCAAAGGACAGCAAGAAAACTGACTCCCATAAGGGGCCAGGGGGCTTTGAGGACCAAGGAAAGGCAAATAGACTTCTGGGTGCAAAGGGAAACCTTTGGAGACCTGAGGGGGCAGGGCTGGCCTGGCCTGGGCTGTCTCAGATCAGACTGGATCTGATCACCCCTTGAAAGGCTGCCTGGAGCACCTTCCTGGAAACCACAGGGCCAAGGCTTGCAGGGAGAGGTGGGGCACCTATGCTGGGTGAAAGATGGCAGATATAGGGCAACTAGAGACAAGTCACTGTGTATTCTGGGCCTCGCAGAAATTGTGAAAATGTAGGTGGCGATCGGTGCCAGCCCTGCACATCAGGAAAAGAGGATCAAAGGGAAAATCTTGGTGTTCTCTCCCAGCAGATGAGTGGGGTTGGCACTGATGTTCGCAGGTGGAGAAGAAGCAGGTGCGGGCTGGAGGAACAGAGACTGCTTCCACTCTGCGTCTTAGTCAGTTCAACGCTGCAGGACTGCAGGCGGGGGCTGGCGGCGCTGGCATTCTAGGGCGATAAGGTAGGTGAAGAGGTCTGGATAAAGTCATGGTGTCGCTGCAGAATCCGCTCCCGCCCCTCCAAGAGACCGAGCATGGCCCGCGACCCTGGTAGGGAGCAGATTCCACCTGTTCCCTGCTGAGTCGATCAGCCTCATTTGAAAGGGAGGATCAAAGCGACAGCCTACCTCGAGGGGCTGGTTAGGGAAGGATGGGAAGACCTGCGGGGTGCATCCTGGTCCCGGGTGGCTTCGGGGCGCCTTTGCAACGGAGCAGGCAGGCAGGGGCACGCGGGAGCTTTGTTTGCATGGAAATGCCCGGCGCCTGCACAAAGGCCACTTTGTGCCTGCGGCTGGTGGAGGTGGGGTGTGCGCGTCCCCCGCAGCCGAGCCGACCCCGCGCCCCCAGCACCCGGGCTCGGCTCGCGGCCCCGAGGGGGCGCCCGCCACTTCGCCGCCGCCAGCCCCGCGGCCCCGGGCGCCAGAGGGCCTCTTAATTGTTCCCAGAACGGGTGGCATTTAGATCAATTAATATGCAAAACAGGAGTAAATCATCTCATTCGCGGGCCCCACGCGGGGCGGGGAGCAGAGGCATTTGCTATGCAGCGAGGTCGCGGCCCCCGCCGCGTGTTTATCTGAGGAAATGGAAATCAGGCGGCGCACAAAGCCACCCCGCCGGCCGGGCCGCGCCCAGGCCGCCCTCGGGAGGGGTCGCCGGCGCCCGTCCCGACCTGGGGCCGGAGCTGGCGATGGGTTCCGAGGCCTGGGATCGGCCCAGGCTCCGCAGCCCAGTTGCTGTGCATCTTCAGTCCACGCACTGTGGCTCTCTGGCTGGTAAGAATAGGAGTTCTATTATTGCATAAAGCAGGTAATCCAAGAATAACACCACGCTAAGTGCTTCAGATTGGAGTTTGCGCGCCCATGACCTATAATTATGCTATTGAGCCTTCACTGAGGCCAAAATCCTTACTTCCCTATCTGCACAAAATCACAATGAGAGGCCCTCTGATTGTTCCCTTTGCACAGCTGAAGAGTCTGAGGCAGAAAGGCGTGGACATTCACACAGGCCTGGCCCTGACGGAGTACTGGCCATTATGGTGTTAGTCCTAGCTAATCTTTTCTAGTTAACAAGGCAGTTGTTAACTAGAAAAATGGCTTCTGCAGATTGTTCTGTTAGTTTAGTGATGCTTAGAATCCTTACTCATTCTTCTGCAATCCAAAAAATTTAAATGAGTACCTACTATGTGCCTGCATTTCCTGAGGTGCCCCCAGTGACAACACTGGAGAGTCCCTGCCCTAGTGGGAAGATATGTAGTTGAAAGACAGCAGTGTGAAAAGGCAGGGAGTGACAGGGGCCAGCAGCTCTGAGGAGGTGCACTTTGAGCAAAGACCTGACAGAAATGAGAAAGCCTTCCAGGCAGAGGCAATGGCCAGGAGGCATCAGTGTGAAGAGGCCCATGAGGCTGGTGTGGGGAGCAAAGGGAGAGGTGAAAGGGACAAGCAAAGGGACAAGCAAGGGGACAAGGTGAAAGCGGCCAGTTGGACACCAGGGTGCTGTCTCCAACCAAGCTCCACGGTGGAGTCACTGGGTTCTCCTAGGCATGGGAATTGTAAGGAGGGCTGAGTGGCCAAGCCCAATTCAAGTGACTCCACCCCTGGCTAATCAGCAAAGGCCAGGGGCAGGTCACAGAGTGGACCTGCTGGTGTGAGCTGGACATCCACCCCAACCTATTCTCACTTCCCAAGTGGATCCCAGACCTGGGCAGCAGGCAAAGCCAAAAGAAGCCCTGGGAGCCATGGTTCAAAGGCCAGAGAGATTTCTGGAAGGCTGTCCACATGCAAAGACAGACTCAGAGTGTGGAACTGAAGATTTGGAAGACCCAAGTACACCCAGGCCAAAAGGACAGTGGCTCCAGGTGGCTACCTAGACGTGATGAAGGTGGGGGTGGCAGGGAGACCCTAAGTGCTCAGGACCAGGAGCAAAATGAGCAGGTATGACATTTTAACCAAATCACAACACCTCCCCACAAGCTGGAAACTGAAGATGCTGGTCCCTGTGGGACTGCTTCTGCAGAAGTTCAGGGAGTTAGGGTGACTGGGGGAGGGGCTGCAGAGAAGAATTTGGTCAAGTCCCTGGACAACCCCTTTCCTCCCCTCTCCACCCCAGCCCTATTTTGCACTTGTCAAGTCTGTGGGTTCCAACTCCTTAAGACTTCCAGGCCTTCCTTTCCATTTCCAAGGGCTTGTTTTTTTGGGGGGGGGGGGGGGGGGCAGCAGTTTCATGGGTTTTGTCTGTTTTGTTTGTTTTACTGGGCCAGGGCTGCCATTGATCATTTCTGGATCACAGCAGCAGCTCCCTACCTGATCATGCCACTTCCACTGTGGCTTCCAATTCACACTTCTAATGCACAGCTCTAAGTTACAGCCTTACTTAAAACCTTATTAACAGCCGGGCGCGGTGGCGCACGCCTGTAATCCCAGCACTTGGGAGGCTGAGGCAGGAGGATCCCAAATTCAAAGTCAGCCTCAACAACTTAGTGAGGCCCTAAGCAACTCAGTGAGTCCCTGTCTCTACATAAAATACAAAATAGGGCTGGGGATGTGACTCAGTGGTCGAGTGCCCCTGGGTTCAATCCCCAGTACCAAAAAAAACAAAATCAAAAACAAAACACCTTATTAACAATAACAAGGAGAAAACAATTCATGACAGGTGTGGTGGCACACACTGTAATCCCAGTGGCTAGGGAGGCTGAGGCAGAAGGATCCTGAATTCAAGGCCAGCCTCAGCAACTTAGCGAGGCCCTGTCTCTAAATAAAATAACAGAAAGGACTGGGGATGTGGCTCAGTGGATAAGCACCCGTGGATTCAATTCCTAGTACAAAATAATAAGAATAATAATTCACTTAAAAATGGGCAAAGGACTTAAATAGACATTTCTCCAGATACACAAATAGCCAACAAGGTTGCAAAAGATGTCCAGCATCACAAATTGCCAGGGAAATGCAAATCGAAACCACAGTGAACCACCACTGCCACTAGGATAGCTGTTATATCAGGTGTCTTCTGATATATCAGGTGTCTTCTGATATATCAGGTGTCTTCTGATATATCTGTGGATATATCCCGCTCTTGACAGACCCCTGGCTTGCTTAGAGTTTGGGGTTCTCATGAATAAAACTGCTCTCCATTGCGAGACAGTTGCCCATGGGTCTCCCGTTTCTTGTGAGCACAGCGCTGACTGCCCTTTGTACTGAGCAGTTTGTATTGTTTGGATAGCCAATAGCCTCGGGAGATCAGGTGTCTTCTGGAGCAAAGGGCAAGCATGCCAACTTCCCATTTTCAGAGATCCAGGCTCCCTAAGCTCCAGGCTTCTCTCCAGAGGCACGTGCCCATCCACATGGCTCCCATGGGACAGTGGGGCAATAGGGACAGAAGTGAATATGCTGACACTCATGCTGCTTGCTGTGCTGTGAGGATCCAAGTCCTTTGTCTCTGTTGCAGGGTTCTCACGTCTTCTGCCAGCCTCTGTGAAACAGTCAGGCTAACCATCAGGGAAATGCAAATCAAAACCACAGCTAGCTACCACTTCATACCTTTTAGGGTGGCTGTTGCAAATTGGCAGGCTAACTCGTTAGCTTTCAAGCTGGGTAGAATCTCAGACCCTTCACAGTTCTTGACACCGAATATTTTTATACAAGTGGTTTTGTGAACATATATTTGGCCACATGTTTTTTTGTTTTTTTTGTTTTTGTTTTTGATTTTGCCCTTCCATCCTGTTGCCTGGAATATGGATGTGATGGCTGGAACTCTGTTGGCCCATGAGGGGTAGTGGGGTGGAAGGAGCATGGATCCCTGAGGTCTTTGCACATCAGAATCACCACAGTGGCCCTGGAATTTCACGGGAGAGAGAAATGCTTTGCTTATGTGACAGTGACTGTGGTGTTTTCCAACTCTATCTAATGCAACCCTCCACATGAGAGGTCTTCCCTGCCCGACCCCTCCTTCGTTCACTAATGTGCATTGCACTAATCTCAGTGGGCAGCTCTGTTCAATGACTTTTAGTCCTTTCCATAATTATTGCTTCTGTCTCCTGTGCCCAGAGCAGTGTCTGGCACATAGTAGGTGCTCAGGAGATGGTCGTTGATGAAGCGAACAGATGTGTAAAAGGAAGACTCGGAGATCAAGAGCTTGTGCACAGAACAGGTACAGCATGAGGCCAGCATGAGTGTGAGCTGTAGTCCTCACTGTGACCTGGGCGCAGCTTGGTCCTCTCTGGCTATGCAATATGGCTTTGACTCAGATGACAAATGCCCGAGCCCCACAGACTCTCCAGCCTTCAGTTATGTGTGAAATTTTTTACCATGGCTCCCTGCTTCCCTCTCCTGGATCTTATGCTGGGCCAGCAGCATCCCTTGGTGGCTGAGAGAGAGGACCCTCCCCTAGCTAGACCCAGCACTGCTCTGCACCTGAAGGTTGGGGAAATGTGGGTTCCTGGGCAGCCTCGCAGCTGCGGGGAGAGTGACAGCTTTAGCCAGCCCAGCTGGTAGCGTCAAGTTGCTGGGTGCCTGGTCACCGTGTTAATCTGCTCTTGGTGCTACTAATACCAATTTGTGAGCAGCCAGCCAGGATCAGACAGGCCAGCTGTCAGGCAACTGTGGCAGCCTGGTGTGTGGTTTGATTTTGTGGCTTAGGGCTGGAATGAGAAATTCATTAGCAAATTTCAGTTTCTGGAGTAGCTTCAGACAGGTTGCTGTCAGGGACTGGCAATACCAGTTAACCCAGTGACCCCAACCCCTCCAGCCCCCTCTATCTTCCTAACCACCTGGAGAACCAATTCTGGTTCCAGCTCTGCCCCACCCTGTGAGGTGATCTGGGTGAGCCTCGTCCTTCCCTCCACGGCATCAATGGCGGGGCCAGATGTTCTCTCTAACTTGTAATCCCCAGTGTGCCACAAGATGCCTAGCTCAAGGCAGAGTCGGTGAAGCTCTCAGTCCACCCTCTACCTCCAGTTCCAGGGGACCACTTCTCCCCACTGAAGCCCCATTGCCTTTCCTGAACTCCAGGCATCCTCATTTCCAGAGAGAATGGGCACTAAAGTGGTGACCTAAAACCACAGGTGCCTCAAGCCTTCTGAGAGGGAGGGTATCCCATGACCCTGAGAGGGAGGACTCCAAAGGCTATACCTCAGCCACCAGGCTCTCCTGTCCCAGCCCTGCTGCTCAGCTCAGCTCATTGCTCACTGCACTCCAGCCACACTGCCCCTCCCTTGTCCTCCTAAGTGCCACTTTCCTTCCTGCCACAAGATCCTGGCATTTGGGGCTGGGGATATAGCTCAGTTGGTAGAGCACTTGCCTCACAGGCAAAGGCCCTGGGTTCAATCCCCAGCATCGCAAAAAAAAAAAAAAAAGATCCTGGTATATGCCATTCCTTCTTCCTGCTCCTCCCCACATCCTCCGACCTGTCACCTCCCAGGTCTCTGCTCTGGTGCCCTTTCTGTAGGAGGCCTGCCCTGGCTCCCCATGGGCTGCTCCTATTCAGCCCTTGCCCCAGGGAAGCATCAGCTTGAGGGTCACAGGTGACTTACTTCCACCAGGAGGACAGGTGTCTGGACTGAGAGCTCCACTCAGCAGACCCGTTTCAGTCACCATTGTTTTTGGAGCCTGCTTATTATCCTCTGAGATTTCGTCCCTCCTCCTCCCACAGCAATAGAGCTCCCGATGTTGGCTTGGCCTCGTTTGTCCCCAGCTAGAGCACTTTCCCCAGTCCTGACAGCATGTGACAAGCTCTGGATGGTAGAATATGAGTGGACAGATGTGCAAAACTTCCAGCTGTGCCCTTCTTCCATCACCTCCTCCCTCTGGCAAGGTCCAGGTGTGAGACAGGTACCATTTTGGATCAGGCAAACAGAGGCTTCACTCCAGAAATGCAGGCAGCAAAGGGAGGACCCCAAGTGACATATCAGCTGAGTCTGTGACAGAAGAGAACTGAGCCCCATTTAAACCACTGTCGTTCTGTGGTCAGCTCAGTGTGTGGTTTGATTTTGTGGCATAGGGAATGATAAATCCATCAGCAAATTTTAAGTTTCTAGAATTGTCATAGACAGGTAACTCTCCAGGTTCAGGTGACCCCATCCCAACCAGCCTCCTCCACTCTGTCATGTCACAGTAACTGCTCCCCAAACCTAATTAATGTCCCACTCTGTGTGAAAGGCATGAAGTAAAGATTTGTTGATTAAAAGAATGAGTGAGCCTGTGAATGAGAAAAGTATTTTAAAACTTTAACCAACAATCTTAAACTTCAAATCCATTTTGGATTCAAAGAGCTTTTATGAGTTGACCTGGGTTCTAATAAATATTATTCGCCTGAAACCTGGTGCCAGTCCTCCATGAATGGGCTTGTGGATCCCCACACAGTTGACTCAGAACTGGGACTGCTCCACCCTCCTCCTGACACAGCTGTGGACTCTGGGAGCCTCTTCCGTGACTGGCTGTCCTTACCATACACGAGGGAGATCACTTATTGTCACAGTAACATAGTGCTGTCTAACATGAACTTAAAAATGTCCCAGGGTATCTCCAAAACTCATGGCTGCTAAGACCTAAGATTTTATCCTTTGGGTAAAGTGACTGCAAAGTTTTTGAAATGCAAAAAAACTCATAAACTCTTCTCAGTGATTTGTACATCACTGGGTGCTGGTTTGTGAGGTCATGCAGCTGATCCATGGCAGGTTTGAATGGAAGGAGAGAAAGGAGGGAGGGAGAGGGGCTGGGTGAGAAGTTAGAGCTGCAGCATCCCTACTTCCCAAGTGGAGCTCAGCAAAGGTGATGGGGGAATGGGGCACTGACATCCACGCTACAAGAAAGAAGAGGCACATGGCCACCCTTCAACCCCAGTGAAGCCTTCAGGCTCCATCCCCTTTGGAGAGTGCAGAGCAGTGGCTCTGAGTTCCCCAGCCACTGCCATCCCCAACTGGAAGGGTGACCTGAGGCCACTGGGACCAGCTCCCTGCCTCAAGGTAAAGATGGACCCAGCCATGCTGGACAGATGTGGGGCAGCGTAAATCCAGGCTGCATGTGTCATTAATTAGCTGCCTCAATACGCGCTCAGGGAGATTCCTGAAGAGAAGGTTCTCTACATCCTGCCAGCAATGCAGTGCAGGTGGACCAATGTGTGCAAAGCGGGTGGACAGAAGCTCAGGCTTAGCAAGCGGGTGAATTAGCAAGTGACAACATGCTTTGTGAGATTTCTGCTGTGCAAAGGGACCCCCTCCCCAGGCCTTTGCTCACCAGCAAGCCCTGTGGGAAGATGCTCTCCATCCTCAGTCTCTGGATTGTGTAGAAACCTCTGGGGGCAAAAAATGAAAGAGCAATTGGTGTGAGGAAATGACCTTGGGAGTCCATAGCCTAGAGCTGAGCCCAGCTGCATCTTGCTCTGGGGTAGCTTGAGGCAAATCACTGCCCTGCTCTGAGCCTCCCTTTCTCCCTCAGAAAGGCTGTGTCTCCATCACCCCTCAGCATAGCAGTCTCTCAGAGCTCTCTGAGAGGCATGACCTTGCACAGGTGAACTTACCTCTCTGAGCTGCAGCCATTCAGCCACAGCAAGAGGAAGAACGAGACATCTCTCTCAGAGGCTTCTTGAGAGGATAAAGTGAAACACTAGTGGCAGGAATGGAGAGGTCCCACCATTCAATGCAGTTACAAACCTGGACTCCAGACTCGGCCAACCCCAGCCCCGTCCTTGCCTTCTGAATCCCATCATTTGGTCCTTGGGTGTGTCTCCATTGTAGAGGGTGCAGGGGTGGCCCAGGGGACCAGATCTAGCCTGTAGCCATGCTCACTCGGCTTCTAGCCATCTCTCTCTCTCTCCCTCTCTGTCCTCTCTCTTTCTTCTTCCTTTCTTCCTTTTTTCTCCTCTTCTTCCTCCCCTCCCCCTCTCCCTCCTCCTTCCTCCCCTTCTCCTCCCCGTTCTCATCTTCCTCTTCTCATACCACACACACACACCCTGCATTTCTAGCTTCTCTACATGAATCAGAAGTTCCAGCCACCATGGGTGTCAATTCCAGCTAGACGTCACGCAGCTGTTAGCACCTGACCCCTTCAGGCTCATAGCTGAATAGCACCTGACCCCTTCAGGCTCATCATCTCTACATGGTCCCTGCCACCTCTCCACGTGATTCGGGACACCCTTGCTTGCCTGGCCGGGGAACCTCTGGGATCAACCACATGCCCATTGCTTCTCTATGTCTCCTGGTACCTGTCTCCACATCTCCCTCTACCCTGACACCCAGAGCCAACCCAGAGTCAGGTCCAAGCCCAGAATCAGGCCCAGCAACCTTTGTTTTTTGCTGTTGTTTGTTTTGTGGTGCTGGGGATCAAACCCAAGGGTGCTTTACCACTGAACCCCACCCCAGCCCTTTTTAGTTTTTATTTTAAGAAGGGGTCTCCCTAAGTTTTCCAGACTGGCCTTGAGCTTGAGATCCTCCTGCCTCAGCCTCCCCAGTCACTGGGATTACAGGTGTGCCCACCACACCTGGCAGTGAACACTCTTTGATGGTAACCCTTCGACCTTTCCCATGCATAGCCTCCACACTCTCCCACTGGGGGCTGCCACAGTCCTTGGAACAATGCCATATCTTTGTGAACTGGAACTTGAGCCCAGTGAAACCGGACAGATGCTCATTTCAGGAAGAGGAGACCTGTTGCTAGCTCCTTGGGAGTGAGGAGGCAGTAAACAGACCTTGACCTGGCTGGGGAGAGAGTTGGGGGCTGACCCAGGGATGCCTGGCCATGTGCCCAAGTGGGAGCTCTGCTGGTTCTCCTGCTGGAAGCTGGTGCTCCTCTGCCTCTACTGGAGGGTGGACTGGCTCTGTGTCCATCCCTGGGTCACAGTAAGGACACAGGTGGTGGCTCCTTTCCATGCCAGCCCTCCAGGCCTCTGCCTGCTCTTGTCCACAGGACTGAACTATCATCATGCACAGGGTCACCTGCCAATGTTCGTTTCCAGCACCCACCCCTGCCGTTGGATGTGGCCATGTGTCTGAGTTTTAGGCAAGGGGTATGAGTAGTGGTGATATGCCCTACTGCCCTGGCTCCTAGACCCTCCCCTGACAGCCTTTTCCAGGCTCTTCCCTTCCTACCAGCCAGGCTGGCCGCACCCAGCGCAGCCTTTGAAACCCTGTGTTGAAGGTCACAGAGCTTCACCTTGGATCTTTGCTGAAGTGCATGGAACAAAGTCCCTGCTGCCCTAGAGTTTCCATCCCCCACTCCAGAGACGGATGCATTCCTCCTGGGTTGTGGCAGCAGCATCCAGGGTCTGTTTGCAGTGGCAGTTTGGCCCACTCTGTAGAGCACCATTCTCAAGAGCAGACTTGCAGTCTTGGGATGTAGAGTGGTCCTGGGCCATCAAGAAGATGGACGCACTTGCAGGCATGGTGACAAGATGAGGAAAGTCTTAGGCACAGTGACTGTCACCATGCTACTGCTAAAGGAAGGTCCTCACCAGATAGTGGGGAGGCTGGTGTGAGCTCCCCAGCCCAGTGTGGGGCTGCTCTCCACACCACCTGTCACCCTGTGGCTGCTGCAGCCTCAGTCCCTACTGGAGCTGTCCTGTCACTCTCCCCTGTCACACATACATCCAGAACCCAGACAACCCTTTATCTACCCTCAAGGGTGGACAATCCAGCTCCTCACTCTTATTCCTTCAGATCCTCTATGGATTACACATAATGACATTGATTTTCTGGCCCCAGAACAGCCAGAACCCTGTCAATCAGAACGCCTTTTTCTCTCAAAGTCTTTGGTGGAAGGACATGAGTCTTCAAGAGCTGAGTTCCTTGCAGTGACAATCCCATCCTGAAAGACCTGCATCTGGCCAGATGTGACCTGACTTGAGACTGAGGGGGAGGATCACAGGATTGCTCCGGATCAATATGGAAACCTCACCACCCAGGGACTGCAGACACAACAGGGGCACCTGTGGCCAGTTTCATCTGATTAGGCCCAGAGAAGAAGCGCCCCATCACAGAGCCTCCCCACATCCAGCCCTCTCTCGGCCACTCGCCCTTTGACACACAGGGATCTGCAGTGTCCTTGGCAACATGCTGGGCAGCTGGCAGTGTGTCACCACATCTGCAGATGGACCCAGCAACGAGACACCCTGAAGGCCACCTCGTTATGGCTGAAGGCTGTCTCAGCAGACCCCAAAGCTTTCCCTGTGACTTTACAGTTGCTTTTCATGTTTGTGTTTCATTCTTTTTCCCCAAATTAAGATGACAGCAAAAGGACTTTGTATGCCCAAGAGGCTGATCCAAGCAGGACCTGTGAGGAGAATGGATGAGTCCCTTTGCGTGACACAGTGACATGGCTGGGCTGGGTGTTCTTCCACAGTCAGGTGAGGAGGGTCCACGGCCCCAAGTGCCCGTGAGCCCAGTCAGCCCCCTCTCTGTGTCCTAACTGGGGCCATTTTGTAGAATGGGGCTGAGGCATGTCTGGAAAGAGCATAGACTCTGGAACCCCAAAGACCTAGATCCCAGTCTCTGCCTCAGGCTTAGCAGGTCTACACCTGGGCAAGATCCTCACCTTCTCTGGTATCATCTAAAAAGCTGAATGCTCACCAAACGGGCTTGTGGTGAGAATTAACAAGAGCACCTGTCAGGGACCATCAGTGTGGCCATGGAGAATAACAAAATTCCGTATTCTGCTTTGCTGTGGTGACTTTATTTGTGGCATTCGAGGCCCACCCTCACTGCCCTTCACCCCTTGATGCATCAAGTTGGCTCCTGACTTTGCCAGAGCTCTTCCGAGGTAAGCCGTTTCCTCCCCTCAGCCCAGCTGATTGTCTCAGAGAGTGTGGGCGTGCACCCAGGTGCCAGGTACTTGCACCCATATGCCTTTGTGTGCATGCACACATGTGTACACCAAGGTGGGGCAGGAAGCAGCTTTGCCTTTGGTCTGTGCCAGTCCTACTCAGGAATGGAATACGCATGTGCAAACTCAGTGTTGACCTTGGTCCTTCCTGCCAGGGCAGCTGTGTCTGCGTCCATGGTGGCTCCCACCACTCTTCCAGCACGTTGTGAGCACCACACCTGAGCAGGTGGCTTAGGGAGGGTTTCAGTCTACCCACAGAAGAGGCTGCAGAAGCCCTTCTCTACTGAGTAGCATCTCTGGCCATCTGGCAGCAGATTGGAGGCCTGGCCAGTTCTGGAGGTCCCTGTGTCCCGGCCTCTGCTGCTGTAGTTCAGAGCCTTGATCTTCCTGCTCCCCGACCCTTGGCACAGTCCACTCTCGGCCCCGCAGGGTCAGTGCTGCCCCAGGCTGCTGCCCCTCCAGGACAGTGCGGCTGCAGAGCCTCTGCTCACTGTCTGCACTCAGCGAGTCTCTCTCTGCTCTCTGGATCCTTCTCTCTGTGTTATGTGTCTCAAAGTCCCAAGAGACAGTATGTTTGGCTGTCCAGACCCTGGGCCATGGGCCACACTCTCAAGCCAGGCTACTGACAGCTGCCCTGGGTCAAAGCTCCAAGTCTGATCTCACCAGCCATGGCTGGAGCAGCAGGTTCGTACAGAGGTGGTGGCCTTTAGCAGGGCGCCACGTGGCCTGGCTGTGAGAGCCCTGGCTATGTGTGGGGACACAGATTTCTCATGGTCAGGCCCTCAGGGCACCCAGGTAGGCCCATAGCCAAGCAAGGAGAGTGGAGGTTGACCAGGCTGCGAGACACTGCCTCCCATGCTTTATGCCCGGGCCCCTGTGGGACCCAGGTGGCAGCTTTGCCACTCCCGACAAACTGTGAACCCCATCTTTTGGCACCAGCCAGGGAGGCAGGCGCCTCGAGCAACTTGGCACTCAGCAAACCACAAACCCTCTTGGGCAAAGGATTTTGTTCCTTCTGCCCCACCAAACACTTGTCTTCTTTGATTTTTGCCATTGTTCTTTCCAGGGAAATCTAATTTTAAAACAAAAAACATGTTTTCTGACCAACAGGACACATGCATGTGCCAACACATATTTGATCTGAAAGCAATCGTTTGCGCAGTTCAAGTTTTGTTTTTAAGAGACAGGACAAAACATCATACCCAGCTGTCCAGAGCATGTGCTCGGCCCCGAGCCGCCCTCTGTTCCTCTCAGCTCGGAAATCTGGCCCAAGGTGTCCAACGGAAACCCCGTCATGAGGGCCACATAGTTTCCGATCTGGAGGGTGAGGTGGGGCTGGGTGGCAGCAAGATCTTCCCTTTAAATAAGGAAGAACTAAAATACCCCAGTCTGCAGCATTATCAACCCCGGATGTGTCTCCACACACAAAGCCGCTTGCAAAATAAAGCCACGTTTGAGTCCAGGCCAAAGGCGATGCAGAAAGAAAAGGAGCTAATAAGTAACCAGTGGCTAAATCAAACCAAACTGCCCTTTTTTTTTTTTTTTTTTTTCTCAAGGGGGTTTCTCAGCCTCTGGGCAGCTCTTCCACTCCAAGGAGAGACCCCCTTCATCACCTCCACTCCAGAGATTCCAGGGCAGACCTCAGTGTCACGTTTGCATACGCAGCCACTCATTCTACAGCGTGGGCTAAATCACAACCTCCACCTACCGCCTAATAGGGAGAAAAGTAGCAAGTTCCGTGCAGCAGGCAGAGACCTTGAAGGCCAAGGGCAACCTTTGTATGTTTGGACTTCACAACATTGGGGTGGGGGAAGGATCTAAGCACAGAACCCCCAAGTGCAGTCACATGTGACTCCCACTCTGAGACCCATCAGAGTGTGAAATGAAAGCCCTGCCTCTCGCAGACTGGGACCTCATGCAGGATGGAACCTCTTAGGCCATGGTTTCTCCTTGTGCAATGGAGACCGAGGTGCGGGTTAAGGGAGATGGGGCAGAGGCTGTGAGCAACCTGTCCCAAAGCCAGTCCCCTCTTCCTTAGTGACAAGCACTTGGTGTTTCACTGGACACAGGGACATCTTAGAGTAGACCAATCCCCAGACACCCTTAGCAGCAAGGTGTGGCCTTGCAACTGACCAGAGTCACAGGCATGAGTGCTGTGTGGAGCTTCTGGAAACCTCCTTCCAGGATAGGTAGAAGGCCCCCTTCTCTCCCTCCCTCACACTGCTCAAGAAGCGCCTTTGGGATACAGTGAGCATGGCAGTTGCCAGAGCCCATCTTAGAACGAGACAGCTAAGCTTTGTCCTAAGGATGGTGGAGCATGGCCCCCACAGTGCTCATGTTGTTCTGCCTCCTTCTGGACTTCCTCTCCATAAGACAGAAGGTTCTTTTCCCTTGATCAAGAGATCTCCATCCTTTCTGTGGACATTCATCCTGCCTGACCCCCTCCTGAGCACAAGGCCTAGCAAGGAGTGCATGGGAATGAGCCATGGTCTCTATGACCAAATGTCCTCCAGGTAGCATGTGCCCTGAAAGACCCTGGAGTGACATACTGGGCTTCTTGGCGATTCAGAAAAGGTCAGGCACTCCAGCTTCTATGCAGGCAAGCTGTGGGTGAGGAGGGAAGCATACGGGTCAGGAGGGAAGCAGATGAGCAGGCAGTGGCATGGCTGTTGGGCAAAGCCCAAGGCCACTGTCCACAGCTTGCCAAGTGTCACCTTGAGGAGAGCCAGACTAGCCTGGCCTGAGCCACTAATATTTTAAGGGAGATTGGAAAACTAATTTTGTAAATGCTGATAGCTTATTCAGATCTGCTGACTACACTGTCCAGTTCCCATGGTGGTGGGGGATGGTCACAAGAATCGCATCTGCTGCCCATGGGGCTCCAAGCCTGGTCACTCCCTCTGTCTATGTGTTTGCGTTAGGACAAGAGTGTCATGGGGCAGGTCCTAGGCAGGCAGGCAGTTGCTGCTGCCTTCTCCTCTTCCCTGTGCTTCTCAGAAAGCTAGAGGGCTCTCTACCCTATTCCTGTGAGATTTTACACCCTCAAGTCCAACAGTAGCAATTGTCTATTCACACTCACTCATTCATGGCTTTCCCCCCAATCTTGTGATCAAGAGCTGGGGTTAGGGACCCTAAGACTAAAACACACACACGCCTATGCACGCGCGCACACACACACACACACACAATTGTTAATACTAGTCTCAGAACTATTTCTACCAACTCCCATCAGTTAGCCATTGACCACAAAGCCCATCATTTTATATACATCATCTCTTTCATCTTTCCAATAATCCTATAATGAAGGTATCCTATCTCCATTTTACAGATGAGAAAACTGAAGCTTAGAGAAGTGACAGATGTGTAATTTGAAACTATGTGGTTGAGACTCCAAAGTTATGTGCAATTTTCATTTATCCAGCAACCATAGATTGAGTGCCTGTGGGATGCTGTGGTGAGGGTGGGGTGGGGTGGGGTAGGGACAGTAGTGAGCCACACCCAAGAAGGGCTGTAGGCACTAGCTTGGCAGAGGGTATAGAATTGGTGCTCTCAGGCTTGAACTTCCTCTCTGCTTTGTCATGTCAAGTAGTGCCTGCAGACCACCAAATCAATCATTGGACTGCTCCATTTTGCCACCTAAAGTTAGCCCAGGCATGTTGGCGTCCAGGCAGGCAAGGAGACATTTTTCCCTGTCTCCTTTGGGATGGAACATGAACACCTGACAGTGAGGATTTGCATGCTGGCCATGTGGCTTCTGGGGTGTGTTTTCTAGATCCACCATCACGCAGGAGGGTTGGTGAGGGCCTGCATGTGTAGGGCCCTCCATGAGACAATGATGGAGACAGCCTGGGTCAAGTAGCCCTAGAGAGGCTTTGTATTTGGAGTCTCAACTCTTCAGCATCTCTATGACTTACCCTTGAGGTGAAGATTTTCTAGACATTCCTGTCCTCAACGCTATCAAAAGCATGATGGTTCACCTTCTCTTTCGGGGGAGGGGGGTGGGGGGGCCCACTATTGGCTCCAGGATTTTCTCCCATGCAATCCTGGACACACATCCTGCAAGTTTTGATGTGCATGCTGGGATAAGACAACAAAGTCACGACAGCCACCTGGACTGACAAAAATTGTAAGATGTAATTTCAAAGATGCCAAAATGTGAAGGGGAAGAGGAAAAAAAACAAGTCAACTGAGAATCAGTCAAATACGGTAAAACCAAGGAAGAGGGTGGGCGCCATCTTGAGGAGAGCGTGCCGCGCATGCGCAGTTCCTCCCAGCCCTCCCTGAGCGGGAAGCCTTCCTGGGCGCAGAGAGGCTGCAGTCCTGAACCTGGACCGGGTCCCAGTGCAAGCTTTGAAACCTGCTGCGCGAGCCTTAATGGATCTCCCTGAGCCTCTGCGTCCTTGTCTGTGAAGTGGAGCCAATAACACCCAACTCATAGAATCAACTCACAGGACCTAAGTGAGAACTGGTAGAAGACATTTGAGTGCACTCATGGGGAGGCCTGACACTCATGGGGAGGCCTGACACTCATGAGGAGGCCTGACTGTCAGGTGGTTCTAAGGCTGAGGCAGTACCTCAGACAAGTCTGGGCTGGCAGACTGGCCCTACCACTTCCTGGCTGGCTCTGTCCTTAGGCCCTGTATAGATACCAAAGAATACAGTGCCCCTTGTTGGGATGCAAGAGTAAAATGAGTCACCTGGAGGGAGAGAATGTTCACCAACACACTTCAGCCCAGGTGTATGAACTTCCTTTGGATCAGAGCCTGGTTGGCTGTGTGAATGAACCAGATTGTCCCTGTGATCTATCCTCCTGGTCAGCATTGACCCAAAGGCATGGACCGGATGGATGCGTTTGTCTGCCCTTTGCCCTGACTGTGTTTCATGGTTTCTGGCCTCTCACAGTGGTTGCCAGTTTCCCTCCAGCCTTTCCAACCTCCAGTCCCTCAGGCCATGACTGAGCTCAAGGACCAAGGTCAGAGGCAGAAACAAAGACAAAACAGCATGGTTGTTAAATCACCAGCTCGGCTGCCATGGAGGAGGGCAGTAAAACAAAGATGAGATACTGGGTCTGAAATAGAAACACAGGAGAGTGACCAGCGGGGACAGGGCAGACGCTGGAGCCAGGCAGACTGAGGTACTATCTGGGTGGCCTTGGGCAAGTCCCTCACCTCCCTGGGCCCTTCCTCTTGGGCTTAGCCCTCAGCTCCAAGTCCCACTGAAGATGTCATTGCAGCTGCACTTCTCCCCAAACTGCAGGCGCACGTTGTCTCCAGTGGCTCTGCACAGGTCTTGCCCCACGGCTATGGAAAGAAAGGTGTCCAGAGCTGAGCTCCAGGTCATCCTGGGGATTGGCCAATGGCTGTAGGCCTCACAAGAAGGAGACTCTAGCCTCCTCAAGGAGTGGGAAGCTGAAGTCACTGGCGGTGAGTGGAGACCACACAGAAACTGAGTCCCCTGCCCATGAGTGTTGAGCTGCAAAGGTGACACTGCAGAGAGTGTTCTGCCATGTTGTCAGAGTCCCTAGCCTCTGAGGTGCTAGCAAAGGGCTCAGTACTTGGCTGGCTGTAAGTCTTCCACCCTTCCCCAAGGGGCTTTAGAATTTCATCTCACTCATGCCAGAGGAGGAGGGACCCAGGAACCTGCCCCACAGTGTTGTAGGAGGTCTGGGAGAGGCCAGCCCAGGGCACACCGTATGGCCTGGTCCCACACCCAGGCTGCAGAGTCCACAGTGCCTGATCCCAGCCCCCATCCGTTTTGACCTGACAGCACCACACAGCCCAGCTGCATCCTTCTTGAATACCCTTATTTTTTCTTTTTAAAAAAAGTCCCAGTGGTAATATATTTTAATTGCCATAATTTCACGATAAAGAAACAAATATAGAAAATCTTTCCTAGAGCTCCATTTCGTGCCCTGGAGCTTCCTGATGTTGACAGTTGTGTATTTCTACCCAAGACTCCTATCCCTGGCTATCTGCAGGTGTCTGCGGGTGTGTGCATGCATCTACGTGAATGCACATACAGGGCTCTAAAAACTGCAGATGGCACCGTGCTGCCCCTGCTGTTCTGCGTCTTGCTTTTATTCTCACATAAGGAGTTGGGTACGTTTCTTGATGCCAGAGTGGAGTATTTCTATTGGCTGCAGAGAACTCTGTCCTGCACCTTCTTGCTGATGAGCATTTGGAGGAGGGGGGCTCCAGTTTCTTCCTTTGCTAGTACAAACAGGAGGCGTTGGAGATCTTGGGCATTTTTCAAGGAGAGACTCCTAAAAGTGAAATTGCTGGGACTCAAGGAGAGTGCATTAGGCCTTCCCACCCTCCTTGGGGACGGCACCCCTGTTTCAGCATAGAGGCCCCTGGAGCCACAGAGCATTCTTTGCTTTAAATGGTGCCCCGATGGGATCTTGCCGTTTGGGTTTGATTCCCCTGGTGAGTGGGGCGGTTAGGTGTTATGTTGCTGTTCACTGACCATGAGATTATTCTACAAGTCGTCCGGGCCTTGCCTTTGTCCATTTTATTTTTTCTGCCAGGTTGTACATGGTTTTACTTATCACCTCATGGAATCTGATTGTATGTGACATTAATCTGTTGTGTGTTGTGCATGTTTTAAGTACTTTCTCCCTTCCACCAGGTCGCTTTTGGTTTGATTTATCATGTCTTCAGCCATGTGGAAGCTTTTGACTTGTATGTCATCGAGCCTGTCAGGGCTCTCTCTCTAGCTTCTGGATTCCCGGTCTTGCCTAGGAAGACCTTGGATGCTCCTCCAAGATTGTGAAAATATTCTGTCTTTTCATCTAGTGGTTTTATAACTTTGTTTTTTCCCCTTTGAAGCCTCTGACCATCTGAAATGTATTTGGCAGTCTGACTCCCATTCTTGGGAAGCCCTGTCCTGCATGGACAGACACACAGATGCCCCAGCCAGCCCACCTTCCAGACCTCACCCCTTGTTCAGTCACTCCACAGGAATGTTTGGAGCCTGTGCTGCACACCACACACGGATGATCCATCGGAAAGATCCTGGCCTGTCCTTAGAGAGAAGGATCTGATGGGGGAGAAAGAGCACCAACCGAGAAACGGAAGGATTATGCAATTTGGGTCATGTGGGGAAAGAGGGGTAACACAGGGGGTGAGGTTTTAAATAAGATGGTCAGGAAAGGCCTCTCTGGTGGCTTGAGGCACAGATGCTCATAAAATGAGGGAGTGAGCTACCTGGCTACCTGGGCAAGATTTGCTTGAGCAACTGCAAAGGCCTGAGGAAGACATGCTGGGCCAGGTCGAGGGCCCGAGATAGCCATGTGACTGCAGTTGGGGGTGTTGAGCCAGATCTCTGTGTGATGGGGTGCCTTTGAGCACATGGTGCTCTGTGGGGGGCCTCTTTCTTCTGCCAGTCTTTCACTGTCACTCCTACAGTCTTAATCCCCTCCCGCCTGCAATGGTGGACCATGCCTGGCCTCTCACAGGCCCTCCACGAGCATCTGAGAGTGACTCGTGTTAACTCCAGTCCCAAGTTCTGTTCTGGTCTCTGGCCCTGTGTCCACTCATCCCTGACCCCTACCCCCTCACTGGAGCCTCTTATTCAACATGTCCCAAAGTGGAGGGCTTCCCTCTCTCCTTGTGTTCCTCCTCCATGGATCCCGGGGTCACACTGGACCCTTGCCTACCTGTGACCACCATGTCCTATGCATTCACTGAACAACTGCAGAGGTCACTTCTGGTGTCCTCCCCTTGAAATTCCACTTTCTCACAGGACAGTGAAATGAGTTTCCACCTGGCCACCCGCCTCCAGTCCAGCCCCTCCAATTCCTTCTCCAAGTGGCAGCAACATCCACTGCTCTGAAGAGCAACGGCTCCCATGTCCCCTTTTCTGGGGCGATTTCTCCAGTGAGGGTAAGCAGAGCAGGTGAGGATACACTGAGGCGGACAGGGGAGAGAGGGAAAGGCAGGAGGAGAGGAAGGGAGAGGAGAGGAGTCAGGAGAGCCGGAGGCAGACATGAGAAAGGAGGACAGGAGAAAGACAGACAGGAGAAAGGAGGAGAGAGACAGCAGGGAAGAGATGTGGCCCACCGCAGCCCAGAGGACAATGAAAGGAAGGAGCAAGCAGAGATACGCCCCAGGGAAAGAGAAGCTGGAGTGAGAGGACCTCAGGATCCTAGGGACAAGGATTTTGCAAGGAGAAGAAGGAAAAGGAGGCCCCAACAGTGTGGAGGTCATGGAGGGGTGAGTTGGGGTGAGTGGAGGCCTCCCTCCCAGCCCTTGTTTACTAAGCGAGGTGTCGTCCTGATTCTTTCCAACTGCTCTTCCTGTTGTCTGGCAATGAACCTGTCCACAGAGCAGGAGGCCCTTGTTTACTGGAAGCAGTCCTTGAACCCCAGCCTCGAGGACAGGGTGTGAGTCTGTGATGCTCTTCTCTCCAGTGGGTCTTTCACACCATCCACCCCTGCAAGCTCTCAGGGACAGTCAGACCCTGGTCATAGGAGGCCTGAAGAGCATGTGGCCCACTAGCCCAGAGTGGGATGCCAAGGCCTGTAGCTTGCATTGAGCACTCAACAAATGTATATAGTTATCCTTGTGATGTGCTAGACGTTGTGTTGGGCACTTGGGGCATGCATAATGTGTATCACCCACAGCCATCCTGTGTCATAGACAGGGCTTTCCTGCTTCTGTGAAGTTACCTGGGGTCCACATGAGTAAGACAGATGGAGCCTGGATAGGAACCCAGGTCTGCTGACTGGTCCTGGTGGCCCAGGTAGTCACACAGAATGGCTACCACACTTGATGTGAGATCACAGAGGGCATCAGATGCTGAAGGAGCTTGAGGACAGGGCTACACAAATGGGGAGATGGCCACGCCCCATGTTCAGGAGGTATGGTGGGACAGGGGAGCCTGAGGGGAGCTCTCCACTACAAGGAACAGATGACCCCATCCATGGCAATCCTAACCAGTAGGGCTGAGGACAGGGTGCCCTCCTCCACCCAGTGCAACCTCTGCCATTGTTCCTATGCACCAGAGACAGCCACCTTCCCCAGGGTGCACCCCTGTAGACATCTGCCTCCCAACTCCTCGCCAGACCAGGAGCAGGGAAGCATGTGTCCCTTCCAGCCTCTGGATAAGACTGTGGGAAGGAATGCTGGTCCCAGCCACTGCAAATGCCATGCAGAGTGTGTTACTGTCCGCCAGGAGGAGGCTGAGCCACAGGAGGCTGGTCACAGGCTCCGCAGTTTTCCATTGACTTGGGAGTGTGTGGCCAAGGGACAGCCAAATGGAGATGTCACCCACGCCTTGCTGTAGCCCAGAGGGTGTGCAGAGCTGGCCCTGGTGAAGAGGACTCAGAGGCAGAGGCAGAGGTGGTGGCGGGCTGACCCAGGCCAGATCTGGGCCCATGCTGATCCCCTGAGGGGCACAGGAAGGTGGTCAGGGAGGAGCCTCTCTGTGCTGGAGGAGGAGAGCAGCCCTGGGACAGAGCAGGAGGACTGGAAGAAGTGGGGAAGCAAGGAGGGACATCAGGACAGACCAGTGCCTTGTTCTGTGGGGCTTCACCTGGCAAGGGCACCTTTCACCTGGAGTGGCCTCTACCTCCCCACAACGGCCCTACACCATGACAGACAGCCACACTCAGCCTGTGACTGTGCTTCTACATGGTCCAGTCACCCCAGCCCCCCTGCAGGAAGGAATTGTGGCCCTGCCCATCCATAGAGCTCAGAGGGCCAGGAAAGCTGTCCCGGTGGGCCTGGGCTCCAATGCTAGAGCCCACCAGGTGCTCTGCCTGTGCCCTGTCCCCCTTTTCTCTCTTTGCTGCTGCTCTTGAGACTTGAGGCTTTTCTAAAGCCTCCTGTCACTCATCTTCATTGGTCCTGGGGGAACTTGCAGTAGAGGGGGACAAATGAAGTCATTCAAGTACAGAGACCCAGGTGCCCAACATGGGCGAGCTGGGGGCTTGGGGCCACCAGGGCATGGACTAAGACGAGCTGACAGCAGGGAGGGAGGGAGTGTGGGGACCAAGAGTCCCTGGCATGCCTCTTCAGCCATGCCGCCCATGGAGGGATGGTGCTGTCCCAGGGCTGATGCCTCCCCTTTGGAGGGAGCCATGTGAAGGGGAGCCGTTGAGTGTGGTGGGTGGCAAGCCCCTCACGGAAAACTTGCTCTGGCCATGCAGGCTAGGGGAGAAGCATCAAGGCAGGGAGGGCCCAGCCTTGGACATCAGAGGTCCCCAGCAGGAGTTGCAGACCTAGATGCCTGGCCATGGCAGTTGACCAGTCCTGAGTCCTTTCCAAGCAGGTGTCTCACAGCAGGTGACCTTCATCCTGAATGTAGACACGCTCCCATTTCTGTCTCCCACACTGATGTTGATGGACTCCAGGCAGAACTCAGAATTTTTGTTTTGGTACTGGGGATTGAACCCAGGGGCACTTAACCACTGAGCCACAGCCCCAGCCCTTTTTGTATTTTATTTAGAGACAGGGTCTCACTGAGTTGCTTAGGGCCTTGCTAATTTGCTGAGGCTGGCTTTGAACTCGTGACCTCCTGCCTCAGCCTCCCCAGCTGCAGGGATTATAAACGTGCACCACCATACCCAACTCAGAACTCAGAATATTTCCCGCACCTCTCCAGACCCTGAGCATGATTCCCAGGACTGGAAGGCTGACTCCCTGCCTCACTTTTTGGTCTCAGCCCCACCAGGGACCCCCTCAGCTGAGCAGGCCTGGAACACATCAGGGTCAGCCCTAGGACCTTGGTGCCTGCTGCTCGCTTATCTTGGAAGGTCGTCCTATGGAGTTTTCCAGTGTGGCAAGGCCTCTCTAACTGTCCTAATGTGGGTTGAATATGGGTTGTCCCTTTTAAAACCCATGTTGGAGTTTAACCCGCATTACGAGGTGGAAACCTAATTTGACTATGATGTTTTGTTCTGGGGCTTGGGAGGTTATTAAGAAAGATAATGTTGGGCTGGGGATATAGCTCAGTTGGTAGAGTGCCTGCCTCACAAGCACAAGGCCCTGGGTTCAATCCCCAGCACCACAAAAAAAAAGAAAGAAAGAAAGAAAGAAAGAAAGATAATGTAATCAGGGTGGAGCCCATGATTGAATCCTGGTGGCACTATGAATGGTAGAGACCTGAGAATACACACGCACGCACACTCCCCATCTCTTTCCTTGTGATGCCCTGTGACACCTCAGGACTCTGACAACAGTAAGGCCATCCCCAGATGCAGTCCCTTGGTCATGGACCAGAACAGTTTGCCCAAGCCAATCTCTTTTCTTTGTAACCTACTCAGTCAGGGTGTGGTGGCACACCTGTAATCCCAGCTACTCCAAGGACGAGGCAGGAGGATCACAAGTTTGAGGCCAGCCTCAGCAACTTAGCAAGACCTTTCAAAATCAAAATTTAAAAAAGGGCTGGGGATGTAGCTCAGCGGTAGAACACCTCTGGGTTGGGCCCCCAATATTGCACAAAACAAAACAAAACACCAAGTAGAAGTAACTTGCCCAATCTTTGGTATTGTGTTATTTGCAACCAAAAAAAATGGACCAAAACACAGGGCCCTGCCTGGCCCAGAGCTCCTCCTGCAGTGTAAAAGGCTGCCGTATTTTATTACACACAGAGTTGGCTGGTTATTTGGTGAGCTCGGGTTTATGGCCATGTCCCCTGACCTGTGTGTAGAAACCCAGAGCTCAGAGGCTGTGCCGCCCAGCACTTTATTCCTGTGCTTAGCGTGGGTGGCACAGTATCTTTGTTGAAGGCAGGCAGGCAGCCACCGGCACCACCTGTGCCAGGCATGGGGTTGCTCCCGGCAGGAGCCACTCTATTCTGGCCATTCCCCCACCCAGAACCCCGGCCCAACAAACAGCCTCCTTCTTTGCTCCAAGAGCCCTGACCCTGCATTCTGTCCTAGCTCCTGCGCTAGAGCCCCAGGCTCCCTCTGTGCTCTGACCCGCTTGTCCTGGTCCTGAGGCTGTGACCCCTGCCGCTCCTGGAAACCCTGCTTGCTCCCTGGTTGGAGGCGACTCTGGGAGAAACTAGCCTGAGGCTGCATGATGGGGAGAGAGGCAGACTTGCCTGGGAGAGCAGATGGGAGAGTCCTTGTCCCCAGGAGGGGGAGCAACAGCTGTAACCCACTCCCCGAGAGGCAGGTGAAGCAGGGTTGTAGTGGAGGCTCACCACGAAGGGGAGAACCCCTCAGCAGGCAGAGGGTGGGCATGAGGCCTCCCAGCCCTCACCCCTGGGTGGGGACAGAAAACATCAGGGTGGCCAGGGCTGGGGAGGATCCGAGGGCTCTCTTCTCTGGAGAAGGCCGTGTGGTCCGTAGGGCTTCTGTGCTACCAATATCCAAATCCCAACCCAAAGGATCCTGGGAATGTAACGGCAGTGCTTGAGTGACTCTAGCTCAGTTTTGTGGTTGGGGGTTTTGGTACTGGGGACTGTATCCAGGGGCACTCAACCACCAAGCCACATCCCCAGCCCTTTTTTTTACTTTATTTAGAGACAGAGTCTCGCTAAGTTGCTTAGGGGTCTCCCTAAGTTGCTGAGGCTGGCTTTGAGCTCGTCATCCTCTTGCCTCAGCCTCCCAAGCCACTGGGGTTACAGGTGTGTGCTTTTTCCTAAATGGAATCTGAGTCCACTGACGGATCTCTGTGGCTCCCAAAGAGCTGGAAAGGGGTTGTAAACTGGTAAACTAAATTCAGTGAGGAAAATGAATAACAAGAAATCTTGAGGAAAGGCAGAGTTGATTAATTCAGCAATTCAGTGACATCATCATGAGCCCAGGCTCCTCCCATGTTTCAGCCCTCTCCTTTCTGGTTCCTCGGTGTGTGAACTTTGTCCTTAGACCCACTCCCTCATGATACCAACATGGCTGCCAGTCTTCCAGGCATCACACCACTTCTTTTGGGTCTCATTTAGTCAGTGAGAAGACACCCCCAAAGCCTCCTCTCCCATGCTTTCCCTCATATCTTATTGGTCAAAACCACACACAGGCTCAACTCTGAAACTCACTAATGTGGAACACGGAATTATCACATTTGACTTGGAATGGTTGGGATTTGTCCTTGAATCACATGCGGAGTGTGAACAACAGGAAAACCAGTGAGGAAGACCAGGTAGGGGCTGTTGGGAGGAACCAGCCTCCAGGGCAGAGGACACAAGTTGAAGCTTGCAGAATCACAGTGTCCCAGGACCTACCGGTTCCAAGCACACAGGTGCAAAGAAACCTGGACCTTGCCTGGCTGGCAGAGGCTGCAGGGGGAGGGGACCCCACCTGGGGCCAGAGCTGCCAAAAGGACAGCCCAGGAGGTATGCAGATCCAGAGCGAGACAGGCCTGGCACCTCAGCCCTCCTGGACGCTGCTGTCCAGCATGATGGAGTGCCGCACTGCCCCCCAGCGTGACCTCCGTAAGCATTTGCCAAGCGAGGTTCTGCAGAGGAGAATAAGAACAGGCTGGGGAGGTTGGTTGGTCTCTGCTCAGAAGCCAGGGCCTCTGCCTCCCTAGAAGGAGCAGCCTAGACATCTGCTGGCTTCCCCGCAAGCAAAGACAGGATCTTCACCAAATGAGGGAAAGGCCCCCACCCTCTGGGACGGAGTCCACTTCCTGCCAAGGAATTGTCTAGTCCTTTTACAGGCACACAGCTTCCCTGAGACTCACAGGCCCTCACCCCTGCCATGAGGTGTGGCTGCATGGGAAGAGGCAGGAATGGGCCCCGCTGGTGATGGGAAGTCAAATGACCCCGGTGTGGGAGGTGGCGTGTGAGGGTTTACATGCTTTTAGAGGCAGTTTTCCCATCTTCTCGCCTCCTCTTTCTTACCCCAGGATTGGAACAGGACCGGCTGGTTCCCATTCCTGGCTGTAGAGTCATTAACTTTTAGGAGAGTCCCTGGAAGAATCCAGACCTGCCCCAGACGGGAGGCAAGTGCTGCCGACTTCGGAGGAATTGAGGAAAGCTCTGCTGACTCTCAGGTCCATGTTCTCATCTATGAGTGCATTTGACTCCCTCCACAGTCCCATAAAACAGTCAAGCCAAGGATTTTAATACCCATTTGATGGATGAGAAAACGGAATGACTGGCCCAAAGTCCCACTTTGGATGAGTGATAGAACAGAGATGGGGATCCTCCCAGACTCAGATTGTCCAATCACTTGGACCCTTGGTGGTCCCCTTGGTGAGCCCCAAGGTTGGAGGGAGCTCTCCAAAAAAAGGCCCCATTGTAATGAGACTCGGGTCCCCTGACAGTCCCTGAAGGTTGAAGTCTCATGTCTGCAGCTGGCAGAGGCACCCGCGGTGCTCGGAATCGAGCTGCCAATGGCATGTTTGACCTGCTCTTGATACTGTGATTGGTTTCTGGCAGTCCCTTTGTACTGGCGGAAATGGGGTCACGTGCCTGGCAGAGCTGCCCAAGACTTCCCTCATCAAAAGCCAGGCAGGACTCTGCCCGCTTGGCCCCATAAATAGAAAGGGCACAGTGTTAAACTCTCTGGGGCACCCGGAGCCACGAGACAGCCGGCCTGGCCAAGTCCTACTTGTTGTGTCTGTGCAGTCTCCAGAAGGACCCGGGCTGCCCTTGGCCAGATAAAGCAAGACCGGCTTCGTAGGCATCCTTGGTCCCCACTGCTCTTGGGGCTGCCCCAGTTCCTGAGGGGGTCTGGGCCACCAGCACCATGGCCAGCCTCAGTTTCCACCACTGCGCTTGCTGTGCCTGGTGGACTGGGCAGGAGGAGGTGCCCGCCCCAGTGGGTGCACACAGCTGGAATAGCAGGAAGCTCTGTGCTGCCTCCTTCCTGCAGCCCCTGGCTGGGTGAAAGGTCACCACTGCAAACGGATAAAACCCGTTCTATTTCCATCTTGGAACTAGAAACTGAGTCTTTAATTACACGTCACAAAGCCGGCAACCAGACATCTCTCCATCCCAGTTCCCTACCCCAGCTCCCTCCCTCCATGGGGCAGGAGGACCCCCCAAGATGCTCAGTGGGAAGGTGTGGCTTTCTGACTTTGGGGTACCTTCCCAAGCCTTAGTGGGAAGAACTGAAGCAAAATGCCTAAACCTCCCTCCTTCCCTCTTCTTCCCTTTCTTTCAGCAAACGTTTACTGAGCCGTTCTGCTCTCAGGGATGGGCCAATGGGGGAGATCCATGGGGGAAACGAGGTGCTCCCCAGGGCTCCAGTCTCTTCTCAATTTCAAGCCCACCCCATCCCCATGCTAAGTCTCCTCTGAGGACCATTGCCCTCTCTGAGCTAACTTCCCCAGCTCTTCTGGACCATCTTGGGCCAGCTCAGCATTTCATTCTTATGCTCATGGGACAATCAGCTGATACAGAGCACCAGCAAGGCCTCTCTCCTGACCTCCAGCCTCATGTGCACCAAACCGAATCCACAGTCTCTTCCCCAATCCACTTCTCCACATGTGTCTCTATCTGGGGGTCAGTTTTTTTTGTTTTGTGTGTGTGTGTGTGTGTGTGTGTGTGTGTGTGTGGTGTTGGGGATTGAACTCAGGGCCTTGTGCTTGCGAGGCAGGCACTCTACCAACTGAGCTATATCCCCAGGCCTGGGGATCATTTTGATCCCTCCACCCAGTGGCAGCCCAGCACAGTTCCAGACATTCCCTCTGTCCCCACTGTCCCCTCCCCTCTCCAGGGGTAAATCTAGCAGCCTCCTTGCTGGCATCCTGCCTCAGCTCTTTCCCTTTCCAGACCACTTTTACCCCCTGGGAGGAAAGAACATTCTAGATGCAAACCTGGCCTGTCTCCAAATCTTTAAGACACAGTCCAGATGCCCACAGGGCTTCCACAGCCTCTCTTCCCTGGGAGACGCTGACCCATTTCTGCAGCTTCCCTGCTCTTCTCCACCCCAGTCCTCCCCACCATGTCCTTCTCTCCATCACATCTATAACCTCATGTGCTCAGTGCTCTCCCCACCTCCACCTCCTGCTGTCCCTCTCCCTCTCCTCTCCCTCCTTTAACTTAGGGCTCACGGCCTCCAGAAAGCCCTCCCAGACTACCTTCCTCCATCTTTCTTCCCTCAACCTGGGTCCAGGGACCTTGCCACGGGCTTGTCGCTCTCCTTCCACC
This sequence comes from Glaucomys volans, assembly GCA_020662805.1. Taxonomy (NCBI): domain Eukaryota; kingdom Metazoa; phylum Chordata; class Mammalia; order Rodentia; family Sciuridae; genus Glaucomys; species Glaucomys volans. The sequence goes on along the minus strand of JAJEJO010001841.1, from coordinate 173,148 downwards.
GGTGGACTCTCGTTGCATGTCTGTCCCCACCTGAAGGCAGACTTCTGAGGACAGGTGCTTGTCCTTGCCAGTCCTGGCACAGTGACTGTGCATATCTAGGAGTCCCCAGGCAGATCTGTCAGAGGGGGCAACCCTGTCCCCAGAGAAACAGCCAGCAAGAACTCCAGGAGCCCACCCAGAGAATGGGGAGCAGCTCTGGCACAGGTTGTTCCAACCCGCTTCTTCCCCTAGCTTGCTGTGTGACCTTGGATAAGCCATATACCATCTCTCTGCCCCTCCATTCCTTTTCTTTCCATAGAAGGAAAAGGACAACATTTGTTGCCTCTGTCCCCATCTCCGGGTGGTTTAAGGATGACATGAAACACTGGGGACATGTGGGATCACAGGATTAGTAACATTCCCAGACACACAGCAGTGTGCCTCTGCCAGATGGGAACATAACTGAAAGGGGAATGAGTTAAAGCCACCCCAGGTCTCCATGTCCCCTGTGTGGCAGGTGTGACCTCCCCTGTGTCACCAGGGACACAGTTCTGTTAGCTAAGCAAAGACACCTTCTCCTCTGCATAAGTCCCCCCGCCCCAAAAGCCTCCTGCTGTTCTCTGGGTCTCCTCTTCGTCCTTCTTCTTGTCCTTCACCCTTGTATCTCAAAAGAAGTCCCATGCCTGCTTCAAACTTCAGACCAACTTCTCCTTTGCCTGGAAACTTTCCCCACCCCTGTTCAAGGTGGATCCTCGGTCTGGGTGCCCCATTCTCTGTGTTTAATAGTGACCCCCTCCCCAAGGCCAAAGTGCTGGGCAGTTACCAAAAGTAACTTCAGTCCAAACCCACAGCTCAGGACACTTCCCTCTATGCCAGTGCTCCTGTGTGAACACACACACACACACACACACACACACACACACACGCACACGTTCCATCTGGGAGACTTGTCTCCTCCTCTGAACTTGATCTCTCTAGCTTGGGGTCTCCATCTTCTGTGGAACATTCTCTACCTTTGCAGTCAGTCAGTCCTATCCCACCTCACCCTGCTGTGCTCCCCAGGCCTGTCCAGACCCCAGGAACCCAGGGCAAGAGGGGCAGCCTGGGAGTGAGCTTGCTCTCAGCCTCTGACCTCCTCCTCCTTCCCCTTTCCAATGCCCTGTTTTTCAAAAGGGACTCCTCTCCTCTTGTCAAAACAGGCCATCCTCTGTCCTATTGCATTTGACTGTCACCCAGCCAAAACAACGTTCTCAGGACGGACCAGATCATAGATATTTGCAGTGCTAGTAGAGATGGAGTAGAAAATGCCGAATCTTAAAGGAATGAAGCACATGGGTGACATGGCTGATGGCAGAAGTGCTGGGCACGATGCACAGGATCCAGATTCCCCCATCACCTGCCCTCACTCTACCTATGCCAGGACCAGCCCCCGACTTGGAGATCCAGAGAAAGTTCTGGAGCCTGAGGCCCTGACTCTCCCTGCTTTGCGGTGTCCCGTCTGCGGCCCATGCATGCAAAGCCAGGCCTGCTGAATTATGCACAAGGGCCCTGGCTGCAAGAGAAAAGGCTGCCAAGGCTGGAGTCCAAGGGAACCCCACGAGTTTAGAATTCAGACCTTGAACCTTTCAAAATCTAGTCCATTTAGACTCCGAGAAACAGTACTTCCGTTCCTTAAGCAGAACTGGCCAGTGGTGGGTGGGGAGTGCAGGGAGACAGCATAAAATGCCTCATAAAAAGGCTGCTAGTCCTGCTGGACATCAAAGGGCTCTTAAGGAAAGCAAGAGATGAGTTCAGGGTAAAGGAATCATCAGCATATGGATTAAATTCCCCATTCATTATGCATCTGCCGGAGTGGCAGGAGAAGCCTTCACACTGCATGGCCCACGTTCAACGGGCTGGAACGCGCTCTGAGTCACAGAGGGACCCCAAAGGCAATCAGCCGCTCCCGCCATCCTCAGTCTTCTTTCCGCTGTGGCTGTGGAAAAACCTGCACTGGAAGAAATCAACTGTGCTAATTCCAACGGGCTGGCCCCAGATCACCGCAGCCAGCCCCTCCACTCCCCAGGCCCTCTGAGGTCCGCTGAGGCTGGACCAGTTCAGCCCAAATGCAGCTGGACCCCTCCCTGGGTCTGGTGGCTCCCACCCCCTCTGCTGCCACCCAGGCCCACTGCCCCACCGCCTGTCTCGCGTTCTTACAACAGGCAACAGGGCGCCTCCCTGAGGGGAGAGGGAGCAAGGACTGCGTTCCCAACCCATCCAAAGGCAATGCAGCCTCGCCTTCCCCAGCCATTGCTCTTGAGCTTGGCCTTCCTGCTCAGGGCTCCCTGTTGTCCACAGGATGCCCTCCAGGGATAGCAGACATTGGAGGCCTCCCCAACAGGCAGGCTTTCTGACTGATGGAAGGACCCTGTAAGTCCCCACACTGACTCCCAGGACCCACTGTGCTCACCCCAGTCTGCCTTGCAGGCTACCTCCTTTATCTTACATAATCTTGTCTTCTTCCTCATTTGTCCCGCTATTCAGGCCTTTTGAAAATCCCTTTACCTCCAGAAACTCAAGGTTCGGAATGATGCTCACTCCCCACCTCCGCTCCAGGGTTAGGGAAGGGCTGATACTATGTGCTGGCCTTTGGCTGAGGGACCCAGCAATGCAGGAATCCTGTTTGCCAATCACCACACCTTCTCTGTGGTCTTCAGGAGAGAGGGACCAAGAAGATAGAAAGCAAGGTGGCCACCATTGCCCATGTCCCACTTTAGGAATGGATGATTTGTTCCCTTAGTCATCTGCTTTCCCAGTCTTCCCCCTCCCATAGGCAGGGACAGGCATCCACCAGGGGACCCATCAATGACTGACTGATGGTACCAGGATGCCAAGTCTGGGGACATACCTCCAGACCCTCAAGGTCAAACTGCCTGGTAGCTAGGCAATGTCCCTGCCCACTCCTACCTTCCCTTCCCTTCCACAGGTGTGGGGGGTCCCCCGAAGGATGCTCTCCATGGTAAACCTCCCCCATGCTCACCTCCACTTTAGCAGCTTCCCAGAGAGCTGCATCTGCAACAGATACCAAGCAGGAGACAAGAAAGAACAGCTTTATTAAAAACCAACCCAGACAGGCTGGGGAGATAGGCTCAATGGTAGGACGCTTGCCTAGCATGTGTGTAAGGCCCTGAGTTTGATCCCTAGCACCACACACACACACACACACACACACACACACACTGATCCAGAGCCACAGGAAAGTTGGGTGAAAGACAGAAGTTAGTCCACAGGAAAGGGAGGCTTCCTATCTCGCCTGAACATGCATCCAAATCTCTCTGGCCAGTCATGTCCAAACACACACACTACTCCCTTAGCATGGGGAGGGGGATCAAAAGCCATCATGAGGATCAGCACTTCCTGTTCCAGCGCCAAGAGAGGCAGAGCCTGCCCAAGGGAGGCAGCCCCAGCCATGGAGGAGTGGGAGGTGGGGGGATGTAAGCAGAGGATCCTGTGGCACAGCAAATGTGGCCCCTGACCAGGGGACAGGAGGGAGCCTTCAGCCGAGGAAGGCCTCCTCCCCTTCTGATTTGGAGCTGAGTCCTGGAGTCATCCAAATAGAGCTGCAGCTTCAGAGATGACTATTATTCAGTGGCAGTCACTCGGGGTCCCAGGAGCCTCAGTTCGTCGGCTATCAAATGGCACCAGTGGCCCCCAGCCTGCTTGCCCATGGGCTGGGGTGAGGCTGTGCGGAGAGAAGGCTGAAAGGCTTGGTGAACTTCAAGGGGTGCAGGAGGGCAGGCGACCCCTGCAGTGACAATGATGTCCTGCGTCCTGCCTTCTCCGGCAGAGTCCGCCTCCCAGGAGGGCTGAGAGGCAGCTGCACATCTGGGTTTCCCTCCAGCCTGCAGGATCAGCCTGGACACAGGTGTCCCCGAAGCTGACCGGATGAACGGATTAAGGATTGAAAGAATTCATGGGCGTCCTTTTCTCCCAGGGGCTCAAGAAAGCACACAGGAAGGCAGGCTGGGTGATGGGAAGTCAGCCAGCCGCCAGGGACAGCCGTGTGGCATTCCTCTCCACTACATCTCAGTACTCCTGTCCTGGCACCTGCAGCCGGGAAGTGGGTTCTCTGCATCCTTTGTGACTGGGCTGTGGGAAGAGAAGGCAGAGTGGACCACATGACCGCACATGGACTCTGCAAGTTACCCTGCGGGTGGTCCACATGCTCAGGGCCATGGCGCCTCCACGTACAGACCAGAATGCCCCGAGTTGCCCAGTTGCAGGGGGCGGGGGCACCAGGCCACCTGCGGTCCACTCACTGTGCCCACAGGAACAGTCTTTTCTAATTCATACCAAGATGCTCTATAAGGCGACAGTGCCTGGATGCCTAACTCCTCAGAGGGATGGTGCAGAGAGAAACTGAGGTTCAGTAACTGCCCAGTGTCACACTCAGTGAGTGAGCCATGGAGCTGGGGCATGATTTCAGATCCATCTGACTCCGCCTCTTTCAGAGTGTCGGTGGCAGAGACAGGCCCTCATCAGACCACAGGAAGTGGTTCAGACCGGGACAGTCCGCAGGCTGGTTTGTGCCTGACCCACCTTAAATTTGGGCCAACGGATGGTCCCTTACATGATGTGTTAGTAAAAGTAACTTTGATTTCAAGTAATGGAGATCAAACCAGCAAAAGGAAAATATGTTCATCAGAAAGACACTGAGAGGCCTAGTGGAGTCAGAGGAAGGAACTAGGCAAAAGTCCAACCAGAGGGACAGAATCCAAGGCGGTCCAGGACAGCTCTGAGGACCTCAGAGGAAGAAGGTGACTGCCTTCCTTACGGAGTTCTGTCATTAAATTGACTTGGGTCCCCGTCCCTCAGTCAAATCTCCAAATTCCTGACAGAGAGAACATGATCCAGCACCGCAGGTCAAGTTTCTGTCTTCCCTTCCACCCATGGTTTCCTAGCACTGGGTCTCGTTGGACTCTCGTGGCTGTGACAGCCTACTTCTGTGAATCTCAGAACAGTCGGCACACAGGTGACTACACCCTTAGAGACAGCAAGAGAGGCCACTGCCTTGGGCTTTATGCCTGTCACGCATGTGTGTGTGCACGCGTACCCACCACACAGACACACACACAGTTATTAAAAAACACACAGGGGGCCAGGCCCACTGGTGCACGCCTATAATCCCAACAGCTTGGGAGACTGAAGCAGGAGGATCTTGAAGTCAACAACAGCCTCAGCAACTCAGTGAGATCTTGTCTATAAACAAAATATTTAAAAAAGGGCTGGGGATGTGGCTCAGTGCTAGAGTGTCCCTGAGTTCAATCTTAATTAATTAATTAAAAAACAGAGTTCAGTGATCTGTGCTGGCAGATCACAACTTCAAGCACCCATTCCCATGACTTTCCCAGGGAAATCTGTTAGGGCGGTACAAGGCGACTGGATGGGGGCAGGACATCAAGCATCCTGCGCATGCTCAGAGAAACAATGTAACCTGCCCATGCCCGAAGAAGTAACCAATCAGGCGCTGATGAACAACCCCAGCCAATCCCAGGAGGCCTCGGACTTCTCAAGCTTCCCCTCCCCCACCCCGGGGTTAGAAAAACCCAGCCCCATAGAGGCCACTGCTACTTCTTGGCCCAGTGAACCTCGCCCAAGAGCGGTCCCACAATAAAGTTTCTTTTTGATTTACATCTGGCCTGTCTGTTCTCCTGTTACCATCATCCGATCAGTTTACCCCAGCCTGATCTTACAAAATCCATTTCAGTACCTCTTGGCTAATGTCCTTTACATGAAAGACATCTGAGCACTCCAAGGTTTTGGAGCTTGGAGACACTGCTTCCAAATGCGCAGAGTTGAGCAGAAGTTTCTCTCTGACAGAAAATAAATGGTTTCCCTTATTCCATCCTCTCAGCACAAGTGACATATGTTTAGCAACAAATATCGTTTCCTAGTGACACTGAGCACCCATTTCTTCCTTCTCTTTTTCCAACTCATGGTTCTGAAGGTACCTGATACCCAACATATTTCACACAAACGTGGAAGTGATATTTGGTCTGAGCAATTGAAAAAAAATTTGCAATGTTTTACTCTCTAATTTGTATGTGTAAATCTACACTAGAAATAAACCAGTGATGTGCTGGGGGGTAGCTCAGTGGTGGAGTGCCTGTCTAGCTTGTAGGAGGCCCTGGGTTCCATCTCCAGCACCACAGAACAAAAACAGGAGGGAAGGAAGAAAGAAGAAACACGATGAAGTATAATACTAATTCTTTCTATTGGCAACTAGATCCACATAAAATGCTAGATACAGAGTGTTTCATAAAACATTTAATAACAATTTCCTTGAATACTCAAAAAATAAGCTTTAAAGACATCAGGACTGTAAATAATTTTGATTTGAGATTTTGATATTCATTAATTATGATCATATTTTATCTTTCAATTGTCCCAGATAATTACAAATATTTTCACAACAAAATACTTTTGGGAAATGTATTTTGAAATGTTTTTAATTCTTGTATTTACCATAATCTAGACATTTCGATGAAAGTGTATTCAAATTCTGCATACTTGAGTAGAATCACATTCTGTTTTTAATCCTTTAGAGCAGAGTTGGCAAACTTTTTCTTAATGAGCCAGATAATAAATACTTTAGGCTTGCAGGCAATGTGGTCTCTGTCACAACTACTCAACTTCGCTGTGACAGCATAAATACAGCTATAAATAAAATGTAAATGAATATGTGTATTATGATTTGAGTATGAGATATCCCTCCAAATCCCAGGAGATCGCCTCTACTGGTCACATGCCTTTGCTTACCTCTGCCCCCTCTAGAATCTTCCAGCTTGAAATCAGCTGCCTGTCTCAACCACACTCTAACCTCTATCTCTGGCCCTCAGGGAAGAGGGCAGCCCTTTCCAAAGATGCAGGGACGCCCCTCACCCATGTACTTCTGGGTTCAGAGGTGACCTCTTGGGGACAAAATTAAAAGAGGGTTCATGTATAATAACCTCGATTCAGAAAAACAAATTGTAAGGAATTTCGGGCATTTCAATGTAGGCCACCAGGACACTTTATCATCCGGTCAAGGGAAATACAAGAACTGATCCCAACTTCCCCAAAGCTGCACGCTGAAATCAACATCTCTGGGAAGGAGCCTCATGTGGGTAAATCCCACCTGTATTGAAGCCAAGTGGTCTGGAAGATACCCTGATAGAGAATTGACAGCATGCTGACGAAGTGTGAGAAAGAGAAGATTGCAAAGGTAAGGCCCAGGTTTTGTTGGGGACAATTGGGTTATGGTTGAGTGACATGGATAAAACTGGAGAAAGAGAAGGTTTGAAGTAAATGCTGCTATTATGCCTACTTTGCCAAAGTGGAAACTAATGATTAAAGGACTTAAGTCATTTGACTTAGGTCACACAGCTAATAAGTGACAGAACGGGATCTGAGCTCATGTCTGCCTAATTCCGAAGTCGGAGCTCCTGACACCCACCTCATTTCCTGCTCTTCTGCTTCGACCTTCTGCCTCATCCAGGCCTGCACTGCCCAGGTACAGCAGGTGGTGCCTCCAGGGTGCACTGAAGGTTCCATATATTTTTCCTCTTTATTCTCTTGCCCTCCCTGTGAGGCATGTTCTGTACCAGTCAGTTTTCCATCATTATAACAAATAACCTGAGATAATCAATTTATAAAGAGAATAGGTCTACTCTGGCTCACAGGTTCAGAGTTTCCAGGACACAGTCCATTGGCCCCATTGCTTTGGCTCTGTGTCGAGGCAGCATATCATGGTGGGCATGCACAGCAGATCAAAAGCACTCACCTCATGGCCAGGAAGTAAAAGACGCTGAGAGAAGAAATCAGGCTTCACTATCTCCTTCAAGAGTGCACCCTCACTGTCCTAACCACCTCCTCGGCCCCATCTCTTAAAATTTCTACCACCTTCCCATAGCACCAAGCTGGGGACTGAGCCTTTAACACAGGGGCCTCTGGAGCACATCCAGTTCCATCTGTAGCATCCCCAATATTACAGATGGGGATAATGAAGCTCAAGCTAACGACCTAGTGAGATCTCCCAGGGGACTAATGACAGCACCAGGTAACTAAGAAGATCAAAAGAGGAAGTGTTTGTAGAAGTCCTTTGGGAAGTTAGCTTAGTATAATGCAAAACTCTGTCCTCCCCTGCCCAACGAGGCCAAAGGACGGGGTGCCCACGGGAGTCGCTGGCTTTTTGTCCTCATCTGCAGGGCCCTGCCAGTTCCCCTTTGTACAGAGCACAGAGAGGGGCTATCAGGAGAGCTGTCCAGCACCTTAGGAGGCCATGGGCATAGTCATGGCACTATCTTCTCCTCTGGAATTTTCTGGTGAAGCCCCATGGGTGAAATTTCAGTGGCTGGGTGAGAACTGACCCCAGCTGAGGGCCAAGGCAGGATGTGGGCAGCCCCTGTGTCATCCCAGCTGTGCCAGTCTGAGCAAAGTATAGAAGAAGATCCCAGGATCCCATATCCCACCTGCAGGAGTGCCCAGGTGAGGGTCATCCCACCCAGATGGCTGGGCACAGGAACCACAGGCTTGGCAGAAGAGGGGGTGTCTCTCCCTTATGGACAGGACTTCAGTGATAGCAGGATCTGTGGTGAAGAGTCACAATCGTCAGAACAACACCCTGTCCATTAGGATGAAGACCACTGTGTCAGCCTAGCGCCAGCCAGACTGCAGTGGGAAGGTCTCCAGTGACCAGCATGAAGCCAGGGCCCCATGACACATCCCTCTCTCCTGCCCCCATTGATAGGGTAGTCGGGTCCAGAAATCAGGGTGGAGGAGAGGGACTGTATGTCTTAAAGGAAGCCCCTCCCAGTGCTCCCATTATATGACCACAGCTCAGCGGGGGAGTAAAGGAAGAGATTTGAGTTTGGGACGGAAGGTTTAAGCCTTCGGAATCTCCTAATGACCCCAAGCTATTTGCTCTGCTTGCCATGCTAAGGATGCAACAAAACTGCCTGCACGCGGCAGTGGGTTTAGGTAAACCTCTCTGAATGGACCCTCCCGGAGGCCAGTCTGCCTCAGTTAACTGCAATGCGTGTGCTGGGAGCATGCTGCTTCCCGTGGCACTTTGCAGGTGGGAATGTCACAGCGCCCCCCGTTAGCTTTGGCTGTGACCGTGGGCCCTTGAGCCAGAGAAGAGAGGAAAAAAGAGATGCTGACTCACAGCTCAATAACAGCACCCCCACCCCTGGTTACAGCAACCAGATGGCGAAGCCTGTCCTGAGGCCACCCAGCCCTCACAACCCAACTCGCCTGTCCATCTGAGACAAGTGCATCAGCCCTGCAGAGGCTGCTGTTTGCAGCCCAGCCGGGTGATTATTTCAGTCAAGGTTGCTGCCCTCTTTATGGACTATTGGTCCAGCAGAGATGTGTTTTGAAAACAAAATACCTTAGCCAGGAAGCGAGGGAATAAATCAGAGATGGATCGGTTGGGAGGACCCTGCACGCTCCCTTTTGGCAACTGCCCAGGCCCCGTCGCTGGCTGCTCCTGATCGTCAGGCCCCAGTAGTCACCAACGGCACTGTGACCACAGCCACCTGTGGTCAATGCTTGGGGATAGAAACAAAGCATCACGTGTGTAAGTGCAGTGACACCAGGCTTGCGGTTAGGTGACCTGGTCCCCACCTGCCTCTAACTTCCTGCTGGTCAGCTTTACCTGGGGAAGGGATGCGGGAGGCAGCACAGGCAGGCTGATGGGGTGCAGGCTTCTCCCTGGTTCTGCTCCTGTCCTGGAAAGATCCACATCAGGGAGGAAGGATCCAAGGGCCCAGGCTCAGAGTGGGTATGGGACAGCAGAGGACAAGTCAGAGAGAAGCTGGAGCCATCTCCTGATCTTCCTGCCTCAGCCTCCCGAGCTACTGGGATTACAGGCCATCTCTGGACCATCTCAGAAGGCTTTGGGCAAAGGCAGTGAGCCCCAAAGAATGAGAAAGTTGGGGACAAAGAGCAGGCAGCATGTTGCAGGCATGAGTAGGGAGTGTTAGGGTGGTGCAAGGCGACTGGATGGGGGTAGGGCATTATCCTTCGTGCAAACGAAGGAGCTATTCCTGGGCTTCAGGGTGACTGAAGGCGGGCAGGGCATCAAGCAGTCTGCGCATGCGCAGAGAAACAATGTAACCTGCGCATGCCCGAAGAAGTAACCAATCAGATGCTGACAAACAACTCCAGCCAATCCCAGGAGGACAAGGACTTCTCAAGCCTCCCCTCCCCCACCCCGGGGTAAGAAAACCCCAGCCACATAGAGGCCACGTGCGACTTCTCCGGCCCAGCACCCTGCTGGACCGGCGAACCCCGCCCAAGAGCGTCCCCCAATAAAGTTTCTTTTTTGTTTACATCTGGCCTGTCTGTTCTCCTGTTAAAATCGTTGGATCAGCTTATCCCAGCCTGATCTTACAGGGAGGAGCTGGGGGTTGGCCAGACCAAGGCTGAGAGTCGCCGACCTGTCTGACAAAACTCCACCGAGTCTCCTGTGTAAAGGCCCTGCTGCAGCTGAGCTTCAGACCATGAGGAGACAGCAGGATTGTGCCCTCAGGGATCTCTGTCCAGGTAGACATGGGCAGAGCAACCCGGCCACGGGAGTGTCCCAACCAGGAGTTGTGTGTATGTGGCTGAGGTGGGCAGGTGACCCCAGGATGGACCATCTGGGAGATCCAAAGAGGACCCATCCTGTGGGTCTGGAAGGTGGATGAGGCCCCACCCGTGACTTTGGCCTTAATTTACCCTCTCCGGTCCAGCCATGATGGCTCTCTTCCCAGTCCCCAACTCTACTACTCAGGGCCTTGGCCAGGGCCATCTGTGCCCTGAAACTGGGATGTCTGTGCCAGGGACTGCTCCAGACACTTAGGACCTGTTCACTCTTATCTTCACATCAACTGTGAGGAGGCCTTATCTTCATCTTACAGGGGTGGATATCGAAGCACAGAGAGGTTAAGGGAGTTTCCCAAGGTCACACAACTACTTCCTGTATGGCAGAACACTGTCTTACAATTATTTACATTTGTGAATCAGCCCAGGAGGGTATCCAGGTAGGGGCTGGTCCTCCCTACCAGGTTTTATGGTGACTTTCTGGGCCAGAGTCCAGGGAGTGTTTATCCAGCAAAGAATAACTAAAATCACTACCCACAGAAACAAACTGCCATCCCGGATCCCCCACAGCCAACTGCCACACCCACTGCCACATGACATTACCTCTTGTGTCCCTGGCTGCTACCCTGCTTAGTGAACAGAAGGGGAGGTCACAGCTCAGCATTGCCTCTAACAGCAAGAAAACAAACAGTGCCAACCTCCCCACTCCCCTGTTTCTTGGAACTGGGTGCCCTTCTGGCCATCAGGGGTGAAGGAATTCTCCTAAGAGGGACGAGGGAGAGGCAAGAGGGATGCAGACAATGCCAAGTGACAATGGAAACCTTGACCAGCCCTTGGAAACCCCATGCTGGACCTCTCCCTGCAGATGTCATGTCCAGGGTCCGATCCGTGCCAGCAGGTGGCGCATCCCACCGTCCCCGGTGCCCCCTCTGTCCAGAAGACTTCCCTCCTCAGGACAGCCAGCGCTCTTCACAGGTCCCAGGTCTGTTCCTCAAGGTGGTGCTGTCCCTGCTCCTGGCTTTGCAGGATTCTTGTAGTTAGGCACACTCAGGCGATCTGATTGTATTCCTATGTTTTAATAGGCGGGGAGGCTGGGTCGGATCTCTTCTATTTCCTTACAAATTGCATCTTCAACTCATGGGTCGATGCTGCAATTGGTCTCTCAGTCTCTCTGCAGACATGCGTAGGCACACACAGCTCCACTCACAGGGATGCCCACCATGTGCAGATGTGGCTCAGGAGACTATAAAAATAACTGCGGCTGGGACAGCAGTGCACACCTGTAATCCCAGCTGCTAGGGAGGCCGGGGAGGCTGAGGCAGGAGTTCAAAGCCAGCCTCAGCAACTTAATGAGGCCCTATGCAACTCAGGACACCCTCTCTCTAAATAAAACATAAAAAAGGGCTGGGGATATGTCTCAGTGGTTAAGCCCCTCTGCATTAAATTCCTGGTACATAAATAAATAAATAAATAGATAAATAAATAACAGGGGGATGCAAATTGCCAGCATCAGCATGCTGGTAAGAGGATCCAAGTGGCAATCAGCTAGACTTAAGTCCCACTAACAACAGTGGCTCAAACCAGTGTTTTTCAAACTGTAACATGCACATGAATCTCCTGGAGATCCTATTCACCTGTAGATACTGATTCACCTGTAGAACTGAGTGGACCCAAGATGGTACATTTCCAACACGCTCCCAGGAGGAGTCAATATTGTTGGTCCTTAGAACATGCTTCAAGTTGCAAGAGCTTAAAAAGATGGTTTATTTCTTCAATCTGTTCTTGAAACCCAGGAATAGTCATCCCAGGGCTATAGTGGTGCTCCATAGTGTCAGGGACCCATGTTCTTTTACCTCGTCACCACCACATGTGACTTCTGCTCCCAAGGTGATTCCCCACGGTGCCTGATGGAGCTCCAGTCATTACATTTGCATTGTTAGCCTGTCCCTTTCTCCCAGAGCAAGAACCAGTAGAAGAGCAAAAGCAAGTCTCTCCCTCCCTTCATAAGAATCCGTCAGAAACGACACACCTACACTCCTGCCACCCGGACGCAACTCAGCCAGGGCCTTCCTCGTGTCTATTTGTGAAGGAGGTTGGGAAATAGCCTTTTTTTTTTTTCCCAGGCAACATGTGCCCAGCTGAAAATCAAGAATTCCACTTCTGAGGAATTAGTTAAGAAACAGAGGGTGGCGACTCAGCCTCTCTTGACACGCACGGCAAGCTGGAGTGAAATCAGGCACTTTCCTGAACCCTCGTCAGCAGGCCCAGCTTTTCCAGTCTTCCAGCACCAAACATGAAAATGAACCACATCCCTGGCCCCTAAGGTTCTGCCTGCAATCCAGCAGCCCACCTTGAGGCAAGCCGGAGAGTGTGCCAAGCATCACCTGCTCACTGCCCGAGGAAGCATAGGGTGGGTCAGGCCTCAGGCCCTGGTGGCAGAGTCCCTGGTTCAGACCTTGCTCCATCACTCATTGGCTGTAAAATCTTGGGCAAGTTAGTTAATGTCTCTGGGCCTCAGTTTCCCTTCTGTAAAATGGGGATTAGTGTCTCTCTCCCATGGTTGTTACAGGGATGAAATGAGCAGAGCTTGCACATGGCTCAGGTGACTAAATGAAGCTACCTTGACACTCGCCAGCCTGCTGTGCACAGATCCGTGCTGTTTGTGTGCACAGAAGTTACGAAATGCAGAGGCCCATCCTCGAGGAGCTGAGAACACAAATTGTGTCCAACTTGGAATTAATGTCCTTGGAGCTACACATTCAAAGACCAGTCATTTATTTGGAGGTCATCCCAGTTAGCTAAGAAAATTTCAGAATGATTTTCTCCCCAAAAGCTTCCTTTCATGATTTTTTTTTTGCAATAAATGAATCATAATTTAACTGTGATCACTTTGTAATGTGTCACTTTGGCCCTGTTGAATTCTGTGCCCAGAAGTCCTTTCCTGGCGTGTTTCCGATGAGGACAGGCCATGAGGGCTTCCCTCTGAGAGGGCAGGAGGGCAGGAGGGAGAGGGGACCACCACCTTGTGCAGCACTGTGGCCAGCTGTGCGGGTCTGTTGACTTCCCTCCCAAGGTGAAGCAGTAGCTGGGTCATGTGTGTGCTTTAGACAAAGGACCCCAGCTTCTGCCAGATGCCCTTGTCACCAAGGCCAGAGGCAGCAAGAAAGATAAGGGCTTCAGTCCATCCTCGTGGGCCCCAGATGGCTCTGCAATCTTCCCTTTCTGGTTGTCGCTCTGTGATCTTGAAGCTCCAGCAGCAGGCACGGGTGCCAGCCAGGCCTCTGTAATCAGTCCATCTATCTGTTCATCTGTCTGTCTGTCTATCTACCTACCTACCTACCTACCTACCTACCTATCATTCTGTTGTATTCATCTGTCTATTCATCCATCCATCTTCTATCTATCGAACCATTTATTCACCTACCTACCTACTATTGTCTATCGATTGATTTATCAATCTATCTATTCATCTGTCTTCTACCTACCTATTTTTATCTATCCTCTCTCTATCCATCTGTCTTCTAGTCATCTTCTGTTTTCTTTATTCTCTCTATCATCCATCTATCCAAATCTCTACCTTCTTCCCCTGTTTGCTCCTTTGGCGTGGGGTTGCATCCCTGATGGACACACATGTTACCAGAAATACAGAGAAACTTCAGGGTCCACCACCCCCTATTTCACAGCTGGGGGAACTGAGGCAGAAAGGTATATTGCTTTACTCATGGTGACATCATGAGCTAGTGACTATGGAGGAGGCAGAGCCCGGCCCCCATCTTCCAGTGCCGTGCTCCTCCCAGGGCCCATCTCCACCAGTGCTCCTCGCCCCCACCCCCATGCACTGAGACCCTCCTGGGCTTCCATCAGGCTCAGGGGGTCACTTAGGACCAAGTTTTGCCTGAGTCCTGCCCTCAAGCTGCCCACACAGTCTGGCAGGGAGACAGACACATCTGTAGACTATTGAACATGGGGTGGCCAGGGCCCAGGTGAGGGACAGCCAGCATAGGAGCCTGTGAGTCCCCTTGTGTACTGTCACAGGCGGCCATGAGATTCCTGGCTGGGATCTGCTTCGAGGAAATCCCTCAAGAGCTTTCCTCCAACGCAGCCACAGAAGGAGTCGTGGGGAGCGCTCCCCGCCTGCCACCCGGCACAGATCTGCATGTGGGCACTGCTCTCCTCCAGCCCACTGCTAGTCCCAAGGTCCTGTGGCCCCTGCTGGAGGATGGGGCATCCTCGCGTCCTCTCCTCTGTGCAGCTGCTCCCAGGGCCACACAGAGGACCTTGCTGCGTGCTCTCCTGCAGGACTCAGCGTCTGAGCCTCCCGTGGGGAGGGCTCGCGTGGGCTGGGGGGCCGTGATGCCTCTAGCAACCCTCCCCACACTCGGCGCTCATCACAGACGCGGAACACAAACAGGGACCAAGTCCCAGGCCCTGCTGCCCACAAGCCTGGCCGGAAGTGCTACCCACACTCCCTGACCAACATTTCTAAATCCAGGAGTCCTGGCCTGAGGACTCCAGGACACACACACAGCCACACCCCCCGGAGGCTCCTGTCACCCACCTGTGCACTCTTGTGAGAACTAATGCACTGATTTGGTGACTGAGGTGGGGAAGGCGCCAGGCAGGAGGGGGTCACCCTGGGGAGGTTCTGGACCCAAGTCACTTGTCTCTGTTTACTCACCACTGAGTCGGAAACTCTCCCAACTTACTGGAAAGCTCCTGGCACTTTTTTTCCTGAAATGAAACAAAAACAGGTTGGACTTCTTTGGTGTTTACCCGAAGGCTTAATTACCTAATTCCAAGCTGGGTTGCCTGGCAGGCTAGAAAAGGTAAAGATGGGGCAAAGGCAACCACTTCTCACCTGGGCCCTGAGGAGCCGTGGGAGGTGGGTTGCCCAGCCCAAAGCAGAAGCATCTAGAGTAGGAGACCTATGAGGACTGGGGAGACTCCTGGCTGAACAGGAGGATAGAACAGGTAGGAGTGCTGTGTGACTTTGAGCAGCTTACTTTACCTCTCTGAACCTATGTCTTCATCTGCTCCCCTTGCTGGATTGTTGGAGGATTTGTAGTGACCGTCTGGCACCCTGCATTCAAGCAAAGATAGCTGTTGTTAGCAACAAAAGATCTCTTTTGGCCAGACTGTAGAGGACCCATATGTTCTGGAGCCCCAACTACCACCCTCAAACTCTTTTACAAATCAGTTCTATCCAAATGCATTGCCTCACCACCCCCACCCCACCCCACAATGTTTCCTCCCAGGTTTCTGCTCCCAAACACAAAGAGCTATTCTTCCAGTGGGCAGATGAGGAGAGTCGGTGATATGGAATTGCCACATATGCCCTGGAAACACCCCCAGCCCCTGGGAGAAAGCTCTTCCCAACCAGGGCTGCCATGTGGCGATCAGTTTCCCTCTGCTCTCCTCTTCTAGAACTCCTGAGGAGCTGTGGGCATATCCTGTGTCCTGGTGGCATCTGGCTGCTGTTTTCTTTCATCTCCCATGACCATCAGAATGTTCCTCCTTGGCCCTGGTGCCTTGGACTGAGGGCCAGGGCCTCATCTGGTTCCTCCCTTCAAGCCCAGTGCCCTTGACATGGGTAAAGTGAATCAGAAACCAGAGTTCCTCCCCGCCATGGGAAAAAAGCATCTTGACAGTGTTTCCAGTGGAAAGAGGGTGCACACGGGGTGGGAGCCATGCAGGACACTTCCAGGTTTCTGTCCTGAGCAGGGGGCAAGGAGATGCTGGAGTCTGCTGAGACTCCTTCATTGAAAAAGAAACGCAGCAAGCCAGGAGGCTGAAGTCACCTCCCCACTCCAGGAGATGTCTCGGACAAGGAGGGGTGCCACTCCCCCTCATCATGGCTCGAGTCTCCCCTCTGCTCAGGAGCCCTGGGCTTCTCTGAAAGCAGTAGCCACTAATGATGCTATTCTGTAGCCCAGAGATGCTGTGTCCCTTTCTCAAGCCACACAGCAAGTGGAAGACGGACTGGGGCTGCCTGCTGACCTGCCACTCAGTCTCTCAGCATCAGGGAATAAACGCAGTGCCTGCAGCTGTCCCCTGCTTCCTGCCCTCCTGGGAAATCCCACCACAGCTTCCACTGGAGTTTTCTTCTCCTAGACAGCAGAGTCAGCCAGCTCCATTTCCGTCTTGCTGGCACTCGACACTGCACCTGATCAGAGGGGGTACCAGGACTACTGAAAGAATGAACTTTTCTGGCCGGGCGTGGTGGCGCACGCCTGTAATCCAAGCGACTTGGGAGGCTGAGTCGGGAGGATCGCAAGTTCAAAGCCAGCCTCAGCAATTTAGCGAGGCCCTAAGCAACTCAGTGAGACCCTGTCTCTAAACAAAATACAAAATAGGGCTGGGGATGTGGCTCAGGGGCCAAGTGTCCCTGAGTTCAATCCCTGGTTCCAAAAAAAAAAAAAAAATATATGAACTTTTCTGACTTCTTATTACCAGGTGCAAGTTCAAAGTCCAGGCGGTGCAAACTGAAAATACCTCCTGAGAGTTCCAGTACAAGTCCTTGCAAATCTTCACTTTAAATCCCATCATTTTGAAAAAGTCATGAACTATTTATTTGTTTATTTTTTTCTCTAATCTTCTGTATTTTGAGAACAGTATTAAAGGGGGATTGGTTCCAGGAGCCCCCAAGGATACAAAAAAAATCATAGAAGTTCAAGTCCCTTTTCATGAAATGGCAAGTATTTGCATATAACCTACATAATTCTCTCAGATACTTTAAATCATCACTAGATTACTTATGATACCTAATGCAATGTAAGTGCTATGTAAATAGTTATTTAGGGAATAATGACATTCAGGGAATGTGTATTATTTAGGGAATAATGACTAGAAAAAGTCTGTACATGTTTAGAACAAATGCAGTTCTTTTTGAAAAACATTTTTAGTTGTCAATGGACCTTTATTTTATTTATTTATTTTTATTTTTATATGGTGCTGAAGATCGAACCCAGTGCCTCACACATGCTAGGCAAGCGCTCTACCACTGAGCCACAACCCCAGGCCCAGATGCAATTCTTAATACTTTCAACCTGTGATTGGTTCACTCCACAGAGCGGGGGTCAGTGGATATGGAAGGCAACTGTATAATAAATAGACAGAAATATGCACAAAATATATGCTTACAGCTTAACAAATTATTAGTGAGCCAAAACGTAGACCATTCAAGAATGGGAGATTGTGGTTTCCCCAACGCCCACTCACCCCTCCCCTGGCCCTCAGAGTTGATCAGGAGGTCATCCGGGGTCTGACTTTTCTTTATAGCCTTATAAAGACAACGAAGTATGTGGCAGGTAACGCAGATCAGGTTAGCCGGCTTTCCAACTGTGTACTGATGGAGTCATACCTGTGTGTTCTCTGAGTTCAGCTTTCCTCACTTAATGTGGGTTTTGCGTGTAGCTTACATCATCCTCCTGGGTCTGTGGATCCCCCCAGGATATGACCAGGCAGCAGTGTACAAATGTGTTCTACCGCTGATGGGCATTGGGTTGTTTCCAGGTGTTGACTAACACGAATAACCTTTCCATCCTTCCACCAGTAAGAAGTTGAACATGCAGAGCCAGCTCTCCCAGCACGAGCATGGGGAAATTCAGACAAGTCACTTCTGACTAGGGACTCCTCCTGGACTTCTCAGGGAATTGAGTGAACTTCCTACACCTGTATTTTCCAGCCTGAGTTTTTGGGAGTGAACATTTTGGCACTGAGAGTCCAGTGAATGGTGCTCAGACTGCATTGCCTGTCCCCAGCCACTGAGGCCAGGCTCTGTTCTCAGTGTGGAAACGCAGGGATAAGGTCTGTACCTCCATGGAAGGGGGACTTGGAAAACCCACATTGCCAGGGGCAGCAGGGCCAGAGGGATAAATTCAAAAGCTAGTTGGAGTCTGGTTCCCACCCCTGGCACTGGCTGTTGACTGGTCTTTAACAACCCTTTTCCCTCCGTCTCTCAGTTCCTTTGTCTATTAGACCGCTAACTAGATTGGGAAGTCAGTCTTTAAAGTCCATTCATCCTCAAATGCCCAATGATTCCACACACTGTCTGGGGAGCAGAAGGCCTGGTTGTTTGAGGTCAAAAGACTGTGATGATCCGGGTGGGTGAGCCACTGGCCGGCAGGGATAGGGTTGGGGAGAGCCCAAAGAAACTGAAGGCCATCTCATTGGCCTGGAACCCAGAGTGTATTCAAACAAATGGCTTTTATTGTTTCGGGAAGACTCACACACATGTATAGATATACCAGATACCTTACTGTGCAACTTACTTTTTTACTTTAGGTGTGAAGGACATCTTTGCAGATGAATACATGTAGCTCAAACTCCCAATCCATGCAGCAGATATAACAGAGCTTGTTCAGTTAGTGCCATATTAATGCACAGATTATTGTTACTATTATTATTATTATTATTATTTTGCAATCATTGATACAATGAACACACCTCTATGTTCGTTCTCACATACTGAAGTTTTTAACACACGAGTCAGCTCCTGTCACCGGCTTCTTCTAGGTGAAAACACAAATTCCTCACCTGGGTTTCCGATTCCTCCATTCCCTGGCCCTGGCACCCTCTCTGAGCTCATCATGTAACTCCCTCCCCATGCCCATTAGACACCAGCTACAAAAACCTTATTGCACATCCTTGAAATGTGCCAAACCCATCCCTGCCTTGAGGCTGCCACTCTGACTGTTCCCTCTCCTAGAATGCCCTTCCCTGTCCTCAGTGAGTTTCCTCACCAGAGCTCTAGTGAAATTGCTTCCTGCTCAACCAAGCTTAAGTGGCCACCCTCTCTCTCTTCTATCATCTTCTCTACATAGCCTCCAAAATGCTTTAATTGTGTTCTCTAAAAAGATATGTTGAAGTGCTAACCCCAAGTGTCTGTGACTATGACCTTGTTTGGAAATAGTTGCAGATGTAGGCAAGTTAGGATGAGGTCATACTGCCACACCTACTAGAAGAAAATGTAGGCCCAGCTTTCCATCAAGTCGCTCAGGAAATGACTTCCTCCGCAAGACTCCTGAAGCACAAAAAGGAAAATCAAGAATGAATAAATGGAAAGGTGTCAAACTAAAAGCTTCTTCACAGCACAGGAAACAATCAAGACCCTGAAGAGAGAGCCTACAGAATGGGAGAAAATCTTTGCCACCTGCACCTCAGACAGAGCATTAATCTCCAGGATATACAAAGAACTCAAAAACTTAACAACAACAACAAACCCAATCAATAAATGATCAAAGGAACTGAACAGGCAATTCACAGAAGAAATACAAATGGTCAACAAATGTAAGAAAAAATGTACAAGATCCCTAGCAATGAGAGAAATGCAAATTAAAACCACACTGAGATTTCATCTCCCTCCAGTCAGAATGGCAATTTTCAAGAATACAAGTAACAATAAATGTTGATGAGGATGTTTGGGAAAAGGTACACTCATACATTGCTGGTAGGACTGCAAATTGGTGCCACCACTCTGGAGACCAGTATGGAGATTCCTCAGAAATCTTGGAATGGAACCACCATTTGACCCAGTAATATCACTTCTTGGTATATATCCAAAGGACTTAAAATCAGCATGCCACAGTGACACAGCCACATCAGTGTTCACAGCAGCTCAATTCATAGTAGCTAAGCTATGAAACCAACCTAGGTGCCCTTAAACATATGAATAGATAAAGAAAAAGTGGTGTATATACACAATGGAATATTATTTAAAAAAGAGTGATTTTATGACTTTTTCCAGTAAATGGATGGATCTGGAGATTATCATGCTAAGTGAAATAAGCCAATTCCATGTTCTCTTTGATAGGTAGATGCTAACACACAACAAGGTGCAGGGAGGGAAAAATAGAAGTTCATTGGATTAGACAAAAGGGAATGAAGGGAAGGGAACGGGGAGGGGAATAGGAAAGAGAGTAGAATGAATTTGACAGAACTCTCCTATGTTCGTATACACAACCAGTAAAATTGCACATCATATACAACCACAAAATTGGAACCTTAATTAAAAGAAGTTAAATTCAACTGAAGTATGTATGATATGTCAAAATACACTCTACTGTCATGTATATCTAAAAAATAAAGAAATATCCAGAATAGGCAAATCAATAAAGACAGAACATGAATGAGCAATTGCTTTGGGCTAGTAGGGGTGAGGTTGTTAAGGGGAATGGAAAGTAGCAGATCATTGGTATGAGATTTCTTTTTGGGGTGACTAGAATGTTCTAAAGTTAGATTATGGTGATGTTGTGAAACTATGAATATACTAAAAACTTTGAATTGTGTACATTTTAAATGGGCAAAATGTACAGTATGTGAATTAGATCTCAATAAAACTACTCTTCAGACAGTAACAAAAAAAAGGGGGAAAAACAGATGGGTCATACTGGCCTGGTCATACTGACCCTAATAAAGTTATTGGTGTCCTTATAGGAAAAGGAAAATGTGGCAAAGAGACACAAGAGAGAAGAAGGCCATGTGGCTTGTGATGGGGTGGGAGAGAGGCATCTGTGAGCCAAGGGACACCAAAGCTCCCCAGCAACCCCCAGAAGCTAGGAGAGAGGCCTGGGAAGGATAGGAACTGACCCTACTGATACCTTGATTTCAGACTTCTGGTCTCCAGGGCTGTGAGGAATAAGTCTCTGTTATTTTAATTCATGAAGTTCGTGGCTATTTGTTTTAGCAGCCACAGGGAACGAATACATAGCCCCAGTCTTTATCTAGTTCCTTCCTAGTTTCAGATTGTTTCTTTGGGGTCTGCCGCTGCCATGAGAGCAGGGCCTTGTCCCTGCACCCCCAGTGCCTGCTGCAGTGACACTTCCTGAACGAGTCAACAGTGGGTTTGATCTGGAGATTCCTATCAGAGGGCTGCTGAATCGAATGGCGGACTTCTTGTTGTCGTTGTCTGGCTCTGGGAACTGCAGCCAGCAGGGCCTCGCTCCAGCCCTCTGCCACTGAGCTTCAGCCCCAGCCCCATGCAGTGAGCGCGTTCTAACGTTGACAGGTCATCAGATCTGTCTTCCTGAAACCCCTCTGCTGTGGCTTTCTGAGCAGGCACATCCTCATCAGACCTGACGTGCTGACCCTTCTGGTGTTTGCCATCTGGAAGGCAAACTTGGAATCTCGCTGTTCTGAGGTCCTCTTTTCTGATGATTGTGAAAGTTGATCATCTTTTCATAGATTTATGTGTTGTTTGACCTTTTCTTGTGAATTACTTGTTCATAACCTATGTCCATTTTTCTATTGGCATGTGTGGCAGGCAGAATAATGGCCCACCTAAGTTGCCCAGGTTCGAATCCCAGGAACCTGTGTCACCTACATGGCAAGGGGGGGATTAAAGTCGCAGATGGAATTAATGTTGTCAACCAGGTGACCTTGAAGTAGAGACGTTTTCTTGGGTCACTGGGGTGGCCCAATATAATTGCAAGTGTCCCAACAGACGGAAAAGTGAAGCAGAAGAAAGACAGGCAGCAGGAGACTCGGCCTGATGTTGCTGGCTTTGAAGATGGAGGGAGGGGCCGAGAGCCAAGGAGCCCAGCCTCTAGAAACTGGAAAACTCTAGGAAGCAGATTTTCTTCTAGAGCCTCCAAAGAGAACACGAATGCTAACACCTTGATGTTAGTCATTGAGCCTCCAGAGCTCTAAGAAAATATATTTGCACACTTTAATCCACTAAGTTTGTAGTATTTTGTTGGAGCAGCAATAGGAAATTAATATATGTTTAAATTTTCTTATCAATTTGCAGAAAGTTTTTGTAGGTTACAAATATTAACCCTTCATTTTCCTAAATCAATGCTGCCTTCTCCAATGATGAGATCATTGGTTATCGTCCTCCTCCTTCCCTCATGGGCCCTCTAGGAAGGGTCCATCTTTCCATTTCTAGAAAGCCCATACACACAGAATGAAGGAAAGAAGACATGGACTATGGATATCTTGACATCCGATCACCTTGCCACCTGCATCCTCCCTATCCCCACACAACACCAACACTGGGCCTTCAGTTGATTGGGACACTTGGGTATTGTCCTGCTTCTTAGCCTTGCCCCCAGGTTTGGTTCAGAGTTGGGGTTGATCACAGACCCCCCAGGGGAGTTTGGGTCTCTGTGCCTCAAGTCCTGAGTGGGGCCTAGACAGGCAGCAGGATTGGAAAGGAGTATCTGCACTCAGCAAAATGTGGGACTCATTGGGCCTGGCAGCACACTCCTATAATCTCAGCTACTCAGGAGGCTGAGGCAGAAGGATTGCAAGTTGAAGGCCAGCCTCAGCAACTTAACTAGACTCTGTCTCAAAATAAAATTTTTGAACAGGACTGGGGATATAGCTCAGTAGGAATGCTCTTGCCTAGCAGGCTGGGAGCGCCAGGTGGAAACTCAATACCAAAAACAAAACAAATACCAAAGTGGGGCTGCAGAGTTCTTGCAGCCGGGGGAGGTGGACACGGTTAGAATAGCAGGTCCAGAACCCCTGAGCACACCACCTGCACAGGCTGCCACAGGACCTCCGGAGGACAGGAGAAGAGCTGCTTGTCTCTACTCTGTGGTTCAGCAGAATTGGAGTGACTGGAAGACAGGGATCAGAGGGAAGATGAGGAAGACAACACAAGACCCTGGGCAGGACCCGGTGACCCTTCTGTGCAGCCAAATTCAAGGTCTACCACTTAGGGCACTCAGGGCTTAAAGGGAAATAAGTTGAATTAAAAAAAATAATTCCATCTCCTGCATACTGAGATTTGTTTCCATTCAGACAATTTGAAAGGAATTACTCGGAGCAGAACATCTTTCCTTCTAAGGGAAGAACTCGGGGGTGATCGTCACCTGGGATGGCTGGGCAGGGTGGCTCCCCAGCAGAAGCAGTATGATGGGGGTCCCAGTGTGCTCAGATCAGGCAGGGCAGGGCCAAAGACCCAGACAGCCAAAATGACCCCTTTGCAGAATTGTATGCTCTGAGGATTGGCTCAGGGTGACAGAACTAGTGGTGGAAGGATGTGGAAGTGGACCCCTGCAGCCCACCTCTGCCACAAACAGCCAAGGCACCGGTGATGGTGAGGGCCAAGTCAGGCCAGGCCCAAGTAAGGGCTTTGGGAACCACAAAATTCGTACAGTCACAGCCAGAGACTGGTGTCCTCAGCATCCTGATGGCATCAGTTGGACCAAGGATACTCAGGGTCCTGACCTGCATACAGAAGTGGAGCATCTAAGTTCATGACCTGATCTTTAGTAAAACCATCTGGGCAGGTATCCGGGCCTGCTCAGAACCCAGTGAGCCTAGATTTGCAGACACAGCAGCATGCCGGCCTTTGCAGCATTCTTATCTTTCAGGTACTGAAAGCTGCAGATGAGATGAAAGGGACCAGGCACCTTGTAACCACTGACTGCCTGATACCAAAAAAGAAGGACTCTCCTAAAAAGCTCTTGTGTTCGGTTTGGAGTCCCTAGGGAGCACACCTGTTGCATGCAGGGTATGCTCCAGGCTGCAGGCTTCAGACATGAGGGGACAAAGAGGGGCAGTGTGAAGGCAGAGAGAGGTGCAGGGCACTGCAGGAGCCCAAAAAGGGTGGAGGATGCTCAGCCAGGTGATGAGAGACACTTCCCCGAGGGGATGACCCTGAGCTCAGCCTGGACTGGGGTGGGTGGTGAGAGTTTTTCAGGTGCATGAGCGTCAGCAGGCCAGGCAGGGGCACAGCCTGACCAGTGCTTGGAGGCCTGATCAGCACACCTGGCACAGGGCACATGAGGACAAGCATCCCCGTGCACTCACACAGGCCCTGGGAACCTCGCTGCCCTGGCTTCTGATCCCAAGTCAAAAAAGGCGGTCAGACTCAGGAGCACTTTGTGCAAGAAAATGTGTGTTTGTTCAGAGCAACTTGTGGGCTTCGTTTTATGGAACCCAGGGCAGGCCGCACCAGCCCTCCCTTTCCCTCTCTCTTTGACTGGTCAGAAGCATAGGAATAAATTTAGATGTTGATATAAAAAGAAGTTTAAGGCTTCTGAAAAATCTGATTTTTTTTTTTTTTTTTTTGCAGTGCTGGGGCTCAAACTCAGGGCCTCCCCTTTTTCACTCTTTAAGATGAAGGTGTGTGGGAGGGAATTGGGATGAACTCAGGGCCTTGCATGTGCTAAGCATGTGCTCAACCAGTGACCACTAAGATTTTTTTTTTAATCAAAAACATAAATTGTTTAAGGAGTTAGCTAGTTCTGCTGAGTGTGTTAAGAAACATTGATCCTTTTGAGGATACAGGATCCTTTTGAAGATACAGCATCCTTTTGAGGATGCTAGTGAGCCAATTCATTATTTTAAAAGCTAGTGAAATAAAAGGGCAGAATCAAGACTCTCTATCCTGCCTTTATCATCTGCTCTTTACCATGGCATAGTCAAATGGAAGAGAGAAGTGTCTCCTTGGAGAAGTATTCTGCCTAGTAAATCAGAGGAGAATAGTAGAATTAGAATCCCAACTGTAACACATTAATGGCTCTAAGTGCTGATTCACAATGACTGAGATCACAAAGTGAAAGGCAACCATGCCAGATGTGGCCCTTGGTGGAGGAGTACAAGCCCCTTAGGAAGCAGATCTACTAAGCATAAATGCAGGTGGCCAATCTGATCAAGACCCTAGACCCCACTACCAAACTGCTGCAAGGACAGGGGACAGAGGAGTATTGGAACCAAAATCACAGGGCACAGACAATAATATCCAGATTCTGGGACCTCAGAGGGTCAAGTGCCCTGATTGTTTCAACAAATAAATTGCCAGAAGAGGGGAGTGAAGGAAGAGGTGGGGTAAGGGAGTAAGTGGGAAAGGTAACTGGAGAAAGAGACCCTATTTGGATCCTGACTTAAGTTCTAACAAAGGAAAGAATACATATTCCAAAATTGAAATGTTGAACTGTATAGCCTATATTATTAGAAATAATATCAAAAATTGTATGCATGATTACCAAAAAAAAAAACCCCTATAGAATGGTTTAAAGGATTAGTTTCACTGAATTTGCTAAGGAAAGCATCTGTCCCCAGACTCCCTCATTACCCTCTGCTGTTCTCAGTCATGACAGGATATCATGTTCAATGATAATACTTAATTTTTTATTTATTTGACTCTACATCTCTACAAAGAAAAAAATTCAAGTATTTCATTGCTTATTTATTTATTTATTTATTTATTTATTTATTTATTTATTTTGGTGGTGGTGGTGGGGTAACCTGGGATTGAACCCAGGGCCTTGTGCTTACTAGGCAAGTCCTCTATCCCTGAGCTATATCCCTAGTCCTTGGATATCTCTATTTCCTGACATCCTGATTCTAGGCATTATCCAGTGACCTCCATCTCTGGGGAATGAGAAGATGTGAGTGTAAGCCTTCCCACCCTGCCCCTGCCACCCATGATCCACTCTCGTCTCTTCCCCTTTAAACTCCCAGCAGAGATTTGTATAACATTGACTTGGTAAATATTCAGTGTCTATGGTGCAATGACTATTCAGAGTTGAGCTATGTGGTATTAGCTTTTCCTTACCACATCTCTCTCCCCAGGAGTTGATAATTGTCTCATTTTTGTTTGTTTGCTTGTTTTCTTTGTACTCATCACTAATTCAGTCCAAACTGTCAGTTGTCTGACTCTCCCTGCAATATTTTTCCTATTGCGTATTCTGCCAAATTCATCAGAGTAGAGAAGTTCCTTCCTAAGCCTTCTGATTTGCCCAAGATGGACTACCTTCCCTTTCTCTGGGTCCACAGTCACCTGTCTGCCATCTCCCTTCTCCATCATCCTGGAGAATCCATCAGTTTCTCTCCTGGACTGGCTCTTATGGGTATTGATTTATTCCCTTGTTTTGGTGGAGTCTGTCCTCAAATAGCCTTCTAAGAAAAGGTGTGTGAGAGGTAAAATCTTGAGATGTCTTAAATGCCTTTGTTATATTCTCACATTTGATTGATGCCTTTGGCTGGTTATAGAGTTCTCAGCTGGTACAGTATAGGCAGCCTCTAAAATGGCCCCAGTGATCCCTGCCTTCTGGTATTCAGGCCCTTGTGTAACACTCTGCCTGTGCCGTTGGTCTGTGACTAATAGGATGTGGCAGAAGGGGTGGAATGCCACTTCCAAGACTAGATTGTAACAAACTGTCATGGGCTCTTTCAATCCTGTGGATTACTCCCTCTGGGGAAAGCCACATCACGAACAGCCCCATGGAGAGGCCTCTGTAGCAAGGACCTAAAGTCTTCTGCCAGGAACCACATGGGTGAGGTTGGAAGCAAATTCTTTAGCCCCAACTGAACCTTGAGATGACTATAATTTGGTCATCCAGCTTGACTGCAGCCTCATGAGAGACACTGAGCCAGAACAACCCAGCTAAGCCACTCCTGAACCCTAACCCTCAGAAACCATGAGATAATAAATACATGTTTAAAACTCTTAGGTCTTAGAGCAATTCATGATGTAACAATAGGCAATAAATATCGTTGGAAATCCTTTTCCTTCACAGTTTTGAAAACGCTACCCCAAGGTCCTCTAGCCTTCCAGGGTTGCTGTTGAGAAATCCAAAATCATTCTGACTCCTGACTTTTTGCACAGGACCTCTCCATCCCCTTTCCAGAAGCCTCAGCACTTCCTCTGTCCTGTGTACACCAACGTGACACAGTGGTTTTCCTTGGTGTGTCTGCGTTGTTCGTTGTGCTGGGCCCCTGGGGGGTTGTTTCCTTCTGGAAATTCATGTCCTGCAGTTCTGAAGAATTGTCGTATATGAGTTCACTGATGATCCCTCCGCCCAGGTTCTCAGTTCTCTCTTCTTGAAATTCCTTATTGTTTATATTTTAGACCTCCTGAACAATCCATATTTTTTTAATTTACTATTCAATTTTTCTCTCTTTTTTGATTTTTGTGGGGGCAAGGGTTACCTTAATTTCTTGGTAATTTATTTTTCAATTTAAATAAGGTTTGTTATTTTGTATTTTATTCTTTGTATTCTTTTTGTTGTTGTTTTGAGTACATGTTCCCTTTGTATAGCTTCTTCCCCTTCCCCTTTCCCTTCCCCTTCCCCTTCTCCTTCTTCGTGGGGCTACTAGGGATTGAAAATAGAGGCACTCTACCACTGAACTACATCGCCAGTCATTTTCATTTTTTATTTTGAGACAGGATCTTGCTAAGTTCCCCAGCTTGGCCTTGAACTTGTGATCCTCCTGCCTCAGCATACTGAGTTGCTTGGATTACTGGTGTGTGTCAACATGCTTGGTGTATCTTGCTCTTATGTTAAGGGTAAAACATCTCTTATCAAGCTAAAGAAATCACTAGCATTCTTTTTGATAAGGTGTTGTTCTTTACTTGTTTCTTTTCTTCTTTCTTTCTTTTTTTTTCTTTTGTGGTGGGGATCAAACTTAGTCTCAGCCCCTAAAAGAGTTTTTAAAGAGGTTTTCTTCTCTCTGTTCTTTTAGGTTATTTTCTTTTATCTTTTTTTCTCTCTGTTAGAATTTCCTCAGATGTCTGGTATTCTTGGTTAATCTGTTTATATTTAAGAGTAGAGCACTAAAAATGGACTGGAAGCTTGAATAGGTTGAATTTGTTCCCCGAGTTTGACCTGGGATGGTGTGGATGGGACATTGACATTTGTTCTGACCGTCTATCACTGTGGAACAAGCCACTCTAAAATTCAACAAGTGGAGTAGAAAAGCCCTTTCACTTTTGATGATCTAGCATTAGAAGCCACACCATTCCTTCCCTCGGAGTCATTAAAGGCCCAGCTGGCTTCGAGGGCAGGCGTGACAAAGAGTGCCAAGTGAAGGGTGTGTCAAAATTCAGAAAGATCATATGTGACTGGAAATAGTACAGTCATTTTTATACAAATTATTGCAATACTTAGGTATATCATGTCCTGGAAAATCCATTGTATTGGCATTGGTTTCTTGTTGCTGCCATGATAAAACTTACATACTGTAGTGCTTTTTTTTTGGTATTGGGGATTGAACCCAGGGATGTGCAACCACTGAGTCTCATCCCTAGAGATCCCCCATTTTTACAATATTTTATCTAGAGACAAGGTCTCAGTACTTGCTTACGGCCTCACTAGATTGCTGAGGCTGGCTTTGAACTTGCAATCCTGCCTTAACCTCCCGAGTCATTGGGATTACAGGCAGGCACCACCATACCCAGCCAGTGTAGTGCTTTTAAAAAATAAAAATGTATCATGGGGGCTGAGGTTGTAGCTCAGTGGTAGAGTGCTTGTCTAGCATGTATGAGGCACTGGGTTCGATTCTCAACACCTCATATAAATAAATGAACAAAAAAAAGAAGGTACATAAACATCTAAAAAAAAATTTTTTTTTTTGAACCAGGGATTGAACTCAGGGGCACTCAGTCACTGAGCCACATCCCCAGCCCTATTTTGTATTTTATTTAGAGACAGGGTCTCACTGAGTTGCTTAGGGCTTCCCTAAGTTGCTGAGACTGGCTTTGAACTCTCGATCCTCCTGCTTCAGACTCCTGAGTTGCTGGAATTACAGGCGTGCGCCACCGCGCCCGGCTCTAAAAAATATATATATTTTTTAATGTATTATCTTACAGTTCAGGAGGTCAGAAATCCAAAATAGGTCTCAGTGGGTCAAAATCAAGGGTTTGGCAGAGCCACACTCTCGTGGAGGCTCTAGGGGAGAGTGAGGTCCTTGCCTTTTCCTGCTGCTCATCTCCTGCCTTCCTTGGCTTGTGACTCTGCCTCCATTTCCAAAGCACGTTCTTCTAATCTCTGCCTCCATTTCCTCATCTGCTTTCTCTGAGTCTGGCCTTCTTGCTTGTCTCTCCTAAGAACTCCTGTGATGACACTGGACCCAGATGGATCTTCCAGGATAATCTATCTACAAAGTCCTTTGTGCCTCATAAGATCACATGATCACAAGTTTTAGGAATCAGGATGTGGACATCTTTGAAGGGCCTTGTTCTGTCTGCCACACACACAGACACGTAGCAGCTCATTCCCTAGTGACTTCTCAGTTACATCAGTGCTCATTGGGAATACTGAGGGCTACTCCAGCTGTCTTAAGGACCCTGCACCCTGATTTCCAGAGTGTTCACCCATCTCTGACCCTCTCACCTGAAGCTTCTTGCACAATGTCAGCTCAGTCCTGGCAATCTGCAGAAGCTCCTGACTGGAGTAAGCTCTAGATACCTTTCCCCTTTCACACCTGTCTCCTCTTGCTCCCAGAATCCTGAGCATGCCCCGTTCTGTGTTCTCTTAGGAGAACTGCCCCATCTAGAGATGCTGTTTAGCACTGTGGGAAGGGGCTGCCCTAGGTCTCCTCTTTACACTAAGTATTCTCTCTTTTTTATGAGAAATTTCAAAAACGACAGGGAAGTGTGGCGTGCAGAACAGCTCACATTCACTCCCTACCTGCTCATCGTTGATAATTATAACAATGCTGACTTCCAATTTTTCTAAGACTTAAAGCATCAGAGGTACATCTGAAATCCCACGTGTATCCCTTCTCCTTTCCTTTCCCTCCCTCAACTTAACCCACCACCCCTAGAGGGAACCACTGTCTTGACTTTGGTGTGTCCAGGTTTTTATTCTTTCCACATGTGCGTGCAGCCATCAGAGATAGCTATTGTCTCGTGTTTTAAAAGATCACATACATGATCCAAAGTGATCCACAAATTCAATGTAATCCCTATCAAAATTTCAACAGCCTTTTTCACAGAAATGGAAAAGCTCATCCTCCTATTCCTATGGCATTGCAAAGGGCCTTGAGTAACCAAAGGAAACAAAGGAAGAAGAAAGAAGTTGGAGGCCTCACATCCTGATGTTGGGGTGTGCCACAGAGCTCCCTGCTTTAAATGCTCCAGTACTACTGGTATGGGGACAGTCAGACAGACAAACGGAAAACCAAATGGAAGCGCAGAAATGAACCCCCATTTAAATGGCCAACTAATTTTTGATGAGAGCCAGGACCACACAGTGGGGAAAGTTCAGTCAGTACATGGTGCTGAGAAAACTGGAATCCCAATGCAGAAGGATGAATCTGAACCCTTGCGCCATATACAAAATTAACTACAAATGGTCAAAAATCTAAACTTAAGGGTTAAAACTACAAAAACAGGGACATATTCCTGACACTGGATTTGGCAATGACTTTATGGATATGACATCACAAGGGCCGGCAACAAAAGGGAAGAACAGATAAATTGGGCTGCAACAATATCCAGTCTGTTTCCGGCTTAATTTTTTTTTATAATAACCCCTTTCTATTTTTTAATATCTGAAGGATTTTTTGAGGGTTGATTTTGGTATTGTGTCGTCTCTTTTTAAAAAATCTTCGGGTTTATCAATTTTATTATTTTTTCAATAACCCATTTTTTTTGCTTTCCTAATCTTCTGTGTCATATAACTGCTTTACATTTCATTGATTTTTTTGTTCTTATTTTTGTTATTTCCTTCTTTCCCCTTTCTTGGGTTAATTTCTGTGCTTCTCCAACTTCTCAACATGGAAATTTAGATAACTGGTTTTAAGTCATTTTCTCTTATATGCATTTAAAACTATAAATTTCTTTCTAATAACTGCTTTAGCTGTTTATCTCAGGTTGTGTGTGGTATTTATATTTTCATTCAGTTCAAAACATTTTCTAATTTTCTGTGTGATTTCTTCCTTAACCCACGGGTTAGAGGCATTCAGATTAACTTCCAAACATATGGGGTGTCTAATAGTCTTTCTTTTGTTCGTTTTTGGTTTAATTCCACTTTGGTCAGAGATCACACCCAGCATGATTTCACCTTTTGAGTTTTGTTGAGACTTGCTTCGTGGTCCAACGCATGTCCTGTACACACTGGAGAAGAGCATGTGTTCTCTAGTCTCTGGGTGTATTGTTCTATAAATGTCTATTAGGTCAAGTTTATTAATTCTGTCATTTCTATTTTCTATGTACTTCCTTTTTTTAATCTGATTCTTCTATCAGTTGCTGAAAGATGCTCATTAAAATGTCCAACCACGATTACAGATTTGCCTATTTCTCCCTTTTGTTCTATTTTCTGCTTCAGGCATTGTGAAGCTCTGTTACGAGGTACATACAGGTTTATGACTGTTATGTCTTCCTGTGGAATTAACCCTTTTATCATCAGGAAATGTCCCTCTATCTCCATCACTGCTGCTGGCTCTAAAGTCTCCTTTGTCTGGAATTAATAGAGTCACAGCTTTCATTTGCTTGATAAAAATTTTTCCACTTTTTTTACTTTCTACCTTTCTATGTTGTATATTTAAGGTGATTTGCAAATAGGACACATTTTTAAAATTTCACATCCTGTCTGGCAATCTTTGTTTCTTTGTTTTGTTTTTGCTTTTTGGTACGGGGATTTGAACGGAGGGCCTCTTGCATGCTAAGTATGCCCTCTACCACTGAGCTATACCCCCAGCCTCAATGTTGGTCTTTTAATGCTGTGTTGAGTGGGGATTAAATCTACCATCCTGCTTTTTAAAAATGTATCCAATCTCTTCTTTAAACCTTTATTCCTCCTTTTCTGGAGGAAATTTGTGGGTGCTTCATTTTTACTCTTCTGCTAAGTTTTTAATTATATTCTTACTAGTTTTTAGTGGTGAACTCAGAGATGCATCATTGAGGGCTGGGGTAGGAGCTCAGTGGTAGAACACTTGCCTAGCATATCCAAGGTCCTGGGTTCTATACCCTGTGTTGGGGTGTGGGGTGTATGCATCACTGATATTTGGAGCCTACCTTAAGTTGACACATTTATTGTTTCCCAAATGATGGAAGAAACTTAAAAACAGTTTGCAGTCATGGATCCCAACCTATCTTGTGTTCTACTGTTATATATTCTACTTCCACACGTGTTAAAAATCCCACAAGACATAGTCCTTCTTGTCACTTCACAACATACTCTTATAACATACTCTTACGTTTGTCAGTGTATTTACCTTCCTAATTCTCACCAGCCGATCCTACAGTTCTGGGCTTACATTTGAGATCATTTTCCATATATTTTCATGGTGTAAGACTGGGAGGGGGTGAGAAGTTCTCTCAGCTCTTGTTAGTGTGAAAATGTATTTATTTTGCCTTGATTTTTCCCCTGGCAATGGGGATTGAATCTGGGGGTAGTCTACACTAAATTATTCATGTATTCATTTGTTTCTTTGTATTTACAGAGACTTTTGTCTTCCTATTTTATTGAAATATTATAATCTATTACTACTATTTATTTTGATGTTCAGATTGCATCTGAGCTGACCTGTGGGAGACATTCTAAGACAGCTTCTGCATCCTTTTGACATGTCCCCATTATTCTTTGAGTGACTTCCTGCATTGTGGTTCAAGATGTTGCAGATACTTTTTCTGCCACTGTTCTGGAAAATGTCATTTCTCCAAGGATCCCTGGTTCTCTTATAGTGGAAAATGTTATTTAGAAACCAGAATCTGGGTACTAAATTGTGTCCCCAACCAATATCACAGATTCTCTAGTTTTCTCCTTTTTAAAACTCTTCTTGGACTCCAAGCTGAGCTACCTCCTTCTCACCATAGTGGTGCCCTCCTCACCCTGCTTGGTCTTCAACTCTCCACACTACACTAAGCCAGCTTCTCTGTGTGGATGCTCTCTTCATCCTGAGGACTCACTGGCATCCCTCATTGGGTTGACTCTCCATGGGAATGCCCTGTCATTCTGTCTGAGCCCTAAAAGCCTGCTCTGGTCCACTATGGCTTCCCCTGCTACCCTCACTCCTACTTCACAGATATTAACTTTGCTCTGCCCCATTTAATGTCTTTAGAATTAAATTGTTCAGGAAGGTAAAAAGTGGAAGGTAATGGGCAGAGGAACATTAAGTGTGCCCAGTTTTGGAGAAATTTTTCACTGGGTATGGAAACATTCTTCCTGCAGTTAAAGATGTCATTCCATTGTTTCTTGGATTTCATAGTTGCCATTGAAAGTCAGCCATAAATCTCTGTTGCTCCTTTGAATGTAATGCGTTGTTTTTTTGTTTTGTTTTGTTTGGAGGGGGTGTTTGTTTGTTTGTTTGTTTGTTTTTATCTTTCATGGGTTCTTTCACAGCTTGACTGTAAAGTGCCTTTGTACAGTTTTGTTTTGGGTTTACTCTTATATTTACTCTTACTGGGATTCACTGTGAATTGATGTCTATGTCTGATTTTGAAAATTTCTGCCCAAACAATGGGCCTTGTTTTTCATCCCTCCTCCCTAAGAATCCAAATATATGCATATTAGACCTCGTGACTGCATGCCAATATTTGTCTTGCATCCTAATCTGTTACTTTCTTATTTTCTCTCTGTGAACTCCAGTTTGAATATTTTCTCTATGCCTGTATTTGAGCTCAATGATCTAATCATCTGCTGTGATCAGTTTGAGATTAACTCCATTCAATGAATTCTATTTTTATGGTTTATTTATTTTTTTAGTTTTGCAGAGCTGAAGATCAAGCACAGGTCCTCCTACTTGCAAGGCAAGCACCCTACCACTGAGCCACACTCCATCCCTCAATGAAATTTTAATTTCAATACTATATTTTTTTATTTGTTCAATGCCCATCTGAATTTTTATAAACTTTGATTTTCTTTAAAAGTTTTCCTCTAATTCATTTTGTCTACCTTTCTCTGTGTATCCTTTTTATAGTCTAGTTATAATAGTTATTTAAATCATTACCTGATAACTCCAATAGCTGAATCGTCTGTGTTGTGGTGGTGGGATAAACACCTCCACCCACATTTTGGTCCAAATGTCAAGAGTGATGACATCACAAACACACACACACAGACACAAACACATAGCAAGAGGATGTGAAAAGATTTCCTACTTATACATAAGGAGTTTGGGAACAGCCTAGAAACTTCCCAAGAAGGTCCAAACATGGCTTTATAGAGCAAAAAAGGAGTCTAGATTTGATGTTATTAAGAAGTGGGACTGTTAGTGAAGGCTTCCATGTTTGGGACAGAGCTTGCAAAGTCTGAATTTCCTAGTAATGCTATAAGAGGGTGCATCTGAATTTTCTTAGCAGTTGGCCCATATGTAAGAAGGGAAGAGGAGGTAATGGGCTTGAAAGTTATCAGAAGCCAAATATAAAAAATGGGATCAGACCCTTTATTACAATCTGTGCCATAGACTGAATTTGTCCTCCCCAAATTCACATGTTGAAGTTCTAATTCTCAGTGGGATGGTGTTTAGAGGTGGGACCCTCATCATGGTATTAGTGCCCTTATAAGGAGAAGGAAAAAAAAACATCAGAGCTCTCCCCGCCATGTGAGCACATAGAGAGAAGTCAGTCCTCCACAAGCCAGGAAGCAGTCCCTTCTCAGGAACCAAATCTGCCAGCACCTTAATCTTGAACTTGAAGCCTTCAGAACTATTAAAACAGATGTCTGTTGTTTATGCCATCTATTCTGTATTTGCTTATAGCATGAGCTATGACAATCTATAAGTTTGCCTCTACTGTATTATTTCCCTGTGCTCATTGTTCATATTTTTCTGCCAATTCACACATCTTACACTTTTAAATTTCAGACATTTTATAGAAGAGAATCCCAGAATTAAAGACATTACTATTCTGCCCCAGGAGTCCCCATCCTCTGTTAACCACTGTGAAGGACTAATCAACTTAACCAAGATAGGAGTTGAACTGGGCTGGAGTTGGATTCTACTGTCAGGGTCAGGCCACCTTTGATTTCAGATGTCTCAAGGGTGAGACAGGTCTTGGGTTCCTTGCAGCCTCCTTTTCTAATGATACTTTATCTACCATGCACCACAAGATTATAAGGCTCAGCTTCCTTCTCAGGCATGACTCTCCTGAGTTCCTGACTGTGATATTGTACTTTTTTGGCTCCTTGGCCTTGAAAGTCTAGCTCTTCAGAGATTCTGAGCTTAGCTCTTTTGCTTCCCTCTAAATGGAATGTCTTAAGGAGGATACTGATAACTTATGTCTTGAAGACCTTTTCCTCCAGCTACATTTTGCCTTCCAAGGATTGAAAAGCCTGTGCATCCTTTTTCTCCTGAGCTCTCAGCAGGGAAGGCTGGAAGGAAGTTCAGGGATCTTCTTCTCTCCAGTCGGGCCAGACCACCTGCCTAGCATAAATATCAGTTGGCATCTCCTCCCCAGCAGACTTCCCTGTCTATAACAAGCCCATTATTTGGTCAGCAAATGACTTCTTGAAGAAAAAATCTAGTAAACCCAGCTCACCTAGAAAAGGCCTTTCCACCTCAGGAATTCTAGTTGCAGCTTGCCTGTTTGTCTCCCAAAGACCTCCAGTGTCTTTAAAATGTGTTTAAATATGCTTTTCTACTAAATAGCACAGCACAAGGGGAGGTTTGTTGCTACCAACTATTCTACCCCAGAGTAGAACCCTTCTGGGTGCTTTGCTTTCCTACTATCTATCATGGGACCATCCTACGCATGGCACAGAGAAACATGTGAATGGAATTAAGACAATAGTGGAATTTGGTAGATGATTTAGGTAGGCAAGTAACTCCAGAGGAATTTCCCAATATTTTTCCTTTCTTAATCATGCTATGGAATTAATACCTCCCTCCAATATAGAGAGATTTGAATTATAAAAGTCTCATGGCTCAAACAATGTTTAACCCAATAAAACAATGGCCAGTTGTGTTTCAACCATGCAATAAGTAGAAGAGGGGGAAGGGATGTTTGGTTATAG
>JAJEJO010001841.1:107670-136533 GCA_020662805.1 Glaucomys volans | reverse complement strand
TGGAATTAAGACAATAGTGGAATTTGGTAGATGATTTAGGTAGGCAAGTAACTCCAGAGGAATTTCCCAATATTTTTCCTTTCTTAATCATGCTATGGAATTAATACCTCCCTCCAATATAGAGAGATTTGAATTATAAAAGTCTCATGGCTCAAACAATGTTTAACCCAATAAAACAATGGCCAGTTGTGTTTCAACCATGCAATAAGTAGAAGAGGGGGAAGGGATGTTTGGTTATAGGCCCTAATTGTCTTCTTTCACATTTTTCTTGTTCAGTAACTACTGCCTCCATCTATCCCTCAAGTTGACTCAGGATCTAACTGACCGGAAGAGTGGAGTTTTGAGTAGGTCAATCCTCTCTAAAACCCTTGTGTTGTCTTCAGATGTTAGGATGTCTAGTTTTTTGTTTTTTGTTTTTTGCTTTTTGTTTTTTTTCACCAGGGATTGAACTCAGGGACACTCGGCCACTGAGCCACATCCCCAGCCCTATTTTGTATTTTATTTAGAGACAGGGTCTCACTGAGTTGCTTAGGGCCTCGCTAAGTTGCTGAGGCTGGCTTTGAACTCGAAATCCTCCTGACTCAGCCTCCCAAGTCGCTTGGATTACAGGCGTGCACCACCATGCCCGGCTAGGATGTCTAGTTTTGATTTGCTCCTATGTAAGATAAGGCAAACACCACCTACCTCCTAGGGATGTTGTGAGAATTCTGTGAAATGTAAAATACCCCAACTGCAGGGAAAAAAAATCAATACATTGTCCCTGTTGGTCTTCATTAGTCCTCACCCTACCCCTCTTCAAAACCATTGGGTGTGGTGGTCCATGCCTGCAATCCCACTGACTTGGGAGGCTGAAACAGGAGGATCACAAGTTCAAGGCCAGCCTCATCAAATTAGGGAGACTCTAAACAACTTAGGGAGACCCTGTCTCAAAATTAAAAATAAAAAGGGCTGGAGATGTAACTCAGTGGCAAAGTGCCCCTGGGTTCAATCGTCCAGGAACAACAACAACAACAAAAAAAGTGGGATGTTTTGAGTTGCTTTGATTCTATAATTAAATGACACCATAGAGGTGAAGGAACTTTCAAACATAAAATGCTGTGCAAAAAGAATATTCGGTGCTAGTGTTAGTGGTGACTCTTTTAGTAAGGCACCAAGAAATTGATCTCATACCAAAAGGCATTCTGGTTAATTTTTGCTCCTATCGCCATCCTAAATTCCATCCATCTTCAAAGAGCAAGGGGGCAGGAGAGTGCCTTCTTCCCTAGAATGTCTCCTCTGAGCTGGCCAAGCTGGTGTAACCTCAGTGCACCCTCAGGACAGAGCGGATTCCTGGCACTCTTCTCTCATTCCTACGATTTGCCCACTGTCCCCATTAAGTTGCCCCATTAAGAGCCATCAATGGCTTCATCTCTGAGACCTACTTACTGATTCCGGGTAGGTCGCTTAAACTTGCTGTCATCTCTTTCCTTACCTGTAAAGGGGTGGGGGGCAGGAAGGGGGGATAATTAATACCTGCTTTGCAGGATTCTTGTAAGGACGAAATAACCAGAAGCCTGGGGTGCGTGGGAGATATTCGGTAAACTACACCTTCCCCTGTGCATCCCGACTCCCGCTAGGTGCCTGTCCTGCGTCAAAGTCAGCACCCTTCCAGACTTTCTTCTCAGCCTCCGCACAGCTTAAACACAGCGCCTCGCTCAACTGCCCGGCAGCGGAGGGCGCCGCCTTCAGGCCCCAGGGCGAGGGCTCCTGCGAGCCAATGAAAGCGCGGAAAGGAGGCAGAGGAGCCAATAAGTGCGGTGGGGGCGTGGCCTGGGCGGGTGGCCAGCGCACCTCTGGGGATGCCGGGCGCGTCTGAGCTCTGGTCGAGCCCTTTCAACGCTGCAGCGGCCGCGAGCCAGTCCTGCCACCGGCCCTCCCTGCCCGGCTTCC
This sequence comes from Glaucomys volans, assembly GCA_020662805.1. Taxonomy (NCBI): domain Eukaryota; kingdom Metazoa; phylum Chordata; class Mammalia; order Rodentia; family Sciuridae; genus Glaucomys; species Glaucomys volans. The sequence goes on along the minus strand of JAJEJO010001841.1, from coordinate 134,604 downwards.
CAGCCCGGGAGAGCGGGAATAAATTAGGCTATTCTTAGTAGGACCTGAAAAGGAGCCTTTCTGTCTACTAAGAAAGACAAACTTGCGTCGTTCTCTAGTTCTCAAACCCAAACAGCGCAGCTATGTGGGTCGCCCAGTGCTGCCGCGTGGACGCGAGAACCAGCATGCTGGGCGCCCAAAGGGTCCTCCGGCCGGAGTCCGACTGTCTTCGTTCTGCTGGGCTGTAACCAAGAGAGAATCGGCGAGGTTGGAGCGAACCGGGGTACTGGCAGGAAAGAGCTTCAGTCCCTCCCAACTCCCCTTGGCTGCTCCCCTGCACCTGTCTGAGAAGGGCTGGAGATGCAGGACTAGCGTGTCCTTTGTGGTCCTCAGAACTTCCGCAGAAGCCCCTGGGTAGCTGCTTCAGGCCTACCTCTGCCTCCCCTGTCCACCGCTACCACACGTTCCAGCTTCCTTCTCCAGGTCATTCTCCATCAGTCGCCCTACATTTTCTTTGGATCTTATCCCAATATGCAATGATTAATTTGTTTGTGGTCTGCTGTCTAGCTAGGTGTCACCCAGCAGGGTAGGTGCCGTCCCGTTCACCTGCGTATCCCCTGACCTTTAGTAGACAACAAATATGCTGAAGGAATGACCAAATCCAAATATGGTATAAGATTCTCCGGACCTTTCTAGAACCATTATCGTTGGCCGGGTAACGAGTCTGACCAACAACTTTTTCTCCACAGTCAGCTCAAGGAGAACCCATTATTGGAGGTGGGGAGTATGGGGGAATCTTTCCATTAAACACCAGCCTGAGCTGGGCTGTCATCAAAACAACTGTGTGATTCTTCCACCCACCAAAAGAGGGGGAGCCAACTGCTAGGGAATTTTCTAGAACCATCATACATGAGATGCTCAGAAATCCTGAATATTATATGTTATTAAGAGGGTCCACACTTTTCAAAATAATAATAAAATGGTCATTACTTTTTGAGTGCCTGCTCTGTTCGTATAGCAAGTATGTTTCCCACCATGCCTGTAATCTCTATAGGAATGCCACCAAGGAAGAGGTTCATCTTATTTTAAAGGAGGACTCTGAGGCACAGGGCGATGGAGTGACTTTCTCAAAGTTACACCACGTGAATCCAAACTCAGTGGGGCACCCCTCAAACCTACTCTCTGAACCCTTCCCACAGGGTTCACACCACAAGCCCTTGGGACAGAAGGTCTGCTCTGCCTAGCCAATTAATCAGGGAATTGATTGCTGAAAAACCATCTCAGAAGGATGACATCCTGGATTGGGCCCTGCCTTTGGCCCTAAGCATCATATTTTTGGGTTGGTTCATTATTTCTTCATCCCACAAGTATTTTGAGTGCCTGTGTGCTAAGGGATACTCTAGTGAAAAAGATAGCATAGTCTCTACCCCAGCCTGATGAAGATGACACTCATGAGGCCTCATCCCTGTAGCATCCCTGTCATGTCACCTGCTCAAAGAGGTCCTCTGGACCACCCCTCTGCAGGGGTGCTCTCTTTCCATGAGGGTCAGGGCACTTGTTCTTGAATTTCAGCACCTAGGACCTGCTGCTTAGCGAGGAGAGTCTGATGGGGCCACATCCCAAGGCCCCCGAATGTTCAACGCTTCTCTGCCCAGCACCTCCCCACCTCCACCTTCTCCACAGTGCCCACCACTGCCTCCCCTTTCCCCTGGTTCTTTATTTATTTTACCACATCTGAGGCGTTTTTAATGGGAGGAAGGGCCCAGGAATGAGGTTGTTTGAGGACGAGGAAATGAGCCACTTGCTGTGATGAATGTTCTTGAAAAGCAATTTATTTTTTCACGGGTAGCTCGCTCAACTTGGGAACAAAAGTGCTTTGGCTGCCTATCAAATATTAACAGAGGCTAACTGTGTTTTCGGCATTTCTCTTTCCTCACACACGCTCACCCGCGCCTCTCCCTATGCATGACAGAAATGACATCAAGTTCAAGGGCTCCCTGGGGTCCCCTCCTGAAATAAAGTGGCGGCTGCTTTCATGGGGCCATGGGACCCTTGTGCCCACCCTCTCCCTTTACCACTCATTTTCTTCCAAACAGCAACTGCCCTCCACAGATGTTCTGCCTTCTCTGGTGGAGGAGAAGTGGGTCCCAGCACATCAGTGATCAGATGGGAGTCCTGAAAACTCCCATGCAACTCGTGGCCACCAGGAGTCCACTTGTGGTCTGATAGTTTGAAAATAGGGGACATAGCACTGTCCCTTACTTCAACCACCAAATTGACATGGTGAGGTAGCTCTTTGGGGTTTCCAGTTTATCCTTGCATCCTACCCATGCCCAACCATCTCTCCTAAGAGCTCTTGGGCATGGAGGTGCATCAAGTGGGGAAGATCTCTCAGATGACAGTGACAGAGGGGCCACTGATATTCCTAACAATTCACTGGAAGCCTGTTTTTGCCTAGTAGTGGTTGTGCTTGGCTGCCTGGGGGCGTTCTTTGAGCCCCTGAGTAATACAGCCACTAAAGCAAAAGAAGGAAGGTTTCCAGCTGGGGCTCCACAGGACTGGTGAAAAATTAGTGTCTGAAACGTACTGTTTCGAGAGTCTGAGTTGCAGCAATAATTCCAGAAAGCTAGAAGCCTCCTATCAGCATGGGTCCTACAAGAAAGCAGACCAAACCTTACCTCTCCGATCCCTGCTCACCTTTGATCTAACTTCTGCTTTTAGACTTGCCAAAGGAGCAGTTATCAGAAACAGAAGACCAACTGAGGAGGACTCTCAGCTGGGACAGCAAAGCAGTCTCACGTTTGTAACCACATTGGAGATGTAACTGGAAATGTGACTTGGCACATGCAGGATTTGGGGTTGTTCTCCTAGAAGGGTAGGCCATTTCTAATCCCAGTGCTTATGGAAAAAGGCCTTTATCTTCTATAAAAAGATCTTTAGGTATTTAGCGAGGGGTGGGCTTCTTTTTGCCTACTCTGTAAGCTCGTTTCTGGACCTTAGACAAATCTCTGTGGAAAGAGGCTCTCACTGTTCTCTCCCCTCCTCCCAGGGCCGAGGTAACTACTCTCCAAAGATGGTCCTGCCATGAGCTCAGCTGGCTGGAATTCACACGCATCACCCCCTCCTCTCCAACATGGGCTCACCTCATATCTAGCTTTTGGCTAATAAAATGCCATGGAAGTGATGCTAGTGACTTCCAAAGCCAGGTCATAAAATGCCTTCAACCTTAACCAAGGTCTCTTGGATGGGGAGCTCTGGAGGAAGCCAGGCTCCATGTATCAGTCTGAATTACCTGAGCCGGCCGCGTTGCAAAACGCTACATGCTGAGGCCACATGGAGAGGGAGCTGCCGGGCTGGTCCTCAGCCCTCCCAGACAGCCCAGCTGGGGCACCAAGTGCACGAGTGAGAAAGCGTGTGGGGAGCCCTGCCCCGGAGCCTCAGGGCTCAGCACCACCGCTGGCTAACTCAATCTCCTGAGAGGCCTCAGGGGCAACCACCCAATGGAGTCCAGTTGGCCCTTGAAATGGACCTGGGGATGTTTTGTATCACAACAAGAGAAAACCAAAACAGTGGTCCTGGCATGGGGAAGATGTGAGAGGTTTTCAAGGAGTTTCCTGTTACCTGACCAAAGGCTGTGAACAGTGGTTTTTCAGCTTCTCAACTAGGACCATTTGGTTCTGTGGAACTCATTATTAGGACTCCAGTAATAAAAAGAACCAAAGCACAGTGTCTATCTTTTTGAAAAGATGGGAGGTTCAATCAAGATCCCTTTTTGCCAAAGCCCCTTGCAGCAGCCCACAGGAAATGAATGAGGTCCCCAGCTGACCTCCTAGGACTGCAAAACCACAGCGTTCTTCATCCACACTCTGCTGTCCAGAGAATATTCTAGCCACACCCTGGGGCTGTGCCCACAGTGGCCTTGAAGGATTTATGCTCTGAGGACCCTCCCATATTTGGCCCATGGGAGATGCCCTGGGGGGACTCAGCACCCATGTCCTTTGTCCTTCCTTCACCAAAGGACACCCGAAGGTCACAGACCAGCAAGCCATCTTGAGATGCTAAAATAACTTTTCTGCCAGGAGACAGTGTTATCAAGTGCAGCTGTTCCCAGCCTCTGCTTGCAGCCCAGCTTTTAGCTAGAGAAGGAGGAAAGCATCTTTAAGCCTTGTCCTTATGGAGGAGTGAAGCCAAATGAGGCTCTTGCTCTCGGCAAAACCAGAGGACAGATTTCTCCAGCCCCAGTCCAAATCTGTCTTCCCAAAAGTGTCAGTTATCATGTACATGAAAATGGTGGCCATGGGTTAGAAGGGAAAGGATACCTCTCTCTTCTAAATCCAAACCATGCTGAGTGCCAGCTCTTCCCCAGACCTCACCAGGGCAGAGTGACCCAAGGCTGCCCCTCCCTACCTGGGTTATCCTAGGTGATGCTGGAGACTACTTCCTCCAGGGGCAGGGACTGCCCAATAGCCACGATTCTCCCCCATGGAAACGGTATGTACCACATAGATCTTGTTCTTTTTCATCCTTATCACCAAATCCCCCCAAACTCTGTTTTGCTCATCCCACTGCCTTCTTCCCAGAGAGAGCAAGGACCTGCATAATAAGCACTTGACTCCTCTCCAAAGCCAAGGTTTGTTCCAATGGCTTTGACTTTCAACCTCCCCATGTCTCCTTGAAAAGATGAACCGCGCTTTTGTACCACAGGACATGCCAGGAATAGCTCACATCGAGTGCTTGCGGGAGGGGACGAGCATAAGGAACGGGCCGCGGGTCAGCCAGAGAGCTCAAAGGTACCATTAAGATGATGGACGCCTTTTTCCATGGAGCCTTGGGCAAGCCATTGAACTTCATTACTCATCTCTTCTGCAGGGAGGTCACGATGTGAGAGGATGTGTCCTGTGCTCCTCTGGCCAGCACGCACACTCTGGGGACCATCCTCACATCCTTGGGAGCAGAGGACACTGGAGAAGGACTTCAGGATGCTCTGACTCAGTAGGGTCCCTGACAGCTCTGTGCGTCCCTTGAAGGCAAGGCTCTGGCAAAATGGATCCCGTCCCTTCCAGGCCACTCTGACATGTCACTGCATCTCTCCCACCACCATCTTCTTTCCCCACAAACTGGCAGGTTCTCCCAACTGTGTACAACTTCCCATAAAGGAGGAGAAATCTCAAAGTCAAATCCAGACATCCAACCTGTTTAGAAATGTCTGAACACACCAAGCAAACAATGATCCTAATAGCCACCGATTATACAGTCACTCTAGAGACCACGCACCACGCCAGGCACTTGACCACTGGCAAAGAAGAGATCAGTCCGTCTGCCTTGTCCAGAGACTCAGGGAAGCTGAGGCCTGTGCCCTTGGTCGGTAACTGGTGGAGCTGGGTTTGATAACCACGACTGCCTAGTTCCAAAGCCCTCGGTGCTCTTGCCATGGGAGACCCTGCCCATGGGATTCAGAGCATCAGTTTTCTGAGACAGGAAAAAAGGGGTGAGTATAAGGCCTGGGAGAAACTGGGTCAGGCTGGAGTCCAATAGCAGGGGTCACCCAACTCACTGCCTCCCAGCTGGTATTCCCTGGCTGGCCTTCAGGTGGGGGCTGGGCCCAAGCTGGGGTGGAGGAAAGGAAACTGAGCATCCAGCCCCTCCTGAGGACCTACTATGTCTCAAGGACATTCCCATAGGTTCCTAGTAATCCTCCAAGCAAGACCACGGGACAGGTATTACTCCACCCATTTCACAGACTGGGAAACAGAGGCTCCACAAGGGCCACAGACCTAATGTCACGCAGATCCCAGGGAAGACTGATGGATACCAAGATCTCTTCATCCCTCTGCTGCCCACATTGCCACCACCTGGAAAGAGGCTGGTTCTGACCTCAGAAGGGCGGACTCTGCTCTAAACCACTGCTGGGTATCAATCTCAGGGTCCACTAGCCACGCAGGACCACATCACAAATGCCTCATCCTTGACTCGCCTTTTAGAGGACATGAGATTGCCTTTGTGGGTTACTGTGAACAATGACAATTTATCATTCTCTCATATCCCAGGAATGAGGTGGGCTGCCATGCTTAGAATGTTTTCGCCCCCACCCTGACTTTGGTACATTAAACCTCTCTGAAATATTTTAATTATCCTTGTTTACACTATCGACTAGCTTTTTAAGGTCTGTCTGTGTAAATACGGCGAAGATAAATTTCAGCCAAACTCCCGTCTGAATTATTTCAAACCTGAAATGCCGAGGGGTCAGCGTCAATGGGCTTCAACTGTACCTTGAGTGGCCAGAGGAGGAATACATTACCCCTGACCTTTCCAAAAGGAACGCTATGGTTGAGTCCCGTCCCCTGGGAAATGGTCTAGTAGAACAAGCTTTCTGTATTCTCCACCTGGCGGTGGGACCTCCCTCCCAGAGCCTGAAGAGGAGCCAGTGTTCTGAAAAGACCTGTGCCAGGCTTCAGCCATTTGCAGTCCAGGGCCACCCTTCACCCACCCTGCCCTCAGACCCAAGGTGCAAATCTGCCTGTCCAGAACCAGCAAGCTGCCTGGCCCTCTGCTTTCCCATTGGGATTGACCCTGGGAAGCCCCAGAAGGGATGAAAAGGAGGAGATGAAGACCAGGGCTAGCAGCCCTCTCTACTCAGGTCTTGTTGTTCCCTTCCTCCACTCCCAGGCCTCTGGGGTGCCGCATGCATCCTTGAGGTATCCCCACACCCTGCCCAGGACTTGGCAAGAGGCCCTCCATTAGACTCTCCTTCTACTACTTGTGCCATTCCTTTCCTGGTCCAGGTGTGTGGAGCACAGATGATAGCAATTAGTGCTGTCATTTATTGCATGTCCTCTGTGAGCCAGTCACTTTACCTATGTGACCTTGCATCTTTCTTACAGAAAGGGGAGGAAGGTGCAATGTGCACACCTGCAATCCTAGCAACTCTGGAGCCTAAAGCAGGAGGATCCTAAGTTTGAGGCCAGCCTGGGCAACACAGCAAGACCCTGTCTCAAAATAAAAAATAAAAAGGGCTGGGGATGGAGCTCAGTTGGTAAAGTGCCCCTGGCTTCAATCTCCAGTACTACAAAAGGAAGTTGAAGGGGCCTCCCACTTTCCAGATAAGGAAGTGATGTGATGTGATGTGATGGAAGCCAGGTAACCAACCTGCCCAAGGTACAGGCTGGTGAACAAAGAAGCAGGATTGAACGTAGGCACAGCCTCCCCTGAAGCCCAAGTGCCTTCTGCTCAGTCACGCATGGAAGCTCACAGGGCCCAGGAGCAGCTCCCTTGTCAGACCTCCACATCCTTGCACCACGGTGACTCCTACTTCAACTCGGTCTCCTGACCACTGGGGTCTTCCCCAAAGCCTGACAGCTCAGTTTGTGTCAGGGCCCCTCACCTTCCTGGAACTCTTGCCAGCCACCTGTGGAGCTGGGGTCCAGAACTCTGCACTATGAAGCTGGGCGAGTGGTGCACACCTGTAACCACAGCAACTAAGGAGGCTGAGGAAGGAGGATTTCGAGTTCAAAGCCATCCTCAGGCACTTAGCAAGACTGTAAGCAACCTAGTGAGACCCTGCCTTGATATAAAAAATAAAAAGGGCTGGGGATGTGGCTCAGTGGTTAAGTGCTCCTGGGTTCAATCCCTGGTACAAAGAAGGAGGAGGAGGAGGAGGAGCAGGAGCAGGGGAAGGGGGAGGGGAACAGAACTCAGCACATCTGAGCCCTCAGCTCCTGTCTCATCTGGTATCTTGGGCTTTTCCTTACCCATTCTCTTGCTTCTTTCTCTCCACCTCATGGAATTATTCTCACATTTCTATTAAGAAAACAAGAGTCTGTATAACAGACTGCCTTCAAAATAAAGAATATTAGCTGTAGAAATAATCCACACAAGGTAAATCAAAGTGTGTTCAATCAGCACCTAAAGAGAGAAGTACAACTGGCTAACAACTGACAAGAATTAAACCCTCTTTCTAAGTTTAGATCTGCATAATGTGACCAAGGGACAGTGAATGTGGCAGAAATGGTGACTCACACATATACACACACTTTCACACGTTGACACACACACAACACACACACATCTACAGAGACACACACTCTACAATCACACACACTTAAACACTTGTACACACTTAAATACATGCAATCATACATACACACTAATATGCATTGACACACAAATACACAATAGCAGAAGCTATAATAAGTAATTATACAAGGAAAAAAAATGGATCCATGAATTACTTGTAAAATTTTGTTATAAAAATTGAACAGAAAAGAACTCATTTGATAAAAATTGTTTCAACAAAATATCAAAACAAAAATGATAGAGTCACTACTGTACAGAAATCTAAAATCAAATTGGTATGGTTATTTGGGTCTGAAAAACAATTTCTCAACAAGATTTCATCTGTGCTGATATAATCCTATTGAAGTGTAAATATGACCAAGGTTTTAGGGTGACAGCATCCTTTATCAAAGATGAATGTCAGCCGGGCGTGTGGCACACACCTGTAATGCCAGCTGAGGCAGGGGGATTGCAACTTTCTTAGTGAGACCCTGTCTCAAAATGAAAAAGAGAAAAGGCTGGGGATGTAGCTCAGGGGTGCCCCTGGGTCCCACCCCAAGTACTGGAGTGGGGAAAAGAGCCAAATGTCAGAGCCAGAGGGCTCTGCCACACCTCCTGTGAGTCGCCGCAGGCAGCCGCTGGGTCTACCAGCCACTGGGATTCCCAACCCTCAACCCTGCTTCCTCCTCCCAGCCTGTTCCTGATCCAGCTGGCCCAGCATCTGACCTCCTGATGCCCAGCTAGGACCTGGATACGAAGAAGAATTATGATTCGAGTTTCTCCGGGCCTCTCACTGCCCAACTTCCCAGGCCCAGAAAAGCCCCACGACCCCTTATTGCCCTTAGCCTAGGAATCAGCATTCCACCAACTTTACCCCACCTGGCAATAAAGACCTGTCCTTGCATCACTCATCGCTGTGCCTGGAAAACTGAGTCTTCTTGCAAACAAAACTCCCAGAGGCCCGTCCCAGACGTGTGAGCCAAGGTGGGAGCCAGGTAGACTCATGGAACCTCAGCAACAAAGCTTAGTGCCTTAAGTACCAGCCACAGTCCACAGCACAATGATGTCCCTGCAGGGCGCGTATTAACCCCTTCCTACCAAGAGGTAACTGGGACTAAGTTGAATAACTTGCCCAAGGTCACTCAGTTATTGGAAGCTAGAGATGAAATTTGAACCCATACCTACCCGGATTCTGAAGTCCACTACGGGCTGCACACAGGTGACGGTCGACACCTGCTGAGGATGAGGACCTTCACATGCGTGTGCTTTTCCTAGGATCCAATGCAAACAGTTCAAGTTTCTGGGTTCTTTTATCTTGGTCTTTGTCTTCCCTATAGTCTTTTGTTCCTGCCTGCTATATTTTAAGAATTATTATGATTCAGATATTGGCCACATGAAACACCAATGAGAACAGAAGGTAGCATGTGCTGGGGTTTTTGAGAACTAGAAAGAGTTCAGACTCCCTTTGACAGTGGAATGTGAGATCTGGATCGGCAGCAGCTATTTTGTGAACATAAAAGAGCAGACTTCAGAGAAAGGCAACACCATAGACAGAAGGTAGGTCCTGCTTTTGTTTAATTGCCCAATTAAGATCTGCCTGAAACCAGCGATACCCTCCCACACGTGTGTGAACGCACACACACGCATACCTTTCTGACAATGTGGGAAGCCCAACCTGTAAGCCCATTGGAACTGTTTGTGGTCATTTGCAACCAGAACAACCCCAAAGGATTTCAAATTCTGGAAACAAAATTGCTTCCTGGAAAGTTTGAAATAGTTCATAATCTACCCAGCAGTGTATGCAAACACCTTTCTACCCACACTAATATTTACCATTTTCCCATTTTTAAATCTCCCTCTGACAGGCAAAGCAATAAAATTTTGTCTTCAGTTGTAATGTGTCTCTTTAATTTCTAATGAGAGTGAATTTTAAATGTTTATTAACATTTGAATCTGTGTTGTTTCATTCCAGCTGTGATCCCCCAAGACCTTCTTTTTTTCCATTTGCTTCTTTGTTTCTGTGGCTCAATTTAATTCAAGTAAACAAGTGGATTTAAAAACAAACAAAGAAACACAACAAAAAACCACTTCCTCTGACTGTGAACCAGGCACTGTGCTGCCTGGGGCAGGAGCCACAGAATCAAGTGGGAGAGGCTTGACCCTCTAATGAGACTGGGAAGACAAAGATGCAAACATCTGCCAGAGGCTTGGGACAGGCCCGCAGGAAGAGATCGGAGCCTGCCTCACATCTGTCTATGCCGTTTCTTAGATTTTGTGATTACCAAGTTAGCTGAATTATTCCCACTGCTTCATTTTGTGCTGTCTTTGTGCTTTCTTTTCCTTTCCTTACTTCTTCTTGTTCTGCCTTCATCATACTGGTAGAGTTCTCTTTGTTCCTTTTTGTGTCCCATTCCACTGGTTTGAAGGTTAAACATTTTTCTGCTCTTTGAGTACAAACCCACCAGATTTTCACATGCAGATCTATGACAGATCAGTGTCCGTGGCCTTCAGCCAAATTGTCCATAGACTGCACAGTTATTCAACTTGCACCATTTTTCATATTCCTGCTGTATTGTATTCCACTTCTGCCTGACTCAATTCCCACCATGAATTGGCTTTTTAAATTTTTTTGGTACCAGGGTTTGAACCCAGGGGTACTTAACCACTGAGCCACATCCCCAGCCCTTTACATATTTTACTTAGAGATAGGGTCTTGCTGAGTTGCTTAGGGCCTTGCTAAGTTGCTGAGGCTGGCTTTAAACTTGCAATCCTCCTGCCTCAGCCTCCCCAGCTGCTGGGATTACAGGTGTGTGCCACCATGCCCAGCTGAATAGGCATTTTTTAACAACGAGTGCTCATCTAAGCTTACCAACATGCTTACTTGACTTACTTTGTCACCTCCATCACACTCCCTTCCGGATTCAATTTTCTTCTTAGTGAAAAAAATTATTTGCAAATCTTGGGCTGGGGCTGTAGCTGCCAGCTCACTTGGGAGAGTGCGTGCCTCGCATGAGAGAAACCTTGGGCTCCATCCCCAGCACCACAAACCAGCAACACCTATTCATAATTCTCAAGGATAAGATATGAGTAATAAACCCACTCACCCTGTGCTTGAAAACTGTCTATTTCATCCTCCTGCTTGAATGATTGTTCAGCTAGACATTAACGGCCTTGTTCTGTGCTTTCGTTCTGCAATGAGTCTATCCCATTGTCTCCTGGCATGAGTTGCTTCTGCCCAGAAGTCTGCTGTCAGCTCAGTTACCACTCCTTGCTCATTACTCCTTCTTCGCTCTGCTGTGTTTGCAGTTTTATAATGATGTGTCTGGTGTTGAGTTGTCTCTAGCTCACCTGTTTGGAACTTGATGTATTTCTTCCCATCTTTCTTCACCATTCCATCCTTCCAGAGAGAATAGGTGTCTGGTCCATCTCGTTCTGTCTATTATTCTCCTAACATCATGGTCACGTTCTCCATCTCTTCATCTCTTGGTATTGCCTTGTCTCAGATCGACCTACCAAAGCTCTTCATCTCTTTTCGGCCATATCCAACCATTTCCTTCACTGACCCATGGAATTGTAATGCTTATTACCACATTTCTTATTTCTTTGTTTTGCTTTTTTGTAGTTTGTTTTGTTGTTTTGCAGTACTGGGAATTGAACCCAGGTTCACTCTACCACTGAACTACATTCCTAGAGTTTTTCTTTTATTTTGAAACAGGGTCTTGCTAAATTTCCCATATTGGCCTCAAATTGGCAATCCTCCCACATCAGCCTCCTGAGTAGCTGGAGTTACAAGTGTGCACCACCACTCCCAGCTTAGTACATTTTTATTTCTTTTTTTTTTTTTTTTGAACCAAGGATTGAACTCAGGGTCACTCGGTCCCTGAGCCACATCCCCGGCCCTATTTTGTATTTTATTTTGAGACAGAGTCTCACTGAGTTGCTTAGGGCCTCGCTAAGTTGCTGAGGCTGGCTTTGAACTCGAGATCCTCCGGACTCAGCCTCCCAAGTCGCTTGGATTACAGGCGTGCGCCACCACGCCCAGCTCATTTTTATTTCTTAAAGTCTATTTGATTGTTGTACAGAGTTCTTTTATTTTATGATTGTTTTTATTTTTCTTTTTAAATGCTCAATCATATTAAATGTACTGTCCTTTTTGTTCAATTTTAGATTCTTTTATTAATTATAGTTCTTGGGATGGGAACCTTCTCTTTGTTGACTCTTTTCAGGACTATTTTAGTTTTGAGGGTTAGAAAAGACCATATAGACCTAAGAAAAGTCTATTAAAATTAATTGACTCAATAACTGAGAAAATCAGAGTTTTAGCTGGCTTTAGTCACAATTTGATTCAGGAACAAAACTTGGGGCCTAGTTTTTCTCTTGTACCATACCATGGATTCACTTCCCCTGTGTTCACTCTGTTCTCAGACAGATGATGCCTCATAATGACAAGAGAGCTGCAGAAGCAGATGCTATGCCATTCTCCCAGATTCAAATTCTGCCAGCAAGAGAGAACCTTTTTTCCAGTGTTCTTTTAGAAGGTCCTAAGATCACCTCTGAATGGTCTAGCTTAGATCATGCGCCCATCTTTGCACCAATGGCTTTGGTTATGGGAATGAGAAATGCTGGTTGGCCTGGCTTGCAGGGGCACCCCACCAGCCACTTGCTATAGAGATGGAGGATCATCAAATGAACCATTAGATCTGTGGTCCTGTCACCCTGAACACAGATCTTAGCAGAAACTAAGTAGGGATGATCCTGATTAGTACTTGCATGGTAGACTCCCTGGGACTACCAAGTGCTGTAGACTTTTTAAAAAATGGATCATTAGCCGGGCGTGGTGGTGCATGCCTGTAATCCCAGCGTCTCAGGAGGCTGAAGCAGGAGGATCACGAGTTCAAAGCCAGCCTCAGCAACTTAGCAAGGTGCTAAGCAACTCAGTGAGACCCTGTCTCTAAATAAAATACAAAATTGGGCTAGGGATATGGCTCAGTGGCCGAGTGTCCCTGAGTTCAATCCCCGGTTCTAAAAAAAAAAAAAGGATCATTAAAGCATGGTGACACATGCCTGTAATCCCAGAAATTTAGGAAGCTGAGGCAGGAGGATTGCAAGTTCAAGAACAGCCTCAGCAACTTAGCAGGGCCCTAAGCGAGTAATGAGGCTCTGTCTCAAAATAAAATTTAAAAAAATTTAAAAAGGGCTGGAGATATTTCTTAGTGGTTAAGTGCCCCTGGGTTTTATCCCTGGTACAGAAAAGAAAAGAAGAAGAAAAGAAAAGAAAGGAAAGGAAAAGAGAAGAGAAGAGAAGAAAAGAAAAGAAAAGAAAAGAAAAGAAAAGAAAAGAAAAGAAAAGAAAAGAAAAGAAAAAAGAAAAAGAAAAGAAAAGGAAAAATTGAATCCTCGGCGGAAGAAAGGACACTGGGGGGACATGGAGTGTAGGTATATAGTAAGCTACATTGCATATTAAAGACAGAGTGCATGTAGTCTGTCCTTTATCTGATTCATGACTTTCCCCCACAAATACCAGGGCCTCCTACACACACAGATGCACAAACACCAAGATAACAGGCCCCCAATAGCTCCACCTCTTGTCTTGACAGACGAGCAAGCCTGACCCAGAAAGTTCCTTTGCCAGTGCTTTACATCGCTCGGGGGGATTTCTCTGGCTGGACTGGACCTCGGGTCTTTCTCTGAACTCAGTATGGCTCCTCTAGGTGACCATGGCTGAGTCACATCCTTCCCCCAGAGCCAAGGACAGGGGCACCCCAGAGAACTACACAGTCCGAGAATAGAGAGGGACAGTCGCTAAGGAAGGTTGGGGTGCTTACACCAGAGAAGGGAGATGGATGCTGTCTAGCAAAGTTTCTCTACTCTTCAAACTGGAACCCACCAATTCCCAAGGTCAGCGCTCTTCTCATTGGGCAGTTCTGCCTTCCAAACCCTGATGGGCCTGCCTGCCTCCCTCTTAGAACCTTGCCTTGCCACGGACACTCCCGCGTTTATCAGGTCACTTCTACCATGGATTTATTTTGAAACATTTCTCCAATTCATCTTCTAGAGTCATGAGCTCCAAAATATGCCATCCACTCTCTAACGTGGGGCTTTGTGGGTTACTGGTCATCTCTAATGCTCCTGGGCACCTCTTTGGGAACCCCCAGTCTAGAAAGCGATGCACTCCATATTCCTCAGATCAAATGCTTCCAATTCTAGATCTCAGGCACACCCCTCCTTTGCAGAGATCAGCCCTCATTGCTTGAGTCTGATCTTAGGGTACAGACCATCCTCCAGCACTGCTGGTCCTGGGTCAGTCCCTTCTGTGGCCAGCTTCTCACTGTGTGGTCACTCAGATGACCCAATCCTGCCGCTTGCAAGCTGAGACCTTGGGTGAGTGTCTAACAATTTTCTGTTGCTATAATTGAATACCATGGACTGGCACTGAGAATAGAAGTTCAATTGGGGCTGAAGGGACATAGAGCTCAGTGCTAGGGCACTAATCTAGTTTGCCCAATGCCCTGAGTTCAATCCCCAGTACCCCACCCACAAAAAAAAAAAGCTTATTTAACTCACATGCCCAGACTCTGGGAAGTCAAAGTGAATGGGCTGCTCAGCACGTGTGAAGACCTTCTTGCCACATCGAAACGTGGCAGAGGAGGGCATCTCATGGTGAGGCAGAGCAAGAGTGCTAGAGAGGGTTCACTTTCAAACAAAACCACTCCTCAGATGACCCACTAACTCATTGGTCAGTGAATGGATTAATCCATGCCTGGGGCTGGAGGCTTCACCCCCAACCAACTCTCAAAGGTCCCGCCTCTCAAATGCCACTAACATAAGACCTTGGGGATTAAGTTTCCAACTTGTGAAATTTAGGGGACACATTCAGACTGTAGCTGTGAGTCACTCAGATTCCCTGAGCCTCAGTCTCCAGCTCTGCACAGCCAGGTCATGATACTCACCTCCTAAGGCCAGGAGAGGAACGGCGGCCGACTCCTCAGCCTCCAGGTGTGAGGTCTCCCTGCCCTCCTCTCTTGTGGCTTCTTGCTCAAGGTCTTACTGTTCATTAGCCACCGGCCTGCCCAGGTCATCTAATAACTGACCTCTGGTCCTCAACAGCCATAGGACTTTGCCTTGACACGACTTCCCTTCTGACCCTTGACCTCTAACCCTGCCCCCACCTCCCACCCTGATTACAGCGCTGCCTCCTCTCCTCTTCTGGTTCCTGCTGTGGACTTCAGACATGGGTGTGGCCTCCTGGCTTGCGGGAGAAACAAGAGAAGGGACAGGTGACATGCAGAAGGTGAGAGAGGTCACACCAAGAGAGGTCCCTGGTAGTTCTTCTTTTTCATCTTGAGAACATCTGCGGCTTCCACGTTGTCACAAAACAAACACAAGCGAGTCTTCAGTTTCACAATCCATGGCGCGAGCTTCATGGATCTCTGACAGCTCTGTCATGTCCCTGACAGTGGCAAGCTTTCTTCTCTGAGCAGTCAGGGGGGCAGGTGCCGCACCCCCAAGGCCCCCTCGCCCTGGTGACGTGATGCTGGCACTCCCAGGCTGATGACACGCTGCTGTCACCTTTCAAGTGTAAGCAGATGTTGCTGTGTGGGTTTCCAGGTGGCTCAGTCGAACCCCCAGCCGCCTCCCCTTCCCACCACGTGAGGACCCTCGGACCCTCTGACTCACTGCTGCGGCTGCCCGTGGAGGGCTTCCTGCTCTGCCTCTCTTGAGCAATTTTCCCAGTTGTCAAAGCAACCCGCTCTGGGGCCACCAGGGAGATGGGGTGGAGTGGGTGGGGGTGGTTCGCCTTCTTGCTCTGGTTTAGTGGCAGCTCACGGTTCCCAGGTCTGCGGGAGATTCCTGGACTGCCCCTTCTGCACCAGAAGTCTCTACATTCCTAGTGCTCATTTCTTCTGGCCCACTCCTCGCCCTCCCCACTTCAGGCCACAACCTCTTTCACAAAGCCATGATGAGCCACATGACAGAGGCCATGGGGTTTCCTGACCTACAGTTGTGGAGGCTGGGCTCCTGTCCCAGCCCTCCTGTCCCCTCTGTGGCTGCATTTCCCACCCTGGATGCTTGAAAATGCAGAACCCACAATAGCCTTGTGGCCAGAAAAACCCCTTCTAACACGGCAGTGAAGCCTTGGCTGCTGTACCCTCCTCGGTTTCCTCATCTGGAGAGTGAGGTCCATCATACCCACCCTGCAAAATGGCCAGGAGGGTTATTTGAGAAAATGGGTTCAAGGTCATGTTTTATAATATGTCATTATTAAACGACAAGATAATAGTGGCTAAGATTTAGCACATTCTCTCAATGGGCTGAGCACATGGCATACAGGTTAATTTATTCTATCCTCATTGGAAGCCACAAGGAAGAGCCCACCAAATAACCTACAGATGAAGAAATTGATGCACAGAGAGGTCAAGGGACTTTCACAGGGTCACACAGCCGGGAAGTAGTGGAATTGGTTGGTCCCAGGCTTAGGTCTTCCTTCCCTCCAGGAAGAAGTCATGCTTACTGTGAGAACATGGCTTTTCCATCTGGAGGGAGCTCCAGGTGGCCTGGTCTATTCCCTTGGGCTTGTTCAGGCCCCCTGGTCCCCATCACCTCTGGACCCCCAGCCCAAATGGCCACACTGTTGGGGGGAGTTTTTCTGGGATGGGCACTTGCTCTCCAGAGCACTCCCGATGTGTCCCTTCTCCTGGTGAGGCAGGTGGCTCCCGCCAAACACCCAGGAGCCTAAGTTCCCAAGGAGAAAGTCTCTCAGCAGGACTGGGACAGGAGCCAAACAGTGGCTGTCAGCCCCTTCTTCCCCCAAAAACTGGCTCTGGGCTCAGGCAATGCCCCAGAGCCAGAAGAAGAGGCAGCAATGTCCCTGGCTATCCTGAGCCTACAGGTGCTATCTTCAGGGTCTCAGGAAGGAGGAGCAGGGGTGGCGAGGGCCCTGCAGGCAAAGAGCCCGTAGAGAAGGTATCTGTTGTTTCCTCCTTGACTCCGGGAACAATTCCCCTTTTGAGCTTCTTGGCTGAGCCAGTTGAGAGAGTCTTTCTCCAAGGCTTCCTCTTGACAGATTGATTTATCTATTTCAGTAACTTGGCCTTCCTGAGAAAGGGAGGCTCTGCGCCAGGGCAGGCGTGGGGACCAACCTGGGGGAAGAAGGAGGGGTTCCTGCAAGGACTGCAGGGACCCTGTGGGGACCCTCCGGCTGAAAAGCAGACCCTGAGTCCTCCTCCCCACTGTGCTGGAGGCTAAGGGGCAAGAAGGTGGAACTGCCAGCCGCTTCCTCACTGTCCTCCAGCCTCTGCTCCCGGCAGGGCCTGTGCTCACCTCCTGGCTGGAAGGTGCAGTCACTGATTCGTGGAGGCCACAGTGAGCAAGAGGCAGAGAGCACAGAACCCAGCGCTCTGCGTCCTCCACACCCACCCTTGCCTACCTCAAAGAGGCACTTTGAACATGAACCCTGAGGGGATCTGGACCTGTGCCAAGACAGCTGTGGCCTCCCCAGATGGGGCCAGGCCTTGCTGACCATTCTCCCTCCTGTTTCCCAGAGTACTCTGCTTCTTGGGCTGGGCCTACCCTTGCCCTCAGTCCCAGAGTTTGCTTCTGTCCCAGCACAGCCCTGTTCACTTGCCTGTCTCCCAGTGACACTGCCCACCCCAGGCTGGGATTCCAAGCCTGACCAGGGGCCTGACAGGCTGACCACCTGGCACTGAGGACAGGCTCAGTGAGTGTTTGGGGGAGGAAGGAGGGAGGAAGAGGGGGGGAAGGAGGAAAGAGAGGGGGAGACAGGGTGGGTGTAAGGGAGAGGCCCTAACTCCCTGGGGACCGTGCCCCATTCCCAGGGCCCTAGGGTCCCAAGGCTGTTGTTAATTCTACGACACTTGCACATCTGTAAGGTGGCTGCGCTTTACACACTCAATTTAAATGAGAAACAAGACTCCACCAAAACCAGTGCTCCTCGCAGGCTTGAAGCTGGAGGCGGGAGGCGAGGCCAGTCCTCAGCTGAGTGCACCAGGCCTGGCCCCAGTGGTGGGAGGGCAGGTGGGACTGGGGTTCTGCAGTCTGAGCCCCCTAGTCTGTCCTGCTGCAGGCCATCTTCGGCTGGGCACAGTACCCCTCTGCTGCACCCCACTTCCCACCTGACCAAGGCAGGTAACAGCGACATGGGACAAATGCGCATCACTTGGGATGGCAGCCAGCCATGCTCTTCAAGCCGTGGTAAGTCACTCCCGGTCCTTCTGGGAGCATTCAGGATCCAGGATCCCAGGTGGAAATGAAATGATTCCATGTTAGCTGCAGGTGCTGGTCCTGGCTGGGTTTCTTTGCGGCCCCTCAGGAGCCCATGGTTCCTCTGGGGAAGAGGACCCCTGCCCCCACACTGCCCGCTGGCTCTGCCCCAGCAGGCTGGGACTCTGAGGCCTGGTGTGACCTACCATGACCTAGACCGTCACTCTCAGGATGAGGCTGCCTTGCCAGCAGATAGACCTGCCAGCATGCCCAGGCTGCTCCCAGCCTCTTCCCACCCGCCACCCTGCTGCCCCCCCCAAGCAAGCCCCTCCACCTGCAGAGCTACCCCTTCATAGCCTCACCCATGGTGGTGATCCTTACTGCAGCCTGCGAGGGGGGCTTGCGGGTTGCTGGGAGCCATGCGACAGATGAGCAGACAGGTGCCCACAGCATACAGGTGACACACACCCACCCAACCCCACCACCCCCACTGCCCCCGCCTGGAGCCCTCCCGCTTTGGGACTTTCTCCTTACCACTCTGGTTTGTTTGGTTCATTTGTTAAACATACAGGGTGTGTGTGTGTGTGTGTGTGTGTGTGTGTGTGTGTGAGAGAGAGAGAGAGAGAGAGAGATCGAGGATCTTGCTATGTGTTCAGGCTGGCCTTTTTCCCCCCTTGATACTGGGTATTGAGCCCCAGGGGCACTTAGCCACTGAGCCACATCCCCAGGCCTTTTTATTTTTTTGAGACAGGGTCTCACTCAGTTGCTGAGGCTAGCCTCAAACTTGTAATCCTCCTGCCTCAGCCTCCCAAAAAGCTGTGCTTACAGGCATGTACTGCCATGCCCCACCCAGAATGGTTTTTTAACTGGGCTCAAGCAATCTTCCTGCCTCAGCCTCTCCATTAGATGGGACCGCGGGCGCACACCAGCACACCCAGCTTGTTCCACAGGTTTAATTTACTTTTTCATTGGAGCCAAATATACATAACATAAAATTTGACCTCTTATCCCTTGGATGAGTACATCCGGTGGCATTAAGTGCCTTCCCATGGTTGTGCCATCACCATCCTCACCACCACCGTCCTCAGCTCTCATCTAAAATTGATGCTCTGTTCCCATTAAACACTCACTGCCATCCCCCTCCCCTCAGACCCTGGCAGCCACCACCTACTCTGAGCCTGACTGACCCAGGCCCTGCTGTCAGCAGACTGCACTGTGCGCATCCTTCTGTGTCCAGCTCATTCACGCAGCATCACCTGGAGGGATCCCTGTTGTAAGGGTGTCACAGTCCCCTCCCTTTTAGAGACTGAATAAGCTTCACTGTATGGAGACCACCCGTGCTGCTTCCCCAGGCTCCTGTCATGGTCTCTGCCTGGTCGAGTCTGCACTGCTGTTGGGTCCACCCTCCAGGCCACTTCTGCTCTCTTGGCCCTTCAGGAAGCCACTGCCATGGGCCATGCACAGGGCTCCCCTTGGCTTTGCCCTGTCCAGTGAGGCTGCACATCACCAGGCACCTCCCACAGCTGCTCTCTCCTCGGAACCCTGGAGGATGCTGATGTCCTAGGGAGGGACGTGAGGGTGGGAATAGGCCTCTAGGGCAGGTCCAGTCTGCGTACCGGAGGGTCAGTCTCTAATGGAGAAATCCCAGGATTGGCTGTTAATTCCTGGAGGAATTAATTCCTGGAGGCCTGGATGGCTAGCGGCCTCCTGTTGAGCCTCCCTCCCACCGGCCTGCTTGAGGGCCAGTGAGGCATGCTTTGGACAGCGTTGACCTCGTGTCCAGCAGAGGGGGCTTGAGTCCTGGTCTGCACTTAGCAACCCCCAGGCCTTGACAATTCCCTCTCAGCGCCTCGATCCCCGACAGGTGATGTGCTGGGGCAGCCAGGCCTTGGGGGCTGCTCCAGATGATGCACGCAGGCTGCCCAGCTTCTCCAGCCCAGGGCGAGCTAAGGCAGCCTGAGGGCAGAAGGCCCTGAGCCTCAGAAGAAACAGTCACCCTGTGGAGGGGCAGGTGTCCCTAATGTCCAGGCCCCTAAAGCCTGTTAAGATGGTGCACACTCGGGGGTCGGTCCCTCACCGCTGTGGAATCCAGCCTCAGGTCCAAGGCAGAACCTGGGCTCGTGCTTGCCCCGTGGTGTGCTGGGAAAGGCTCAGCCACGGACCCATCTTGAGCTGCCCTAGGAGGTCATTGCACACAGAGGGGCAGTGGCACGTCCTCATACAGCCTCCTGCCTCTCAGATGCCACAGCAGACATCACTGGGAGGACACAGGCCATGGCACCATGCAGCCAGGCCACCAGGAGGGGCAGAGCTTCTGCTGTTCCTTACCCTGGTTTTCAGAATTTGTTTCATTCTAAGTTCATGGCATTTAATTTGTAATGATGAGTCTCAGCGTTCCTGAACATTTAAGGACAGTCGGTACTCGTGACGGCCGGCATACCACTGGCCTGCTCCCAGGCTACCGAACTCCAGGACGGCAGCCAGTCCATCCTCACACATGGGCTCAGAGAGGAGGTCCTGATGTGAATGGTGGGCAGGGTCCAGCACTCTGGCCACCCAGACTTGCTCAATAGCCTGTCTGGGAGATATGGCTGATATCCCCACTGCCCAGATGAGAAGCCTGAGGCTTAGAGGGGGCATCACCACCCAGGCCCCAGAGCTGATGGCATGAAGTAATATCAGAGAAATAATAAAAGAGACGAAAGGAAGGACAAGGAAAATATAACTTTACTCTAAAAGCTGTGTGCTAAAGCTCCCCACACCTTCACTCCCAAAGCCTGGTCTTCCCCAGGCCTGTCACTCCCAAATTTCTGGGAAATCTGAAGATCTTCACGCACAATCTTAAAGTTACTGGAAATTCACCAACTTATGAGAATTGTCCTGTGCACTGTTAATTAGCATGTATTTTTAGAATAGATTGAGAAAAGGGAGATAGGAAACCTATTATATATAGGGTACTTTCCTGAATTTCCCAACATTATTTATCAGATAATGAAGACAATGTCAACCAAGGATCCTGAGAATTGCCAGACCACCACAAGCCATCGTGTGATCACTGAACTGATGTCATCCCCACAGACCTCCCTGTGTCCACCACTTACAAAATTTACTTTAAAAAGAGGAATCTGAGTTGGAGTGGTGGCACATACCTATCATCCCCGCAACTCAGGAGGCTGAGGCAGGAGGATCATGAGTTGGAGGCCAGTCTCAGCAACTTAGCAAGGCCCTATCTCAAAATTTTAGGAAAAGTTTTAGAAAGGGCTGTGAATGTAGCTCAGTGGTAGGTTGTCCCTGGGTTCAATCTCTAGTACCACACACAAAACAATAAATTAAGAATAAAACAAAAATAAAGAGGAGCCCAAAATCCCCAAAGGACTTTTCAGTCTCGATGCAGCCCACATCCTCTCTCGAATGTGGACTCCTGCTTTCCTAAATAAATCTCTGTGCCTAATGCCTGATGCAACTCAAATTCTCTTCTGTCATGTATGTTAAGGACCCCACTGCTCTGGGTTGAAGCCCCCCTGTCTCAGGACCTCCTTGCACCCTCTCTAGTGCTCTGAAAGGACGTGGTTCTCAGGGCAGGGTTCCCAGTTCTCAGGGCAGGGTCTGCATGGTTTCCTGGGTACCAAGGAGATGGAGGGGGAGGCAACAAGGCCACCCTGGGCAGTGGTGGTCAGCTCTGACTGGCCAAAGGACAGCCTAGACCCCAGGCCCTGGGCTCTGTGGGGCTGGAGGCAGCAGAACCGTGAGCTTTGGACTCTTGCTGCTGGGTCGATGGTACCAGTGGCTCCATACTGGGAGAGACATGGGCCTGGGTCCCTTAGCAGACATATTCCCTGCTGTAAATCAATAAGATGGCAGGTGGCACTGTGGCAGGCCACAGTGGCACACCTCAAGGCCACATTCTAAAAGCCCTCAGGGACAGCAGGCAACGTGGGGCCTCCTTCATATGGTACTCAACCTGCAGGAGGCTGGCCTCACTCACACTCTTCAAGGCTCCTCAGTGATGAGGCTGGCAGTGCCGTGGAGAAAAATAAGGTGGGGATGGGGTTAGGACTCAACGATCAAAGAAAATGCCAGCACCCAATTAGAAAGGGGACGTGGGACTTCTGGTGGGTCTCAGGACATTTGGGGGGAGGAGTTTTCTGTTCCACTTTCTCTATAGAAAGCCACCTGCACACAGAGGGGTCTGCAAAGGAAACATCTATTTTGTTTGGGTTTCCTAAAGTGTAAGATGACCCACTCACTGTCCTGAAATGAAGAAGTTTGTGCTCATGAGTCACTTCCTCACGTCCCAACCTCAGTGATCCAGGCCAGGCATGGGAGAAGACAGGGGAGGGCAGGGGGGTGAAGAGAGAGGGAAGACTGGCCCTGAGAGGCAGGACACAGTGGCTCCTTCTCCATGGTCCCTTCACTCCCCAAGCCTGCCTGCGCTCATGATGACATCCTTCACTCCGACTTTGGTGGCACCTGGTCAGCCCCCAGGAATGTGGCTTACAGAGAATGAGCTGGGGCAGGGAAGGACAGAGAGGTGGCCCTGCTGCGGTGGACACCAGAATATGGGAGTGGGGTGGGGAGGACTGGCCGGGGATTAATGGTGGAAGAGACTGCAGGGTGGGCGCAGGGGTTCATCATCCTCATCTGAGCGCAGGCAGAGGATGGAGAGTACCAGCAAGGCCCAGCAGGAGCCAGGGCTGGGGGGGAAATAACATTTTCCCCTCCCTCTAGTGACCACCTCCGGGATTGCAGTGAGGCACTGCTGAACCAGAGGCGTTTCCACGCTGTAACTGGAGAGTGAAAGTCCTCCCTGGTAGCCCTCAAGCTGGAGGGGATGAGAGCAAGTTTGGCCTGACGCATCTGCTTTAAGGAATAAGAAACTTTGTGCAAGTTTCCAGGTTTATCCCCAGACACTAAAATGTGCACCTGGAGGAAAGGAATACCCATTTTAGACAAAGAGACCAGAACTTGTGTAAAGGGAGCCGGCGCACAGCTCATGGGCATCCGGACAGACACCCAGAGCAGGCTGTGAGGGGCCTGCGGGTGCGCCTGTTCCACGGAGCCCATCTCTGCCTCGCGGGCATCCCTGTGATCGGAAGACACCCCCAACACCACACTTAGTCCAGCCTCTTCATCCCTTAACCGAATGGCCAGCTAAAGAAACAATCTACCCCTTGGCATGAAATTAGCAGACTCCAGACTGAGGGAAACTCTCAGCCAGTTTCTCTGACCAATCAACTACACTAGCAGGCAAAACTAATGGGTAAAAATTGAGACAGGAGGATTATGAGTTCAAAGCCAGCCCCAGCAAAAGCCAGGCACTGCACCTCAGGGAGACCCTGTCTCTAAATAAAATACAAAATAGGCTGGGGATGTGGCTCAGTGGTCAAGTGTCCCTGAGTTCAACCCCAGTAATTGAGATATTTACATAGCCTCAAACCTTCTCACCACAGATACTTATTAATTACTAGGGGAAAAAATGAGGGGACTCAGTAACTTTTTAGTGGAGAAATCAGTCATCATGGGTACCCGAAATGATACAAAGTCCCTTCCACAAAATTCCTGCCAAAAATGCATAACCCAAATTTAATCATGAAGAAACATCAGACAAAACCAAATAGAGTTGCAGTTTACAAAACAACTGGTCAGTACTCTTCCAAAAAACAAAAATAAAAACTCCAGGGCTGGGGACATAGCTCAGCAGTGGAGCACTTGCCTAGTATGTGCAAGGCCCTGGGTTCCATCCCCGGTGCCACAAAAAAATTAAATAAATTAAATTTTAAATATTTTTAAATATAAGGAAAAAGATAAGGCAAGACTGAGGGACTCTTCCAGATTAAAGCAGGCAAAATTGAACTGGCAAGACTGAAATAAGCTCTGTAAATTCAATACTTATTATATCCATGTTAATTTCCCGGTTTTGATCATTGCACTGTGGTTATGTAAGATGTTAACATTCAAAGAATCTGGGTGAAGAGTATAATGGGAATTCTTTGTACTATTTTTGCAACTTTCCTGTAGGTCTTAAATTATTTCAAAATGAAGAGTGAAGAAAGAAAGGAAATCAGAGACCTCAGAGATACCTTCCTCGGTCACTGGGGTGGGGTGGGGGGGCTTATTTGGATCCTGACTCAAACTGGACAGGAAATTCTGCTTCTCTCTAACAGAAAATCTGGAATCTGGCTGTTTGATGCTGCTGCTGTGACCATGCCATATTTTAGAGTCATAGACAAAAGTATTTTCAAATTAAATGAGGTCTGGGATTGCTTCAAAATGAGGGAGAGTCAGTATGGGTGCAGATGGGGAGGACTGGCCAGGGTTTAATGGCTGAAGAGACTCTAGGGGGCACAGGGGGTCATTATTCTCTTCTGTCTACTTTGGTGCAGGTTCAGATTTCTCCCAAATCAAAATTTGTTGTGAAACAATACCCAGAGGTGGTTCCTAGCCAGGACAGGAGGGGAAGAAGAAGCATGTGAGGATGGCCAGCACTGGCCGGGGACTGCTTAGACTCCCTCTAGGTTGAGCCCGGAGTTCCCCAAAGGCACACACTTTCAGTGAGAATCTTCACTCTCCTCCACCAGTGATCTCAGACCCAAGTCCACTTGCCACATCCCCTGAAGCCCAATGAACTATCCCCCATGCTTCCTCTCCCTCAAGCTGGGTCGGATGCTGTGCAGTGAGGAGCAGATGTCCTGCTGGGCCTGTGGACTCCAGATGCAGGCACCATGCAGGGCCAGAAGAAGCCATTTCTTTGTGGTACTGACCATCCTCTGCATTGCAGGGTGCTTAGCTTCCCTGGACTCACCCTCTAGGAGCTACCAAAACTGTGTCCACACCCTAGAGAACCACCATGCTGGGCCTTCCTGGCCTTCATCTTCCAGAAGCCTGCAGTCGTGGGAGTGAGCACATTCCTGGTCAGATAAATCACTGGAGAAAAGGAGGTGGGAGAAGAGAATTAGCGCTTCCACCCCGCCACCTAGACCTGGGCTGAGGGGAGGACTAAGACTTGGGAGTCACAGAGGGAGGCACATGCAGGTCCCCAGTTGTGTCAGCAAGGGGGGTTTTCAGAACTCAAGGACAGAGGGCACCTGAATCCACCCCCATGGAGGGCTTCCGAGTGTCAGTAAAGTTGTAGCACTCCAGAGACACCTGTGCCCTCCAGGGACACAGATGCAATCATGCAATGGCTTGGCCCACTCCCAAAGGTGGCATAGAAGCTACAGGGAGAGCTTGGGACCCTAGGGGCTACTGGGGATGGTGGCAGCAGAGGCCCACGACAGACATCTCAGATGGAATCCAGGACCAGACTAGTTTCTCACACATGCCACCCGGGTGCTGTTGCTCCAGGCCCCTGAGGTTAACGTCAATGCTTTTGATCAGTGAGGAATCAAATTCACCAAAGGCCAACATCCGATGGAACCGATGCTGGAAAGAGAGGCTAAGTGGAGTTCTGGAGAATAGAGGAGGTGACCTCCGGGGCATGGCGTGCATGCCTGTGATCCCAGCAAGTCAGAAGGCTGAGGCAGAAGGATCACAAGTTCCACAGGGTCTCCGAGACCCTGTCTCAAAGTAAAATAAAAAGGGCTGGGCCTGTGGCTCCCATGTAGAGTGCTCCCAGGTTCAATTCTCTTTTTTTTTTTTTTTTTTTTTGACCCGGGGTTGAACTCAGGGGCACTCAGCCACTGAACCACACCCCCCAACCCTATTTTGTATTTTATTTAGAGACAGGGTCTCACTGAGTTGCTTAGCGCCTTGCCCTTGTTGGGGCTGGCTTTGAACTCGAGATCCTCCTGCCTCAGCCTCCCCAGCCACTGGGATTACAGGTGTGCACCACCATGCCCGGCTGGGTTCAATTCTCAGTACCAAAAAAAAAAAAAAAAAAAAAGTGACACTCTTGCACATCTGAGTT
Source organism: Glaucomys volans (assembly GCA_020662805.1). NCBI lineage: Eukaryota > Metazoa > Chordata > Mammalia > Rodentia > Sciuridae > Glaucomys > Glaucomys volans. Next base: position 108,446 of record JAJEJO010001841.1, on the reverse strand, counting down.
TGTAGTATAGAAAGAATTAGAAAGTAGGAAGTGGCATCATAACCTAAAATGCCTGCTATGCACAGAGAGCTCCCCTGTGGGGTCAGCTCAGAGCAGGGAAAATCAGACCAGCAATTGCCCCGAAATATAGGCCAGCCCCAGGTCCTCCGTGCTACCTGGCACGCGCTGTGCTCTAGGTCATGGCACAGTGCAGTTGTATTTTTTTGTGAGTTGACATATATAAACTTTGATTGAGAAAAGGTAAAAGCATTGAGGCCATTTGTTTTGGGGTTTTACTATGTTCTTATATCCTTTTTTCATTTGAAATGCTCTGGGCCAGGTGGAAGGATAAGAGTTGAATGGTGGGAATCTGGGAATCCACTGAGCGGGCAGGGTAGCTCAGTGGTGGAGCGCTTGCCTAGTGTGCAGGAGGCCCAGGGTTCCATCCCCAGCACCACCAAAGAGAAAAAAAGAAAGACTCCCTCCCATGTATAGCATCCTTCATGTAAATTACACTGCCTGGAACTAACTGGGACATAGATCATGGCAGGTGACCCCACGTACTCAGTGTCAGTGCCAGGCTCATCCCAACCCAACCCAAAAGCGCACCTGGGCCCGAGAATGATCCCTGAAACCCACCGGTCCTGGGCCTCCCTCCCCACCTTCCCTCGCATGTCCCAAGTGTGGCACTAGGGCGCCACCTGGTGGTCAACATGCATACTACGGTTCCTCTGAACCTACCTGCTCTGTGTGTGTGTGTGTGTGTGTGTGTGTGTGTGTGTGTGTGTGTGTGTGTG
>JAJEJO010001841.1:91260-103553 GCA_020662805.1 Glaucomys volans | reverse complement strand
AGTGGAACACACTAGTAATCCAGCAGCTCAGGAGGCTGAGGCAGGACGACCTCAAGTTCAAAGCCAGCCTCAGCAACTTAGTGAGACCCTAAGCAATTCAGTGGGATGCTGTCTCTAAATAAAATATAAAAAAGGCTGGGGATGTGGCTCAGTGGTTAAGCCCCTTGTACCCCCACAAAAAAATCCTCAAAGTTAAAAATTTTGTGCTTCAAAAGAATAGAAAAAAATTGATTTCAAAAGTCACTACTAATAATTTGGGGGCTGGCGGTGTTGCTCAGTGGTAGAGTGCTTGCCTGGCAGTGTGGGGCCCTGGTTCCATCCCCAGCACCACATGTATTATACATTTCATGTATGTTTATTTATTTGTGCGAGTGCGTGTGCGTGTGTGTGTGTAATTGCACATTCCTACAACTCAGAAGTTCAGGCACAACACAACTGGGTACTCTGCTTAGGGTCCCACCAGCCTGAAATAAGGCATCAGCTGGCTGCATTCTCATTTGGAGGTTGGGTATTCTTCCGGGCTGATTCGGGTTGTTGGCAGAAATCTGTTCTTTGAGCAGGTATGACTGAGGACCTGATTCCTTCCTGGTCATTAGTTGGAAGTCACTCTCAGCTCCTGAAGTCCTCTCTTAGGTCCTACCACATGGCCACCTCAACACAGGGTGACCTCTTTCTTCCAAGCAGGCAGAACAGTCCCTCTCTTCCTTTGGGGAGGGCTCACGCCAGTTTCAGGGCTCACCTGATGAGGGAAGACCCACCCAGGACAATCTCCCTTCTGATTAACTCAGTGTCAACTGATTAGGGACTTTAATTACATTTGCAAAATCTCTTCCTTGATCATTTGATGTAACTTAGTCGTAGCAGAAAATCTCAGAATATTCATACTCAGGGAAGGGGTACTGGCCATGTACCCCAGGGGCTGAGAACCTTGGGGGCATCTCAGAATTCTGCCTGCTTCTAATATCTCACAATTGGAGACGCTCCACATCCCTGTTCGTGAGTTTTGTCCCTTTAATACATTCCCACATTGTTGGCTTTTCCACTCATGCAGGCCTGACTACAGAGCAGCTGAAATCAATTTCCCTCTGTTATCTGGAGATTCATGTGTTTGATTTCACAGAGGTTTACATGGCTTTTGGGAAAAACAGAAGCATGACATAAATGAATTAGGCTGCAGTATCCATCATGCCAAAATCCTGAGCTCTTGCACAGAATAGCAAGACAAAAAAAAAGAAAGAAAAAGAGAGAGAGAGAGAGAGAGAGAGAGAGAGAGAGGTTCATTTTGCACAAATCCTTTTACCTTTCTATTTACAGCTAATGAAACTGATGACCTGGGCATTAGTTTATTTGACTCCCTATTGCTTTCATATTGGATGTTCTTCCCTTTTATTGAACTATAAAGAGTCATCCTTGGACTGGGGATATAGCTCAGTTGGTAGAGTGCTTGCCTTGCAAGCCCAAGGCCCTGGGTTCAATCCCCAGCACTGCAAAAAAAGAAAGAAAAAAAAAGTCATCCTTCTGGAAAAAAATATAAATTCTGTGTTGAATTGCAAACAGGCAGATTCCCCCACTCCCAGGTATTGGGGGTCAAACCCAGGGGTGCTCTACCACTGAGCTGCATTCATAGCCCTTTTTCTTTAATTTAGGGACAGGGTCTCACTAAATTGCCCAGGTTGGCTGTGAACTGCCATCCTCCTGCCTCAGCCTCCCCAGTTGCTGGAATTACAGCATGCACCACTGCACCCAGCTTAGGCAGCACTTTTTAAGTGAAAATCTTCACTATGAATAATGATTGTTATTCCATGAGAAGGTCAGGGATATTCCTCCTAAAAGGAGGCCCCTCTCAGCCTGCAGATTGATCTGGTGATGGAGGGGTTTATGGGTCTCGAGGCTGGAACACAGCAGAAGCCAGACAGTGTTTGCATCCAGCCTGTTCAGAGAAGACTGTGCCAAGCAGGACACCAGCAGGCTGCCCCCTCACTCCAGGCCCCGCACAGGCATGACACAGGATGGAGCCAGGAGAGTGCCAGGGCCTGTGAGGCCTGGGGCCTCCCTTGTCTGCAGTATTCCTGAACCGGTGCTGCCACCCACAGTCAAGGCTGGACACACATCAGCTTTGGGTTTTCAAGGTCCCAAGACCAACAGAGATTGACTTCTACAGCAACTGCCCCTGAGGAGCGTTGTCAGGCAGGGATACCATCGGGCCAGCACAGGTGGCTGCTAAGGATGCTTCTACCTTTCTCATATTAAAGTCTAGAAACAGCACAGAGCTGGCCAGGCAGATCTGCTTCAGCAAGTTTGTAGGACCCAAGTCCCTTCCCTCTTTCTGCTCCACCCTCAGGGCCAAGCTCGTTACTCAAGCTCCAGCCATCACATCTTCACTCCCACTTTCTCTCCTCCTTTATCTTCTGTGCTCGGGTCCCTTCCCATGCCTTACCTGCCACCATCTGTTTGGCTTCCAAGAACACTTCCTGTCTAAAGAAGGGTTTCATGGTCATGGTCATTTCCACGGGCTGGCAAGGAGAAAGAGGTTTCAGGGCACGACTGAGAAATCTAGAGGGGGAAACAGAAGAGGGAGAAACACAGCTTCAAACAGCACGAAGGTTATTTAAGCAGAACCATGTGGGTTTCCATTTTGGCTGAGGCCACCAAACGAGTCATGCCACCTGCTCAAAGTGAGGTGCAATAGCACCGTGAAGAAAGAAAGACGCCGAAAGGCACTTCAGAGGAAAACAGAGGCCAGGAGGAGGCACAGAGGCTCCTTTGGGGAAAGTCCTTGGGGTGATGGCAGGGCCTCCCTTCGCCAGAACAAAACCAAGGCACGTCTAGAGGGTGGCTGGAGATGCACACTGGGGACAGTGCACAGGAGCCTGCGTCACACCTGGGGAATGGGAGAGGGCTGCTGGCTGCCCAGGGCAGGGAGCACTCAGAGGACAGTGGAATGAAGGAGGCTGGTGGGGTCCTCACAGCTCCTGTCCCTGCAGAGGCAAAAGACCCCAGCCCAGAGAGCCAGCCAGACATGCATCAGGACACTCGGGGCAGCGGGGGAGATATGAGCCAAGAGCCAGAGAGCGGCCTTGGCCATCAGAGGACCTTCAGGTAAGAGAGCTGCCTTGGAATGTCCAGCTGCTGCAGCGCCCACCAGCCCACCAACCAACATTGGGTCATCAGGTGCCATCACCCCACCCCTCACCTCCCCCTCCTCCAGTCTCACCTCAGAGAAGTCAAGACCAGATGCAAGCCAGCACCGTGGCGCAAGCCTGTAATCCCAGAGGCTCAGGAGGCTGAGGCAGGAGGATCGAGTTCAAAGCCAGCCTCAGCAACTTAGAGGGACCTAAGCAACTCAGTGAGACCCTGTCTCTAAATAAAATACAAAGTAGGGCTGGGGATGTGGCTCAGTGATCAAGTGCCCCTGGGTTCAGTCCCCAGCACCAAAAAGACAAAAACCAAAAACAAAAGCAGATGTAGCAGAAGACAGCGAGGGGAAAGGAGAGAAGCAGCCCCTGGCCCAGAGGGCACCAATGGGTCAGGCTGGGGATGAGGAATCTGGGCTGTGGCTGGCTTAACTGATGACACAGGACAGAACTGTTTTCCCCTGACCTTAATCTATCTTATGTGACTTAAAGGAATACTTTTGGGCTTTTTGTTTCGTTTTGTTTTGTTACTATTATTACTTTTTGGTGCTGGAGATGAACTCGGGCCTCCTGCATGCTAAGCACATGCTCTAGGACTGAGCCACACCCCCAGTACCCTCCAGATGAGCAGCACCCTCCAGAGCACTTGTTATAACCTAGGAGTGACAAGACAAGTCCTGGGGGGATGCCCTGGAACTCACAGAGCAGGCCAAGAATTGCCCCAGGTGGGTTTGGAGTAATGGGAGACAACTGTATTGCTCTCATGTGGGGAAGCCAGAGGGGAAAAGGAAAGGTGGGGAGGATCTCATGAAAATCAAAAGGAGAGGGGTGGAGGAAGGGGAGGGGGCGGGAAGTGGGGAGAGAGAGGGAGCGCCTGGGAGTGATAGCACCCCATTACCATTGTTGCATTGTATATTGTGTGCATGCACAAATATGAAACAAATCACATCGTTACATAAAACTGTAATGAACCAGTAAAAAAAAAATGTGGGGAAAAAAGAGAAAAATAAACAGTACTGTGTTATGACTGCAGCCTCATGGGTGCCTACATTCCATCTAGATCACACTGGAACATGCCACCGTCCCTGCCTGCACTTGCATGAGACACCTGGTCACCCCTCCAGTCTACTCCAGGCTATTCCAGTCTCCCAGGCCAGGAGCCCTGGGCTTCAACCCTGACTGTCTCTCTCAGCCTGCAGACAGCCCACTGGGTCACCCTCCCCCTGCACCCTTAAGTCAGGGAGACGGCAGCTCCTGGGGCACAGTCGCTGTAAGGGGCCACAGGAAGGCATCTGCCGCACTGTGTCCCAGCCCCGATCTATAACAAGGATGAGCTGTGTGCACAGCTACTGTGGGGCAGCCAGCTGTGTGTACCTCCTGAAGCAATGTGCAGAGGCCCCGCACTCCCTGTGCAGCCCGATCTCACTCGGGATGCAGAAAGGTCCCACAAATCCAAAGTGAGGAAAACAACGGGAGTCACTTTGAAAAACACTGGATGCTTTGAAAAGATCAGTTCTGTGAGGCGCAGGGTGCACGCCAGGAAGGCTGAGGTTCAAGGCCAGCCTCGGCATCTTAGTGCAACCCTGTCTCAAAATAAAACCCAAAAAGGACAAGGGATGTGGCTCAGTGGTAGAGCACTAGCCTAGCACGCCAGAGTCCCTGGGCTTGATTCCCAGTAATGAAAGAAAGGAAGGAAGGAAGGTAGGTAGGTAGAAAGAAAGAGAATGTCTGTACCATGAGGTAAAAAAGTAGGGAACTCTTCTATAACATGCAAATGTAATGTGTGCTTTTGATAAAATCCTGGGATCAAAAAAAAATTGGTGAGCTGGGGATGAAGCTCAGTGTTAAAATTTAAAAATTTTAAAAAAGCCTGGGATGCAGCTCAGTGATAGAGCACCCCTGAGTTAAATCCCCACTACCACAAAAGAGAAAAAAAAGGTACTTGGAGCTGTCCTGGGTGGGAGCTCATGCAGATAATCCCAGCTACTCAGGAGGCTGAGGCAGGAGAATCACCTGAGCCCAGGAGTTCAAGACCAGCCTGGTTAACATAGTGATACACCATCTCCAAAAAGGAAAGAAATGAAAGTACTTGGGGAACAATTATAAAATTTTAATGTAGGTTGGATATTACCCCAGGATTGAATGTTGCTAAATTCCCTAGGTATGACAACGGCAGCATGGCTACACAGGATGATGTCCTTGTTCTTAGGAGAGCATGCTGCTGAAGTGTCACCATACCTTCGATTTGCAAGTTGTTCTGCACGTGGAAAAAGCGTGTCAGTGCATGTGCATGTCTGCAGCCTATTTATATCTATACCAAATCTATGGAGAAATAGAAAGAAACCAAGTACAAGTACCGCAAGAACTTAAGAACTGGAGGGTTTAAGAAGTTCATGAAACCATCGTTTCAATTTTTGTGTGTGTCTGAAAAAAATCTGTGTGTGTATTGTGCTGGAAATGGAGCCCAGAATCTCATGCATGCTAGGCAAGCACTCTACCACTGAGCTACACCCCCAATCCTGAAAATTTTCAAAACAAGTTTTGAGGAGATCTTATTTTTTTGAACCAAGGATGGAACCCAGGGGCACTTGACCGCTGAGCTGCATTCCTGGCCCTTTTTGTATTTTATTTAGAGACAGGGTCTTGCTAAGTTGCTTAGAGCCTCACTAAGTTGCCAAGGCTGGCAGAGGAGAGTTTCCATCTCTCCACAGTGTCACAGCCCCCAGCTCCTGTTCTGGGGCCTACTGAGACTACAACTCATTGACTGGGTGTGAGAGTGGCCCCCACACCAGGTCTCCAAGCCTCCAGGGATGAGAGCCCCAAAAAATGGGAAGCCCCCACTGGCAATCTGTCACCCCAGAGGATCTGGGTTTCTCACTCCTTCACATCCACCTGACCCCTTCCTTTCCCTTCTCTCTTCTTCTTGAGCTCTGGGTACAAAAGGCTCGCTGGGGGACACACCCGTCTTCCTACTGCACAGACTCACAACTGGGTCTGCTCTGCTGGGGCTCTTTCTGGAGGACTGGCAGAAAGGAAAGGCCTTGTGGGGGACGGGGACACTTGAAATAATGAAGTTGATGGTGAGAGGTAGGGACATAAGGGCGGCGCTCTGATTCCACCCTTTCAGTGGCTGGGGCAGGACCTTGAAATCGGACCCAACCTCCGCAGGCGCACTTTAACCATCCACCACGAGGGGGCAGAGTAGAATTAAGAATAGAGCCGTCCCGCGGCTGTGCTCTGGCCGCGGTCCTCGGCATTGCGAAATGAGTGGGACCCGGTTCCACTCAGAGGGAACAATGGAATCTCAGCGTCGCGTTTCCTGAAGTATTTTGAACCGTGAACTATGTGGCCCTCTTTCTGTATGAGGGGAAATAATCCAGCATGTATTGAGCATCTCCAGTGTTCCAGAAATGGTACTGTGCCTTGGATAAATAGGAATAAATTCAATAAATTCAATTTGCAGCAGCCCCTTGAAACTTCATTGTGAACTTCATTGTCTTCGAATTGAGGAAAACAAGGGTCCATGGAAGCCCAGTGACGTCCCTCTGCTCAATGGCAGAACCGGAATCTCCATGCCAGCCACTTGCAAAGTTCAGGTCTTCGGAGCTCAGTGTGTGGACGCAGCAGACACTGCAGGCTTCCTCTGTCCTTGAGGGCACAGGGAGGAGAGCGGGACCCATGGACGGTGCAGAGGGATACGCGGAGCCTAGGAGGAAAACATCCCTCACACAGCATCGAAGTGGCACAATACAAATATTAAAACCTACATTGTGCCTTATTGGGGCACTTCAGGTCTGGACACCCAAAGGGGCATGCCCTCAAGACAGCCAGGTGTCACTGCACACGCTCCGGTCAGCAGCTCCTTTGCGAGCCCTGGCCATGGCGTCTTCCCAACTGGGGTTCAGAGCGCACAAATCAAAGACAATCATCTCGGGTCAGGCTGGCTGAACTCCTCACCAAAAGGATCCATGAGCATGATTTTAAAAAGGTTCTTTCAAGGTTTTTTTCTTTTTCCCTGTTAAAGTTGTTATGCAGCATGGCAACTGGAACATGGAGAACACATTTGGAAACATCTTAACAAACAGGACTCGTTTTCCTTCCTCTGTTCATGCCTCCTGGACTCTGGCTGTCCCTCCTCCCTTTTTGTAGATGGATAAGACATAAATATAAATCTTTCCTGAGAATGACCCCAGATTGAATCACCAAGGAACATGCTAGAATTCTCTGCTCTGAAAATGTCCTCTGAGTTAGTGCTTAATAATGAGTTGCCAAGGAACATTCTAGAATTTTCTGCTCTGGAAATGTCCTCTGAGTTGGTGCTTAGCAAGGAAATTGGACTCATCATTGGAAAAAGATTTCTTCCTCCCCACCCCTGCCTTCCCTGCAACACACCAGGGACTGAACCAAGGGTCTCCAACATGATAGGCAAGTTCTCCACCTCTGAACTTCATGCACAGCCAAATGGGCTTTCTTAGGAGCTAGTGGGACTCCAAGTTCCATTATGGGAACCTTCTTTTCCCACTGATTTCTATCTGCTTATTTGCTCATCCAGGTGAAGCTCTGCTGAGTACAGGGCTTCTGACAGTTTACCTACAAAGGTGCTTCCCTTGCCTCTCTGTCAAGGAAAGGAAAGGAGCCCTGCCTCAGTCTAGAAGCTTGCAGCATCTCATGTGCATAGCCAGGGACTCTGTGTCTAGGCCTGCAGTGTGCACATGGTTGTAAAGGTCCTTGATGGGGGGACCGGACCAGTACAAGGGGGCAATCTGCCTGACCTACTGCATACCAGCCAAGTCATCCTGGGCAAGTCATCAAGCTCAGCTGCTCCTCCTGACATGAGAAAACCATGAGGTGGCATGCACTAGCCCACTCATGGCACCTGACATGGTCATTCACTTGATAGATGGGACTGTTTAACACTTGGGCTGCAGAAGGGGACAAAACAACCCAAACCGCAGCCTCTGGAGACTCAGGTGCCGGTGGGGCAGGACAGACGGTAGCAATCAACAGGGGCAGAGTGGGAGGATGCATACATTTGAGAGGAACTGAAAGCTGAAGTGCCAGAAGCCAGTGGGGACTTGGACATGCAGGGTGGGTGGTCTCAGCTGACCACCTAGAGAAGATGATATTTAATGAACAAAGATATAAGGCTATAGGGAAGTTAGTGGCTTGACAAAGATTCTTTGCTCCACCAAACTTAGCCAGGCTCCTGAACTTCTCCTACCCCCATCAGCGCCCTTCCTCACAAATCCAAATTTAGCAAGAACCCCGCTAAGTCATTTTAGCAAGAACTCCCCACCCCTGATATCTAATCACCCTCCATATCCTCATCCCTCACCACATATCCTCATCCCTCACCAACCCCCAGGTGACATCTGGTCCCTGTGGCCTGCCTTCAGCAAGAACCCTCCGAGGTTGGTTTCTCCAGCATCCCCTATCCCTGAAGTTTCTCCTCCGTCATTTTCCATCCACCCACCTCACCCTGCTCCCTGGCTGCTGACCCCCACTTGCCCAGGCCGTGTTGGGAGCTGCACCCCATCTCTCCACCCCACTGCAGGTTTCCATTGCAGAGGTCCCTTTACCTATTGTTGCAATGAATAAAATCTGTCTTCTTGTGCTTTAACAAGTATCATGGAATAACTTTTTTTCTTTAACACTATGCAAAAATCTGCATATATTCACTAAAATTTATCTGGTACTTAAAAATTGCTGTTTTAACCAAGACAGTTAGATGGAAGGAAGACATACTGGAGTGTTGGGGTACAGTGTGGGGCTACAGTTCCCATCAGCCTATTACATATATTTATGAATAACTCGTAGGGAGGAGCTCAAAAGCTCCAGTCATGGCAAGGAGGCCTGGAGGCGTGGCTCAGAGCACTTGCCTAGCCCCTGGGTTCCATCCCCACCCAGTACCACAAAAGGGTGAGGGCGTGGTGGGCAGCAATTCTTGGCTTGGCCAGTCCATGTGGGCCAAGGGAATTCTGCCTCCCTCATGCAGGAGCGACAGCAGTGGTGGGGCAGGAGCCAGCTCCCTACAGGGCTCCAGCACGGGCTTCTGTAGGGTGTCTGCAACTAGCCAGGGGCATCCTTTCCCAGGGCCTGTTGTTTGACCTTCTTCTGTGAATGGCCCAGGAAATCAAAAGGTCCCCCAAATCTCCGTAGGCCTCTGGGGATAGAATTGGTTCAAGCCTTGCAGACAGAGCTGCTGGCTTTCAGTCTGTGTGGGCTTTGCTGCTTCAGGCAATGTGTTTTATGCTGTCTACACAGACCCAGGGCAGGGCAGGTATCCTTGACCTCTGGATTTCAACTTGAGCCCCTCACTGAGGATCATGGTGGTGGAGGTGGGTTGTTTTGGTTTTGTTTTTTGGTACTGGGGATCAAACCCAGGGGTGCTTTACCACTAAGCTACATGCCCAGCTCTTTTTATTTTTTATTTTGAGACAGTCTCACTAAGTTGCCCAGATTGGCCTTGAGCTTGGAATCCTTCTGCCTCAGCTTCCAGAGTGGCTGGTGTTACAGGCCTGAGCCACACACCTGGCAAGAGAGGCAGTTTAGAGGGCTCTGTAGCTGCACTTACCCTTAGAGGAACCACTATCTACCCTGTGGCTATTTAAATTTCAATCATATTAACTGAAATTAAGTAGAATTTAAATTTCAGTCCTCAGGGTCATTTAATAGCCACAGTCGGCAAGTGGCTATTGAGTTGGGCAGCCCAGATTTGATTTCCCACCAGGAACTTTGCTGGGCAACACTGTTCCCAGAGGAGCCCCTGGTCATCCTGCAGACTGAGGATGGAATGGAGGGACCCAGAGGACCCTCTCCCCACCCTGTCTTCCATCTCTTTCTCCTCCCAGGCTCAGCCATCCCAAGGGACAGAAGGTGGCCTTTTCCCCAGATTGGAATCCAGTTCTGAGTAGCTCAGGGTTTTCCAACTTTGGCTCTGCTGGCCTTAGGGGCCAGGTAATTCCTCATTGTGGAAATTGTCCAGTGTAGTTCAGGGTGTTTTCTCTGTCAACAGCCCACTAAATGCTAATAACCTCCCCTCTCTTTGGTTATGACACCCCAAAATACTTTCAGACATTGCCAAATTGCTTGGATGTGTGGTTTGGGGGGTGTGGGGGGTTGCTGTGATCTGGAACCATTGGTTTAACTACAAAGACCTGTGAAGATGGAAGCCTCCAGGGGGCAGGGGGTGGTGTGTGCAGAATTGGCTTTTTCCACCATTAGCATCTTAGTGCACTTAGTTGCTTAGACACCTCTCCCCACCATCTCAAGGCCCATGGGATCTTGTCCAGGAGAACTTTGAGGGAGGGGAAGATAAAAGAGGTTATCAAGGGGCTGGGGGCTGCTGAGGGAGGGCGAGGGATGGTGACCTGCTTTGTACCCCGACTGTGACAACTTCCCTGCGGACAGTTGTTCACGGCACACCAAGAGAGACGCAGCCTTCAACAGTGTTGGCACGTCCTGGTGGCCTGCAGATCCTAGAATTCAATCAGAAGAGTCAAAAACGGAGGCACCAGGGCACGAGGCTCCCTCCCGCCATCATCAGCAGACACTCAAAGTTTCTGACCAACTCTGAATGCCAATCCCCTCCTCTCCTCTGCTGTGGCTAGCTCTGCCATAGCTCTCATAAAGCAGAGGTAGATAAGTGGTTAATGTGCCCCAACAAATAGCCCCAAAGCGTCCACTCCCTGCGCATGCAGAGCCGTCATCTGCTCACGCCACAACAGATGGTCATAACAAGGGTGCCTGGAGCGACCCGGGTGCAGAGCGGCCGCTGTGAGTCTAGGGTGAGTGAGGAATGGGTCCTTTATAGCCTAACAATTCACGGGTAATGACCTAACATCGCTCCTCTGGGAACTGGGCCCAAGGAATATATTTTTGCAGGTAACGGCAAATAAGAGCCAACTCGGCAAAGGCTGAGACTAAATAAATCTCCTGCCCCCAGGAGAATTGACACAGTTTGACAAAAGCAATCTATAAGCACTCTGCTGAATCTCAAATGCCTGCGATGGGACTGAGAATGGGATTCATTGCCTGGTTTATAAAACCCAGAGGAGCCCAAGGGAGCCAGAAACCTGTCCCTCCCCACAGATGACTCAAAAGGCAGGGGAGGCCCTTGTCTGGGATTGGAGGTAGGGGTGTCTTGTGTGTGCTGGGGAAAACTGGTGGGAACAGTGAGAATAACTTCCTTCATTTGGTTCACTGGCAAACTCCTATTCATCCCTCAAAACTCTGCTCATGAGTCACCTCCTCTAGGAAGCCCTTCTTCAGTCCTGGAATTGTCTGCAGTTGAATCAGTCTTGATTCCACCCTTGACCTCACTGATTCTCCAGTCTTCAGGGTCGCTCTTGCCTTTTCAAAAAAAAGTTTTATTGGGCTGGGGTATAGCTCAGTTGGTAGAGTGCCTGCCTCACAAACACAAGGCCCTGGGTTCAATCCCCAGCACCAAAAAAAAAAAAAAAGAAAGAAAAAAGAAAAGTATTATTATTTTATTTTATTTGGAGTGCTGGGGATTGAACCCTGGGGCACTCTACCACTGAGGTGCATCCTCAGCCCTTTTTATTTATTTTTTTTATTTTGAGTCAGGGTCTTGCTAAGTTGCCCAGACTGGCATTTAACTTGCCATCCTCCTGCCTCAACCTCCCCAGTCACTGGGACTACAGGTGTGTGCTACCTCGCCTGACTAATGCCACTATCTTGGAGAACCACTGTCCTACATGAAGTCCTTCATTGACCAAAATGTCATTATGTGGCTGATGCAGTCACTGCAGCTGATTGCATCACAGGTTGCTGGAGCCACTTCTTCTGTCCTGTCACCTCTTTTCTCCTCACTGCTCCTTCCTCCTGCACCACCACCATGATCCTTAGTGATTCCACAGATGTGGCTAGGTTTGCAGACGGAGGGAGGAAGAGGTACAGTGGGAAGAGCAAAGCTTCCCACTGCACCCGGGTCACTCCGCCTTGCAGACTGCCAGCGCGGCCTCCCGACAGGCCCCTGGCGCGCTGGGCTGCTCTGCTGCTCCTGGTTGGGACACTCCACCAATCACCTGGCCCACCTCCCTGTGACCCAGGACCCTCAGCAAGGATCCTGCCCAACCTTGCTCCAGCCCTCTCTGGGCTCAGGGAGGGCAAGGAGCGATTCCTGCCTCATTCTTTTTT
>JAJEJO010001841.1:73295-91160 GCA_020662805.1 Glaucomys volans | reverse complement strand
TTTTTTTTTTTTTTTGTGTGTGTGTGTGTGTGTGTGTGTGCGGTGCTGGGGATTGAACCCAGGGCCTTATGCTTGCAAGGCAGGCACCCTACCAACTGAGCTATATCCCCAGCCCTCCTGCCTCATTCTTGTGATAGATTCTCTTCCAGGACCATCAAGATCATGGGCCTGGATGCGGGGCACACAGCTGAATCCTAGCTGCCCCAGAGTCTGAGGCAGGAGAATGGCAAGTTTGAGTCCAGCCTGGGTAACTTAACAAGACCCTATCTCAAAATAAAAACTAAAAGGGCTGGGGACATATCTCGGTGGTGAGGCCCCCTGAGGATGGCCATTTACATTTAATGGAGGAGAGTTAAGCTCAATGGGCAAAATCTTTCAATTCAGGAATAGAATTTCTGGCTTCAAATTTGACATGGTTTTCCCAAAACAAATATCAGTCTTTCTCCAGTGTGGAATCAGAAGCAGTTAGGGCCTGAAAATGAGCCTCCACAACTTTAGAAAGATAGGATCCAAATTTATGCTGGGTACATGGTATTAAAAAACATTATTCAGTGTTCCATGTTAAAGCACCCCAAGGCAGACTTCATGCAGGACCATCACACAGGTATGGAGACCAACTTGACAGGATGTCACAGTGGGGGAGAGATGGGGCTTGATTCCTAATTCGGCCAGGGCAAGTGATATCCATGGACTATGATGAGGTCAGTGGACAAAAAATGACTAAAGGAAATCTCAGGGCTGAGGAGAATCTGGTTAAACTGACTTAACAGGTTTCTTGCTAAAGATGGGCCAGGTGACTGGACATCACTGGGGGGATGGTGGAGGATACGGAACCTGATCAGATATCAAGGGGTGGGGGGTTCCTGCTATACTGACTCAGTAGCGTTCTTGCTAAAACTGGCTTTTGTAAGGGATGCACAGATGGGCCTGGGATAAGGCTCAAAAGCCTGGCTGAGGTCTTGACAAGCAGGAGTCAATCCTTGGTCCCCTCTTTGTGAGTGCATCGTCAACTATCATGGTTGTTTGCCAGTTGCTCTGCTAAACTCTTGGTCCCTTGAGGGCAGGACCAGAATAACTGATATTTATGGATTTGCCGGGCTCCAGTCGAAGCATGTTATACGTTAACTCATTTCAACTACATAGTGAACTCACAAGGTGGGTACCAAGATGGCCTCATTACTGGTGGGAAACTGAGGCAGAGAGGCTGCGTGGCCTGCCCTAGCTTAACCACACCACGTGTGGCCAGGATCCGTAGCCTGGCCTTGAGCCATACTCACCTGCTCAACTGCAGCCTTCATCTCTACACTCCCAGGATCTAGGAGCGCCTTGCTCTGGCTGGGGAAATGGGGCTCACTTTCACTGGGCCATTCTGAAAAGGACTAAGTCACGGAGGTCCCTGCCAATCATCTCCTGATGACGCACAGTGACTAACAGTGCCCCCTGCTATGACTCCTTTGAGCCAGGGTGCTAGGGGAGGCAGGGTGGGGGTCAGTCAGAGTCAGGGCTGGTCCACCAATAACACACACTCTAGGGAGGAGACCAACACCCCAAGTGCTGCCAGGCAACAAGGTCCCTAGGTCCTCCTGCATTGCGAGGGGCCTAGGATGGTGACCACCAGAGAAATGAGTGTGAACAGTCCAGGTAAGGGAGGTGAGGGACCTGAAGGACCCTCAGGCATCCTCAGGTCAGACACCAGAAAAGTTCTTCTATCCCAAGCCTGCAAGAGACGAGAGGGGACCTGGAGTGAGTGACCTTGACCCTCCTGCATGGATACCTGTATCCTCAGTGAAATGGGGAACACAGCCTGGCAAGGTGGTCCTCACCTGCAGTCTCAGCTCCTAAACCCCAGAGCTCAGAGCCAGCCTGGTTAACACAGTGAGACCTCCATTGAAGCCCTTTGTATATCTTATTTTGAGAGAGGGTCTCACTGAGTTGCTGAGGGTCTCACTAAATTTTAAGGTCACTGTCATTTAGGAACAGAGGAGGAATTTGAATTAACTGGGAGCCTGCTGCTCAGGTTTTCCTGTTTGGGTCCAGTGTTGAAGGTCCAACTCCTTCCTTGGGCCTGCAGTCCACTGGGAACTCGTGGCCCGGTGCAAGTACCTGGGTCTTTCAACATCACAAATCAAATCCTGCTCTCCCCTTTTGGAAAATTCTTCAGTGGCTTCCCATTGTTCTTGGTATGCATTTCAAAATGCACAGGAGGGCTGGGTGTGGTGGCGCTTGCCTGTGATCCCAGCACGCAGGAGACTAAGGCAGGAGGATCACACGTTTCAGACCAGCCACACAATTTAGCAAAACAAAAAATAAAAAGAGCTGGGATGTAGCTCAGTGGGCTCAATCCCTAGTATCAGGAAAAGCAAAATAAAATTAAAGTGCAGGAGGGCTAGGGTGTAACTCAGGGGTCAAACAGGTGCCTATCAGGCACTTACAGGAAGCCCTGGGTGCAATCCCCAGAGCTGAATAAAAAAAGGTGTGTGTGTGTGTGTGTTGGGGGTAGGGGGGATCTAAACCTGGAGTGTGGCACACACCTGTAATTCCAGGGAGAAGACTGAGGCAGGAGGATCACCAATTCATTTAGTGAGACCCTGTCTCAAAACAAGAAAAATAAAAAGGGCCAGGGATGTGTCTCAGTGGTAAAGCGCACCTGGATTCAGTCTCTGGTACCAAAAGAAAAAAAACAATTGTCCCTGTCTACCTTGCTTCAACCCTCTTCTCATTCCCTACACCGTGTTCCTTCCTAATTTAGGATATTTACTGGAGCCCTCTTTTTTCACCCAGCTTATATTTGTTTAATAACAATCCCAAAGTCCAGCACAGGGTCTGCCATATGGAAAGTTTTCAATAAGTATTTTATGAATGAATTGATCAATTAATGAACAAATATGTAAAGTAGAAACCTGTGAAGCAAGACCCCAACAACACGTATTTTAAGCTAAATTTATTTTTACTAACAACACCAGGTCCCTCACCTGACTGTCCTTTAATCCATCTGCAGATTCACTTGCACATTCTCTGGGCACCTGCCACTTCTAAGGCCACAGCAATGACAAAGCAAAATCAAAAAGCTTGTCAAAACCCCAGCAGGTCTATCAGCAAAACAAAGAGTTTGTTCATTAACTACTAATGGCCTTGGGTTTCTCCTCTAATCCCCATCTCAGAAGGCACCCCCACCCCAAGGCATTCTGGACCGTGAGCCCTCTGAGCATCCCTACCAGTCAGAGGGAGGAAGCAGGGCAGGGCCTGCTGGGAGGCACCGCCAAATCTCTCTGAAAGCCGAGCTCCTTGATTCAGAAGGCCTTTAGGACTCGTCCTTGAATGAGCAGTGAAGGCTCTCCCACTTGGCACTAGTATAAGCTGGTATTTACATTTTGGAGAGCACTTTGGAATTGCTCTTCAAATGTTAAAGACTATTGCTAGATATAAAGATTGCCTACGCCATCTTCCCCATCAATTCTACCTTCATCTTTTTATCCTAAACTGTTCTTTCACATTTGCACAAAAATGTGCACACAAGAATGTTCTTTGCAGCTTTCTCCATTCAAGTGAACATGGAAGCAATCTAAGTGTCCAGCAATGGGGGATTCATCAAATACATCATGGTATATTCTTACCATGGGATATTAGGTAGCTCTTAGAACAGGGGAGGGGTAAGAAAAAATCAAAGGGAAAAGCATACTTCAGAACCAATGTGTATGATGCCATCCAGGTTAAAGATATTTAGTAAAGTTGGGTAAATTCTGGAAATTGAAGGGAAAGGTGGTGGGAACAGTTTGGAAAGGAGGCTTCCAGGAGTGAATGGCAGATATCTCAGATGACACTTCAAGGATGAAACCAGGAGAGCAGAGAAGGGAATCCCTAGAGGGGAGTGTGAAGGCTCAGAGATCAGCCCCCTTCCCCCACCAGTCCCAGACCTAGAGCAGAGACAGGAGAGGAGGTGGGCAGGCTGGCATCACTTAGGAACCGTGTCCTGAGAGCAAGACCAGACCTTGAAGAGATTGTCACCAGAGGGATGCAAAACATTTATGGTATAAAGACAAGAGAAGGACTGGAGGTAGCTTTCCTGGGAGAAAGCTGCATGCTCCCCACTTCTTTTTGTTAAGAGATGGAACCTGGCCCCTAATTTCTGGGCTCAAGAAGTCCTCCTGCCTCAGCCTCCAGAGTCGCTGGGACTCTAGGCTGCTGCATGCCCCTTGAGGTCCTGTCCCCTGCCCACCTCTGGCTCCCCTGGGGGAGAAGGCATCCCTGGAGGGGTTGCTCTCAGGTGAACAGGACCAGAGGAAGAAGGCTAAGGGGAGCACCTCTGCTCCACATGGGCTTTCTGAGTCCGCCCGCTCACAATGGGCAGCAGGGACTTGGATCTGAATGCTGCTGCAGGCCCAGGATGCGTCTGCCCAGCAAGACCAGGCAGTGCCCTCCAGTGTGACTCATGAGCACAATGTCCACAGAGCTGAAATCACACAGCAGGTCCACACAGAGTGGGCCTCCCAGTTGAGAGTCCTGGGAAAAGAGACCAGACAGGGAGCAAACTTGTCCTGAAGGTGTGAGAGGCTGGGCCTTGTCCTGTGCTTTGCTTGTCTGTCTTTCCTTTTTTTATTTTTTCTCTTCATTTCTTTTCCTTCCTTCCTTCCTTCCTTCCTTCCTTCCTTCCTTCCTTCCTTCCTTCCTTCCTCTTTCTTTCTCTCTTTCTCTTTCTTCTTTCTTTCTATTATTCTTTCAGTGCTGAGAATGGAACTTAGGGCCTCCAGTGTGCCGAACATGAGCCCTCACCCTGGCTACACCTCCAGCCCCTGTTCCTTTCTTGGAGGGAGACACAGAGCTGTGGTTACCATATGGCTGTGTCAAACAGCTGATGTAGCAGAGGTTAGCATTGAAGAAGGGCCCTAGGTCCTAGGTCAAGAGGACAGGTGGGCAGGGCCTTCAGGAACCCTTGTCTCCTAAGCTAAGCTTGGCTAGAAGAAGGGCAGAGGGAAACTGTTATCAACAGGGGGGTGCCCTGGGCAGACCCTGGTCCTTTGAGAGAACACTTCCCATGCCACAGAAGAGAGCAGGAGTGTGGAGCACCTGGCTTTCTCACTGACACCAGGGCATGGGCCAGCATAGGCAGGGTGGCACAGAGAAAAGCCCACCCTGGAGCCACCCGGGGGAAAGAGGTTGCAGGACTTGGGATCAGGTGGATGAGGTGCATGAGGAAGAGGAAGGGTACTAGGGAACTCTAGGTTTTTGTTGTATTTTGTTACTAATGTGGTGCTGGGGATGGAACCCCAAGCCCGGTGCATGCTAAGCCCGTGATGTCACTGAGCTACACCCCAGCTCCTAGTGAACCCCTGAGTTCACTCATCCCTCCATGTCTCCTGACTGAGCTCCTTTACATATTGAATCCTCAGTAGTGGCACCCAATTTCTAGGTTAGAGATTCTTGAACTGCAATGTGGTGGTGGAGGAGGGCATGTGGCCAGGGAACTTGGCTTGAAACACACACACTGTTCTGTTTGAATTTTCTATTTATTTGGAAGTGGGAAACACAAAATGATGGAGATAACTGCAATTGAGAACTCCCAAATTGTCGAAAGGAGGTCCCACACTGAGCCCTGGAGACTGCAGCTAATGCATTGCTCCTGCCTTCACTTGAGTAGAGGACAGCAACAGCTCATTACTACGTGGTAGTGTTGAAAGTGCTGGAGAGAAAGACCACCGCAGAGAAGTCTGTTGAAGGTGCAACCTAACCCATTGGTGGATGGATTCTTGTCCCAGAGAGCTTCCTGGAGGGAGTGACGCAGTTTGTTCAACAGCTTTCTGTCACTATAAAAATACCTAAGACAATCAACTTACAAAGAGAAAAGGTTGATTTTGGTTCGTGATTGTTTGGCCCTGTGGCTTTGGGTCTGTGGTGAGGCAGCACATCATGGCGGAAATATATGGTGGATCAATCACTCACCTCACCTCCAGGAAGCAAAAGAAAAGAGGAAGGAGTTGGGGAGCCACAGTGATCTAAGGGCCTCCCACTGGGCCCTACTTCTCAAAGTTTTCACCACCTCTCAATAGCGCCACCCTGGCGAGCAAGCCTTCAGAACGTGGGCCTTGGGGTCCATCAGCACACACACTGCAGCAGGCCTCCAGGTGTGGCTCAGCTGACAGGTGGGCCATTTATGTAGAAGGAGAATTTATGGTGGAAGCCGAGCAGTCGGGGTGGGGAAGTGTCAAGCCATTTTTGCTCTGGTTGAGTCTGACAGGAGGATAAAACCCCAGGCAGAGATCTAGCAGGTGTGGTGGACTGCCATCCTCCCTGCTTTACAGACAAGGAAGTCACAGCTCAGATTGGTTAGGGACCCTGCTGACAGCAACATGGCTGGTTAATGGCAGAGCTGAGTTCCAGGTCCAGGGTCAGAGGTGCCAGAGACTGTAAAGTTGTTCCAGGGCTTCACGGAGACAGCCCTCAACAAGCACTTGCTGCCTAATTAGCTCTGTGCCTTCCGGTCCAGAAAGGCTTTTCAGAGAGTCTCTGAAGATGATCTACAGAAGAGAGAGGGTTTAATTGATAGGAACCAGAAGGCAAAAAAATGGCTTCTATTAGAATGAGCTCATGTTCTTGTCTGATTTCCTTCTGATGATGAGATAAGCAAGGAAAATGGCAGAATTTCAAGTTACACCCAAACCACCAAGAATCCTTCCCAGTCTCCAGCACCCACAGGCAGTTGGAGCTCAGTTCCTGCCTGTTCAGCCCCACGTCTGCCTTCGCCCCCCACATCGCCCCTCCACCCTCCCTCCCAGCAACACTCCCTGCCTCGCTCTCCCAGGCTGGAGCTGTAGAGTCTCAGAGGAAGACCCAGAGGCTCCTCCCAACCTGCCACTCCCACAGTTGGTGACAGGGACACTTACCAGATGTGCCCCATCTTCTTCAGTGATGTGCCCATTTAAAGGGAGGGAAACTGAGATCTGCACTATAGCGACTTAGGTTTGGCACCGCTGAAGCGAGCTTCCGTACCTGGAACTCCCAGGTTCTCACCCCCTGAATCCCGCCAGGAAGGACATGTCACACAGCCAACAAACGAAGCTGTGCGATCCACCGGGAAGGGTCTGGATTCAGGAGGTGGGATCGCAGGAGCTGGGACCATGGCCAAGTCTGAGGGAGGAACTATGGTGTGTTTACTCATTCCCCCCTTGAGGGACATTTGACTTCTAAAAAGTAACATTACATTTTTTTTAACAACAATCAACTTTTTCATTTTCCCACGACTGTACTATAAATCATATTCTCCATTTTTGCCAATGGTCTCTGTCTTATTAATCAGGAATGCTCTTGGGGACCCCTCTGGGGCTGGTATGTGGGCTGTGGGCTATCTTCAGCAGCAGGGCCTGGTTTCTCTGCAGGGAGTGCTAAAGCCCTGCTCTGTAGCTGTGGGAGCCAGCACGCCCTGATCTGCCTCAGTGGGTGTGAATGCCCGGCCTCTCTCCATCAGCCAGGAGGAGCCAGGTGAGTGGGCAATGGCCTCCACATCTTGAGCCAACTTCCCACCCTGGTGTCCTTTCCCTGTATGCACATCCCCAGGTCCTCACTCAGAGGGCGAGGGTGGGAATATCGATGGGCCCCACCTCCCGAGTTCCCTGGATCTATTCAGTGGTCATCCTCCTGGTGTCCCCCTGCCCCACTGAACCAGCCTCTCCCCTGTCCCCATACTCTGGGTTCCTGACCCCGAGACAAAGATGAACTTCAAACACTTTGGCAAGGCTAGAAAACACCAGAAAGGAAGTTGTATTCACTTGCTGGGGCCGCCATGACAAAGTTGCACAAACCAGGTGGCTTACATGATAGAAATGGGCTGTTTTGCTGTTCTAGAGGCAGGAAGTTCAAGATCAAGGTGTCCACAGGTTGGTTACTTCTGAAGGCTGCAAGGGAGAGTCCATCCCATGCCTCTCCTGCAGCTTCAGGGGAGTTGTTGGCAGTTTTTGATCTTCCTTGGCTTGTAGAAGAGTCACCCCATCTCTTCATCTTCAAATGGCGTTCTCCCAGTGTCCACATCCCTGCATCCAAGTGTCCCTTGGCGTAAGGACAGCAGCCATTTCAGAATAAGACCCACTGGCATGACCTCCTCTTAACTTTAATGGCGTCTACAACCCTATTTCCACATGAGGTCATTCTGAGGTAGTGAGGATTAGGATTTCAATATATAAGTCTTGGGGCCACAATTCCTATAACAAAAGTGGAGAGGTGATACAGGAAGGGGAGGAAATCCCTGGAAAAGGTGTTATCAAACAGGTCTCCATCGTGGGCAACTGGAATCCCATGGAAAACGCAGAAATCAGCGAGGAACCCCAGGGGTGAGGGAGCTGGGGTGTTTTTACAGAGGGCCCTCCCCAGCACCACAGCCTGGGGCTCCTGGCTGGTCTGACCCCCAGGCAACCAGACACAGAAATCCACCTTCTCAGCCCAGGCCATCACTCTGGGCTTTGAAATGTGGGTCTCGTGCCCCCAGCCCTGTGCAGTCTTGACATGTGATCACCACCTGTAAGGACCAGACTCAGATTCACATGTCTTCAAGAACTGGTACATGGGGTACCCCATGGTGTTTGCACCCTGAGTCCCCAGGGAGGCCTCAGGGGGTCTCACTTCTCAGCCACCATGGCCAACTGACCTTGCTTGCTGGGATACCTGCTGCTTGAAACTTCCTATTCTTCTTGGAGGTGTTTCCACATCAGCAGGTAGGCTCGCTACCTTTGTTTTAAAAGCTTCCCAAGACAAAATGGCAATTATCAAGAATACAGGCAACAATAAATGTGGGCGAGGGCATGGGGGAAAGGTGCACTCATACAGTGCTGGTGGGACTGCAGATTGGCACAGCCATTATGGAAAGCAGTGTGGAGATTCCATACAAAACTTGGAATGGAACCACCATTTGACCCAGTCATCCCCCTCCTTGGTATGTACCCAAAGGACTTAAAGTCAGCATACTACAGTGACACAGCCACATCAATGTTTATAGCAGCTCAAATCACAATAGCTGAACTATGGAACCAACCTAGATGCCCATATATATATATATTTGAAGGAATATTACTCAACTTTAAGAAGAATGGAACTATGGCATTTGCCATTCTTGGATACTAACTGAAATAAACCAATTCCAAAAAATCAAAGAATGAATGTTTTCTCTGATATGCAGATGCTAATTCACAGTAGGTGGAGAGGTCTAGGGAAAAATAGAGTTACTTTAGATTAGGTAGCGGGAAGTGAAAGGAGGGGAAGGAATATGGGGATAGGAAGGATAATAGAATGAAACAGACATTATTACCTTACGTACATATATGACTACATGGCCCATGTGATTCTACAGCACGTACAATCAGAAAAATGAGAAATTATACCCCATTTACGTATGATATACCAAAGAGCATAAATGCATTCCACTATCATGTAATCAGAACAAATGGAAAAAAAAAAAAAAGCTTCCCAAGAGCCCACCATGTGGATGTAACATGATGTATTTGTTCTTCAGCTGAGGAGCATGTAGATTGTTTCCCTTTTCAGTATGAATAGGAATGCCACAAAGGATACAATGTACACTTATCGGCATGACAGGTCTAGAGGTAGGATTGCTAGGTCAAATGGCATGTGTATGATGATCCAATCAGGGAAATCAGCATAGCCATCACCTCAAACATTTATCATTTCTTTGTGGTGATACATTTAAATCCTCTCTCATAGTGTCTTGAAGTAGACAATACATTTTTGTTAGCTATAATCACCTGACTGTGAGATACAACCCCAGGACTCACTCTTCCTAAGCAACCCACATTGTTGACCCAACCTTCCCTATTACCTCTCTACTCCTCAGCTAATAATATTAATATTATTAACTAATATTCTCTTTACTTCTGTGAGATCCACTCTATTAGATTCCACCTATGAGAGAGACCATGCAGTACTTATCTTTCTGCTCCTGGCTTGTTTCACTTGAGCACAATGTTCTCCAAGTTGTTGCAGATGAAAGAATTTTACCTTTTTATGACTGACTAATATTCCATTGGGTATATACCACATTTTCCTTATCTATTCATCCATTAAGGGACAATTAGGTTGATTCCATATCTCTGCTACTGTGAATAGGGCTGCAATAAACATGGGAGTAGATATGACTCTTTGAACATACTGACTTCCTTTCCTTTCAATACCCAGGAGTAGGATAGCTGGGTCATATGATAGTTTTAAGATTTTTTTTTTTAAACCAGGGATTGAAACTGGGGGCGCTTTAACACTAGAGTACATTCCCAGCCCTTTTAACACTTTTTTTTTTTTTTTAGAACCAGGGATTGAACTCAGGGACACTCGGCCACTGAGCCACATCCCAGCCCTATTTTGTATTTTATTTAGAGACAGAGTCTCACTGAGTTGCTTAGGGCCTTGCTAAGTTGCCGAGGCTGGCTTTGAACTCGCAATCCTCCTGACTCAGCCTCCCAAGTCGCTTGGATTACAGGCGTGCGCCACCACGCCCGGCTAACATGTTATTTTTGAGAGAGCAAAAACAAACCTTCTAAGTTGCTGGGGCTGGCCTCAAACTTACAATCCTCCTGCCTCAGTCTCCCTAGTCACTGGGATTACAGACCTGGGCCACTGCGCCTGGTTCTATGTTTTAGATTTTGAGCAATTTCCATACTGTTTTCCACAATAGCCATAGTGATTCACATTCCCACCAACAGTGTCTAGGAGCTCCCCTTTCCCACAGCCTCCCTGTGCTCATTGTTGTTGTCTTTGGTATGTTTGATTAATTAGTTAACCAGCTTGTTTGTTCCTCCTGTTGCAGGGCAGGGATGGAGCCAGGGACTCAGGTGTGCTAGCCGAGCACTCTGCCCTGAGCTCTGCCCTCGGCTCTTTTATTAGAACATTTATGGACTCCTACTTTAAGGCAGGCTCTGGGCTAAGGACTGTGAACAGGAAGAAGGGGTGGCAGCCCCCATCTCTGAGGAGCTTGTGATCTGGGGGAGGTAGGTGCAGCGGGGTAAGCAAGGTGAACCGAATGGGTCTGAGTCACGATGCTTGTTTGGGACAAGTTTGGCTACATGTGAAACCAAGAGCAGGGACAGTAGGATGGGAGCACCAGTCTGGTCACTGCAGCTTTGGGACTTCGTGTGTGTACTGGGGATTGACACCAGGGCACTCCACTACTGAGCTGCATCCCCAGCACCCTCTCCCTTTTATTTCAAGACAGGGTCTCATAAGTTGCCCAGACTGGCCTCAAACTAGCAATCCTCCTGCCTCAGCCTCCTGAGTTGCTGGGATTACAGGCATGTGCCCCTGTGCCCAGGGGACTTTACCTTAAACAAGATAATAGCAGAGGTGGGGACTGTGGTGGAGGCTGTTCCAAACTGCGCCAGTCAACACATTAACACAGCCATGATCTCCTGCCCAGACTTCCATTCCTCAGCCGCCACCCTGGCCAAGCCTGCAGGGAGCCTCGAGAAGACAGGCAGGGGCAGGCGCAGGAGGGCCTTCCACTCTGCCAGCCCCTTCTTCAGACGAGGCCCCCCAGGCAGCGGGCAGTGAATGGAAAACCAGCCCCCTGGGTGCTGCTGTCTCATTAGGGCTCTGCCCTGGGTAGCATCCTGCACTTGACACATGCTCACTGGACTAGAAGGCGGTGGGGACCCTGAGGGAAGCCAGAATCTCAGAGGGCAGGACCCCAGGGCTCCAGGGTCAAGTCTGTGTGTCAGACATGGAAACAGAGGCCCAGAGACAGAAGCAAGATGCCCAAATCCCCACACTGACTTAATGATTGTTAACAACATAATTAATAATTTTTAAAGTTGACGTTTATTGAACACTTATTTATAATACGCCAGGCACTGGCCTATTAAGTGCTTGTTAGAAATATTCTGATTTCATCATCCCAACCCTCCAAGGTAACAAATGTTCACTATCTCTATTTGACCAGACTGGGAAACTGAGGCCAGGCTTTTGGGGGCATGTTATTCTGAGGAGCCCAAGCACCCGTAACAGGCCACCCCAGTTAAGGTGTGCAGCTCGGGCAAGGCGGGGAGCCCCAACCATGCAGGCCTCCCACATTCCACCTTGGCTGGGGCCCAGAGACAGGAACGGGCAGGGAGCACCCGGAGGCCTGTCTGTGCTGGATCAAAGCACCAGTTAGGAGGTGCAGAGCAGCGCAAGCCGCAGCTTCCTGGCCTCAGAGGCCCCGGGGTGCCAGCGCGGAGCCCCCTTACCTCTCCTGACTCATATCAAGCCCAACATCGGCCTCAGTGCCCCAGCTAAGGGTCCTGGGAGGATGGGCAGCAAGATAGCGCCACCAAGCCCCAGCAGGTCTCTCAGGAACACTTCGCTCCATGGAAACTCACTAGCCCCAGGTTTATACTTGTCCCCCTCCCCAGTGACATACCCAAGGCTGCTAACAAACTATAGGGCAGTCTGGGAGCAACAATCTGGGGAGCAAATGCTGACGTTCCCTTGGAGCACAGGGGCAGACCACTCGATGCCCAGCCAGACCCTACTGGTCAGAGGGCGAATCCCTGGAGAAGCAAGCACTTCCCCCATGCACTGCCCAGGCAGCCCATCTGAGGAATGAGGCCAGGGATCCTGTGTGTGCTGTAAGGAAAACCCCTCTTCCTCTCCAAATTTCAGAACCAATAAAGTACACATGCAAAACCGAGGGTCGGAAGTGGAAGGTCAAAGAGGCCACCCTGCCTCCCGTGGAAGAGGGAGCCCAAGAGCCAAGGATTGGCCACAGACACCAGCCAGGCCTGGCCCCCAGGTCCTGACTCCTAGCCAGTGTTCCATCCATGTCTCTATTTGTTTCCAACAGTTACCATAAAAAGGGACCACAATTTTAGTGGCTTTAAAATGTCAGAAATTTGTAATCTCATTGTTTTGTAGATTAGAAGCGCAGTAAGAGCTCACTAGACAAAAGCAAGTCAGTCAAGTTGTGTCCTGTCCTGGAGGCTCCAGGGCAGAGCCCATTAGTTGTAGATTTGGCTTGTGGCCAGAATTGGGTTCCTTGTGTTTGTGGGACCCAGGTCTGTTTTCTTGCTGGCTGCAGAGGAGAAGCCACTGCATTCCTTGACCCTTTCTCCATCTTCAAAGGCAGCGATGGCTGCAGAGTCCTCAGCTGCATTTTCTAGTCCACTACTCTTGGATCTTTTCTTGCACTTTTAAGGACTGATGTGATTAAGTGGGACCCACCCAGATAACCAGGATGCTCACTTTCCATCTCAAAGTCCTTAACATAATCCTACCTGCAAAGTGCCTTTCCCATGGAAGGAAGCTGTAGAGAACAGTTTCTGTTTCTCCTGCGTCATCAACATCACTGAAATCAATATGAAGATTTCCGTGACCAAAGGTGGGGCCAAGCAAGTAGTCACTCAGCAGCAGACTCCAGCTAGGTGTCTCTCTTCCAATTCAGCTCTGACCCTAACTACCTGGAGACAGCACCAGATGCCATAGGTTGAGGGCTCAGTCTCTAAAATTGTTCCCCATTTCAGATGCCAGTTGCAAGCCTGGGGTTCTTCCAGGAAATTCTGGGAACTTCTAGCTGATCTGCTATAAACTGGGATTCCCACAGGATCCTCTTTGTGTTCAATTAATTTGCTAGAAGGGTTGGGTGTGTAATTCAGAGGTGAGTGCTTGCCTAGTGTGCACGAGGCCCTGGGTTCCATCCCCAGCACTGTAAAAAGAGAAAAGAAAAAAGAAAGAAAGAAAGAAAGAGAGAGAGAGAGAGAGAGAGAGAGAGAAAGAAAGAAAGAAAGAAAGAAAGAAAGAAAGAAAGAAAAAAAAGAATTGCACACTTACTGGCATATTATCAAAAGCATTGCAAAGGATACAGATGAAATGATGCACAGGGCAAGGGGCGTGGAGCCTCAGTGCCCTCTCTGGGTGTAACAACCCCAAGAACCTCCGTGTGTCCAGCTCTCCAGAAGCTCATCTGAACCCTGTTCTTGTGAAGTTTTATGGAAGCTTCTTTATGATAAAGGCATGATGATTACATCGCTGTCCGTTGGTGATTCACTGACTTTAGAGGTTGGGGGGCGGAGCTGGAAGTTCCAACCCTCTAAAGTGCCCTGGGCTTTCAGGTGCCCCATCCTCTATTCTGAAGCCACCCAGGGGCAGCCAAGCCATCAGCAGCTCATTCACATGCAAAAGCACACTTTTCATTTTGAAGATTCCAGTGGTTTTAGGAGTTTGTGACAGGAAATGGGAGCAGGGATAGGGTGTGCAAACTAACCACCAAGGAACCAATATTATGGTGCTAGGGATGGAATTCAGGGCCACTCACATGCACCCCAGTCCCATGTCAGTAAATTAATCACAAATTCGAGGGATTAAGGTGTGGACATCTTCAGAGGGCAATACTCTGCTTCCCTCCCCATCCTGGTCACTGCCTGCCTCAGCGAGATGCCCTCTACAGCTGCCCTGGGCTGGCTTAGCTCATCAAGGACAGAGGCCCCCTGCCCCCATCCAGGCTTTGCAGTGTGGGGCTCCCTGCCTTTCTCCAGGGTACTCACTGCAGTTCAGCAAATGATTTTTTTCCCCCTCTGCCATAAAAGAAGTATATGAAAATTAAAGTTTGGAAAACACAAAAAGGGAAAAGATTGCAAGAAAAGAATTTTAGCCCCCAAAACAACCATGTTGCTGAACTTCCTTGGAATCTTTTATTCCATGCACTGGTTGAAAGTTGTGTGTTTTGTTTGTTTGTTTGTTTTTGTTTTTAATCCTGGGGATCAAACTCAGGATCTTGAGCAGTAGTACATACTCTACCACTGAGCTACACCCTGCAAGTTGACTTTTTGAGACTAGAGTTGTAATCCTATTAGAGAAATGAAATTGTGCACTGTTTTTCACAGAGCATTATATCATACACAGCTTTGCTACACTCAAATTAATTCTTTCTAAATACTTTGAAATGGCTACCTACTATTTCGCCATGCAAATGGATATTCTGTAGCTACTAACCTATTCCTCTATTGTGGGACCTTTAGGTGGTTTAAGATGCACTTCTTAGAGGAAGAATTGTTAGATCTAAATATTAACCTCTTTTTCTTCTTCTTTTTTTTCTTTTTCTTGTTTGGTACTGGGGATAGAATCCAGGGGTACTCTACCACTGAGCTATATCTCCAGCCCTTTTTATTTTTTGAGACAGGATTTTGCTAAATTGCTGAAGCTGGCCTTGAACTTTAGATCCTCCTTTCTCTTGAGTCTGGGATTATAGGCGTACACCACTGTGCCTGGCAGGAACCTCTTTTGAAGTTCTTGTTGCTAACTTATAGGGTGGCTGCCCACGTCCAGTCCAGTATTTTGGGACAGGTCTTGTTTACTCATGCCTGTTATCCTGGCATCCTTCACTGTATCCTGTCGGAGTGATAAATCACCCAGTAATCCCACCCACAAGCTGCTCTAGGGATTCAAAGGAGCCTTCTTCTCTGTGCCCCGGTTCTCCAGTGTGAATCTCTGGGGTTCCAGCTACACACTCTCCGCTCCCCTGGCTGCTGTGCTAACTGGCTATCATGTCTACACAGAACGCACTTGCCAGCCTGACGGTTCGGGCATGATGAGGACAGAGGACGCACTTCACCCTGCCCAAGACGCCAGAAAGCTCCCACCAGGTGACACTGGGATGCGGTGGTGGTTCCAGACCAGACATCATGGGGCAGCTCAGGAAAGTTGATCACAAGAGTAAATAGGGTGACGTCAGGTCCTTGGCAATACTGCCGCAGGTTGAGGTGCAAAGAGTCTGATCAGAAAGGGCTCCTGGTGGGTAGGCGCTCCTCTCAGAGGCAGGCTGCAGACAGGGTGCCTGGGTCACGTAGGCATCACTGTGTTTTCCAGAACCAGTGAGAAGACACACTTGAGAGTGCGCAGAAGCAGAAGGACTAGACAGCTGCTTAAAAACTGCAGGCTGGGCTGGGGTTGTGGCTCAATGGTAGAGCGCTCGCCTAGCATGCGTGAGGCCCTGGGTTTGTTCCTCAGCATCACATAAAAGTAGAAAATAAAGGTCTGTGTCCAACTGCAACTAAAAATATATATATTAAAAAAAATAAATTTCCTTAAAAAAAACAACAACAACAACTGCAGAGCAAGGTGAGAGACCTTGTTCAGCCTCTGAATGTGAGAGAGGGGGTTTGGTAGGGACTGGAGATTTGCTGACTCCATCCAAAGAAAGTAGTTTTTAGTGCAAAAAATGGAAACATTTCCTCCACATACATTAGCAGAGCTCTCTGATGTCTTAGAATTCACTATAAACTCTTCCAATCACTGTGGGCACCTCAGTTACCCTGCTCTTTTTGGAAATGAGAACATCAAAGAAGTCGAGTCCAGACTTCGGTCAAATCTATCTAGCCAGAAGAGATTCCTCAAGGGTTTGGTGGACCCTCTGTGCACACAGAGTGTGGCAGCTTTCAGTGCATTCAGGTGGTCCAGGGAGATGCTCTCTCCAGGAGAATGCTAGACAGACACTATGAGTGACTATGGTAAGTGGCACTATGTTCCCCTTGAAAGAAACCAACTGGTCATTGCCATGCAGGGAGGCAAGGCTAGGGTTGCTGGAGCTTCTGAATTTTCACAATGAATGCAGAAATCTCTCTGTAAACAAATTGCTAAGTTTTAAATGCTCTCAAGAGATTATGAGTAGAAAACAATTTACATAGTATTGTCCAGGCCAAGTAAAGCCCTTCTGTGGGCCAAGTGCAGGCTGTGGGCATCCAGCAACCCGAGGATCATCCTAACCCACTCATGATGTTAGCATTGGGAAACAAAGGTCCCGCGAGGGGATTTGTCTGAGCACGTGGTGATCTGGCAACAGAACTCAGGAGACCTGACCCGGTGCAGTCCCCTCAGTGCCATGCCACCCCTCTACCTGAGGCATTCAGAAAAGGAGAGGTAGAGCACGGAGCCCAGGTGGAACCAGAGAAAAAGGACAAGGGCAGGAGAGGGTGGCCTGTTTTCACCCTCTGCACAGGGCAGGTCCCATCCCCAGCTTCCCTGATGAAGAGCTTCAAGTTTGAGATACAGAGTGGTGAGATTTTGTGATCAAAGTGACTCACCCAAAGTCACTGAGAGATGGCCAAGCACCCTCTGTCTCCCCATCACTGACCTGCACTTCCAGGGAGGAACAGCACCTCTCAACTCTGGTTCCTCTCTGCCCTGAGGTCTGCCCTGAGGACAGCATGGGAGTCCATCAGACTCTCAGAGATGGCTCCTGCGTTCCACGAGACTCCCAGGCCAGTGACTCCAGTTCCTCACACTGTTGACTGTGGTCAGGGTCAGGAGCCTCTTTCCT
Organism: Glaucomys volans; assembly: GCA_020662805.1. Classification (NCBI taxonomy): domain Eukaryota; kingdom Metazoa; phylum Chordata; class Mammalia; order Rodentia; family Sciuridae; genus Glaucomys; species Glaucomys volans. The sequence goes on along the minus strand of JAJEJO010001841.1, from coordinate 73,885 downwards.
TGATGGCAGAGGATACGACCTAAGGGGGAAAACAGACCAACCAAAGTAGCTGGGCACTTATTTGCTTGTCCCCTACTTACAGTAAACAAGCTGGTCTGATCTAGAGTTTCCTTTATGAGGGCCTCAGTGGACCTGAAAGTCGCCAGGGGCACAGGGGTCTCCAGTCATGACAAACACCTTGGCCCATAACAACGGGGATTTGGGGACACTGTTCTGGACCACCGACTATTTGTTTTTTTGTTTTTGTTTTTTGAATTTTACTGGGATTGAACCCAGGGTGATTTACTACTGAACTATGTCCTCAACCCTTTTATTTTTTATTTTGAGACAGGATCTTGCTCGAGTTGCTTAGGGCCTCTCTAAGTTAGGGGAGGGTGGCCTTGAACTTGCAGTCTTCCTGCCTCTGCCTCTTGAGTTGCTGGGATTAGAGGCAGGTGCCCCATGCCTGTCAGGCTGATAGCTATTGTGACAGGGCTTAAGAGTCTGGGCTGAGTTGAGAACCCTTAAAATTTTCTTCATCTCCTCCTCCTTCCCTCCTCCCCACTCCTCCTCCTCCTCCTCCTCCTCCTCCTCCTCCTCCTCCTCCTCCT